>JAMPIV010017850.1:0-437399 GCA_024509875.1 Oreohelix idahoensis | reverse complement strand
GTTTGGTTTCAACACCATTCCCTGGAAATTATTTTATACTTAGAAAAATACTTTCGCTAAGATGATGAGATATATTCTCACCTGTCGATCTATACGTTGACTTAGCCTATTTGGCATTATATAAATTGTTGATTTTTCTCATCTGCGCATTATTCGTGCGTTGTGAGCCTATTGTATGCTGCTCTCAGATGAAAAAAAAATGATTTTCATTTTTTTCCCGGGGGTGTGGTAGTCTGTTACGCACAGATTCTTTCGTAGGCAATATATATATATATATATATATATATATAATATATATATATATATATATATATATATATATATATATATATATATATATATATATATATTTGTCTGTTAACATTTTGTGGATAGTCAAAGGTACATAACCCTTAGTTTAATTGATGGTACATTTTATTACGTTTGTTTCCTTCGCTTGGGTCTTAACCTGGCGTATGAATACTAAGATTTAATTCGGCCCATCTTGAGTTGAACTCTGGGGGTCACGCGCTTCTGCGCATGTGTCGAGTTGAGGTTGTCGAGAGAGACTTCCGTCGAGATGGGGATCCTGGTCGCTGTTCGGACAGAAGTCCGAAGATTTGTTCTTTGCTGTAATTCTGGGGAAAAAGCGACGTCTTCTGTGTGACTATTATGTCTATGTTCCTTCCCCACAGTCTATTCTTTACGCCAAAGGATGGCGGGTGCTGTTTGCTAGTGTTTTTCTAGGATTATAAGGTAAAGAGAGACAGTTACTGTACCTTTTCAAATGCCTAGATCTGCAGCCATGGTATGGTCTGCATATGTATATGATTGACTATTTTTGAGACGACATTTTGCTAGCAGCACCATTATTCATATGATGTACATGCATTATTATGCATATGATCTACACAGCATTATTTATATCATGAACAGCGCCCTTTACTTATGCTTCATTATGCATCTTCGGAGTGAGCGAAGCTCATCGAAGTTAGGAGCCATTTTGGATCTCGCCTTTGCCTAAGCGGATCATCGTTCGGAAGATGGAAGATCAAATAAAGAAATCAAGACAAGACTTGAGATGGCCTCAGCTGCCATGACAAGGTTGAATGTGATCTGGAAAAGTAACATCAGTTTTCCTGTGAAGATCAAATTATACAAATCACTTGTATTATCCATTCTCTTGTATGGGTGTGAGGGCTGGACACTCACTGCAGATACGGAGCGAAGGATTCAGGCTTTCGAGCATAAATGTTATAGAAGAATTTTGCGCATTTGCTATAAAGAGCACAAAACAAATGTCTATGTTAGAGAGAAGATAAACACCTATGCAGGCCACCAAGAACCACTTTTGTCAGTAGTGAAACGTCGAAAGCTTGCCTGGTTTGGGCATGTAACTCGTCATGACTCCCTTTCGAAAACGATCCTCCAGGGAACAGTCGAAGGTAAACGGAGAAGAGGAAGGCAAAGAAAATCCTGGGCTGATAACATCAAAGAATGGGCAGGACACGGTTTCTTCACACTTGTACGCATTGCTGAGAATAGAGAGCAGTGGAGGACCCTGTCTGCTGATGCTTCCACCATGGCACCCCTACGACCCATGACGGGTTATGGGTTGAGATGATGAGATGATGATCATCGTTCGGAGAACAGGGATGCCTTACTATCTGATGATGATACAGAGATATGTCTACTATGGTAATCCACTACTGGTGGTTTAAGATTGTCGTCATAAAAGCCTGCTAATTTACTATTGTGATTCTTCGTCAGAAGAGGTTCTGTCAGGGAGCCATTGATGATAAATATTTGCTAACATTAACTGACGCGATCAGTCAGTTAGGCTTGAAAGTAAATACAACCAGAACCCTGAGTGACTAGCTACTTATGTTCTGTTGTATCCACATTCTATACGAATGCATATTTGATGTCGTAGACCATTTTCAAGCATGTGATGTTTTTTGCCAACCTGTTCCAGTGACTGTAGCTGTGTTGTCAGAGTATGCGTCCCATTAAATGTATGCAACTGTTAACAGTAGTTCCAGCCGTCATTGACTTCTAGGCATGAGTGAATGAGTGCCTTGTTACCTATCAACTCTACAGAACAGTACACTCATTCGCGTAACTCACATCTGTACTCTCACTCAATATAAACACTGTCCCTTGCCAGGGCCTCAATACTTTATGGACAAGGTGACCGGTATATCCAACACTGTGTCGGTTCGAGTTGACCATTAGCCTTTATCAAGATGACCCGTACACACACACCAAACTAGCATTCCTACCCTGTATACAGCATTCATCAGTGTGGTTGGTAGTCTTCAGTGTAAGGGTAGTCATCAGTGGGAAAATTCAGCCCTTATCAAAATACTGACACTTATCAGTGTGATGACCGTACTTATCAGTGTGATGACGTCCTTATCAGTCGCATATTTTTTCCTCGCACGAGGTCGCATTTAACTCGCATGAGTCGCATTGGAACACGCCCAATATAAACTTTGGGACTGTTTGGCAAGGAAGAACATTCCAGCACCTCTGATTCATGCTATACAGAGCTTCTACAAGTCTTGCAGAAATTATGTGAGGACAGCAAACTATAAGTCAGAAGAGTTTAGGACCACCACTGGTGTAAGACAAGCGATATCCTGTCACCTTTTCTTTTCATACTCCTCATGGACGATGTCATCAAGGCATGTAAGGAGAGAACAAGAAAGTATTCGGTGGGGTACTGGAAGATGAGACAGGTCTGTATTTCAGAGCTAGCATTTGCTGATGATGTTGTCCTGATTGCTAAATCAGAGACACATCTCCAATCTAACCTGCAAGTCTGGAAGGAAGAGCTGGAGAAGAGAGGGATGGTCATAAGCAGCTCTAAAACAAAATCCATGGTGATATCACGAGAAGAAAGAAAACATCAGATTAAGTTGGGAGAACAGGTCCTGGAGCAGGTGGACCACTTTAAATATCTCGGAGCTATTATAGACCGAAAGGGAGGCATCAAAGAAGAGTTGGCCACTCGAAAAGCAGCGGCTGGGAGACTTTTTCAGGCCATAAATCGTGGATTCCTCAGCAAAGAAAGAGGTTGGTAAGAAAACGAAGATGGCTGTATACCGCTCCACCTATGTCCCAGTCTTGACATATGGATGCGAGTCATGGGCAATGACTACAACCCACAAAAGCCAGATCCAAACCTCAGAAATGAGGTACCTGAGGAAGGTGGTTGAAGTAACAAGAAGAGACATGGTACGCAACCAGACGATACTTCAAGGCCTAAAATGCCACCCGCTGCAGACCCAAGTAGAACAGTGCCAACTAAGATGGTTTGGCCATGTCTGCAGAATGGGAGAAGATCGGCTACCACGACAAGCATGGGAACAAAGAGCCAGGGATCCAGACCCCCAGGACGACCCAGAGTCCGCTGGGAGGACAACATTAGACAGTCTTTGAAGGACCGAGGACTAGAGTGGAACCAGGCCAGGAAGAAGACAGCTGATAGAATAGTCTGGCGCTCTCTCTTCCAAACCTCTACACCTCACGGTAGAAGGGGAACGACTAAGTAAGTAAGTATAGTTGGAGAGTTGAAAGACCGAGGACTAGAATGGAACCAGGCCAGGAGGAAGACAGCCGATAGGATAGTCTGGCGCTCTCTCTTCCAAACCTCTACACCTCACGGTAGAAGGGGAACGACTAAGTAAGTAAGAGTCGCATTGGAACACGCCCAACATAAACGCATGTCCCAACACAAAAAGATCCAATGACAAACAAGTGTCACTGTAATGATCCTCTGTGTTTTCACACAAAAGATCTAATGACACATAAGTGTCACTGTACTGATCTTTTGTGCCGGGCACATGGTTATATTAGGGCGCATGTCCTTTTTTTCCTCGCTTGAGGTCGCATATTTTTTCCTCCCATGAGGTCGCATTTAACTCGCATGAGTAGCATTGGAACACGCCCAACATAAACGCATGTCCCAACACAAAATGACCCAATGACAAACAAGTGTCACTGTAATGATTCTCTGTGTTTTCACACAAAAGATCTAATGACACATAAGTGTCACTGTACTGATCTTTTGTGCCGGGCGCATGGTTATATTAGGACGCATGTCCAAATATAAAAGTTTTTTTTTTCCTCGCATGAGGTCGCATATTTTTTCCTCGCATGAGGTCGCATTTAACTCGCATGAGTCGCATTGGAACACGCCCAATATAAACGCATGTCCCAACACAAAAAGACCCAATGACACACAAGTGTCACCAATGATCCTCTGTGTTCTCACACAAAAAATCTAATGACACATAAGTGTCACTGTACTGATCTTTTGTGCCGGGCACATGGTTATATTAGGGCGCATGTCCAAATATTATTTTTTTTCCCTCGCATGAGGTCGCATACTTTTTTCCTCGCATGAGGTCGCATTTAACTCGCATGAGTCGCATTGGATTGAACACGCCCAACATAAACGCATGTCCCAACACAAAAAGACCCAATGACAAACAAGTGTCACTGTAATGATCCTCTGTGTTTTCACACAAAAGATCTAATGACACATAAGTGTCACTGCATTGATCTCTTGTGCCGGGCACATAGTTATATTAGGGCGCATGTCCAAATATTTTTTTTTCCTCGCATGAGGTCGCATATTTTTTCCTCGCATGAGGTCGCATTTAACTCGCATGAGTCGCATTGGAACACGCCCAATATAAACGCATGTCCCAACACAAAAAGACCCAATGACAAACAAGTGTCACTGTAATGATCCTCTGTGTTTTCACACAAAAGATCTAATGACACATAAGTGTCACTGTACTGATCTTTTGTGCCGGGCGCATGGTTATATTAGGGCGCATGTCCAAATATCATTTTTTTTTTTTTTAAGTGAACTTTATTGTCATTTCTTTGCAATTTACAAATTCTTGTACATGTTACAACAATTAAGAATGAAATTACATTGCAGTAAAATTAATTTTACAGGACATGTGTATGTTACAGCCTTTAAAGCATTTGAGATAACTTAAAAGAAAAATTACATGGCCCTATAAGAAATGTCTTTTACCCGCACGTACTTTCGTACACCTGCTTAATGAATTTTAAAGGGGTTCGCACGCACACACCCACACAAAAGGAAGGTATGGCTGTGTTCTGGGCTAGGCCGGTACCAGCAGGTGTTCGGGTAAAATGTTGCTTGAAAAAGGCCCGGTTTAAGTAGGATGGTCATTTTGTTTACACAAACCGTGTTTATCCCTGAGCGTGGGGAGGTTTCAGATAATGTGCAATAGTTGGGCGAGCTTTGCTGAGTAGCCACGCGGGCTTAGCAGACACTGTCTTTAGGATAGGGACGGGTGTTATTTTTACCCGTACTCAGTGTGGTCTGAAAACCATGTTAGATTTTTTTTTTTTTTAAAGGGAAATTCATTTGCTTTTCAATCCCAGTGTACAAATTTGTATACATGTCACATTTATAAAAAGTACATTTTGAAATTGGGAATGTGGGACTTAGGTATTATTGTGGTGGCGCGTGACTTTTTATATAAGGAAAAATGTGGTGGCGCAGGCGGCGGCGCATGACTTTTATATAGCAAAATACTGGATCGATTTCAGGCGGCGGCGTTCCCAGGCGGTGGCGTATGACTTGTTATATAGCAATAAATTTGTTCGATAATGACGGGTGTGTTGTCCAAATATCAAAGACCCTTAGGTCTGGGACTGATTTGTCTTTTAGTCACTGTACATTAAAGGTTGAGGTCTGAATAAAGATATAAGGTCGAGTAGGAAAATCTGGTTTAGAAAATGTGCGTACGGTAGTAACGCACTATTAGATTTTACTATATGGGAGATAAGATTAACATGTTTTTATTTTAGGACTAAGGGAGGTAAATCTTGGGTGGTGCGCCCGTGGATTTGACTAGTAGATTGTCGAAATGTTGGTGGTTATGGTTTTATAAATTTACATACGCTATTAAAAGTACTACGAATAGAGTTGAATGCAGGGCCTATTGACTCAGTTAACAAAGGGAGAAAAATTATTATTACGTCCCTTTGGGATTTTAGTGAGTTGCGAATAATGGGATCGAAACAAGTTGCACGAGACATTTGTAGTTAGTGAGTGAGCGATGTTAATCGAGAAGCTTCGAAGAAAATTGTAATAATAAATCGGTGAAAATAATATGGTCAGCCAGATTTTGAACGCGCTTTAGGGTTGAAACTCAGCATAATAATGCTGTGAAGACCCAACGCTCTTATTCGGCCTTTGGCTGGGATCATGTGTCTAGACACAGGGACCGGTACAGTGACATTCATGTGTCATTAGGTCTCTTGTGTGAGAACACAGAAGATCACTACAGTGACACATGTTGTCATTGGGTCTTCTTGTGTTGGGACATGTGGTCTTGACCGGAGCCGGGTTTGGGTGGGGACAATGCGACCTCATGCGAGGAAAAAATATGCGACCTCATGCGAGGAAAAAAAATAAAAAAATTTAGCGTAGGTTGCAGAGAATTGCAAGTATTAAAGTTGTGTAGTGGCGAGCACTATTTGATGGTTCATTCTGGCGAACAAGCCACTGAAGGTGGTTGGTGCTGTGGTTACAGTGTTATACCAAGTTGTTTGCCGAACCAGCAAGTCTCTCGTACGCCACCATTCTAGAAGTTAGACACATTTGTGTATATAAAGTCAAGACATACAATGTTGCCAGTTCAAGATTTCGTTATCAAGTTTCAAGACTATAAGTCTAACAGGTATGTGAAGTAAGCAACAGCAATAACCTGTATAGTCCAAAGTGCAGCTTATAGACAGTTAACAACGTGTCAGTGGGGAATATATAGGCGGAAATCTCCACCCCTGGCGGTTTAGGCCAGTCTTTCCAAGATACGCCATAATAGTACCTACTAACAAAGTGAGAACAAGACAGAGTAGGAAAAGAAATGTCCACTATTGAATACAGCAATTATAGATAGGAAGAGTGGGCAAGGACAGAATAACGGTTATCGACAGCAATGGTTCTTCAGCTATGACCAACCTAGGCAAGTTAGAGACAGCACTTAGATGCAGATAGACAGCGACTTAGACATAGAATGAAAGGAGGGAGATGAGTCGCAATCACACAGATGTTTGAAGCTGCAAATAAATGTTTTGAATTTTCCTAGTCATTGCTGTCAGCGTGAAGTCACTCGCCGACTTGAGTCATCATCCATCAGTGTTTGTGAGCTGTTGTTTTGTTTTGTTGTGAGCTTAGACAGTCATACCATCTCCATCAACATAACCTGTCTGCTGAAGGGCAGTGATACGAATTTTCACTAATACGATCAACATAACCATCAGCACGCACGGCTACAACGGGATCGGCTCGGTTTAACATACACTTATCTTTCTTACTTCCATTGACAAAGATCTGCTGCATTAGAAGACTGTCATCCTCTGCATTGCTGTTTTTGCTTGAGCTAAACTCACTGACTTACTTGTAATATAGACGGCACTGTATATTCTGTATCATAGAAACAGAATAAGGCGATTAGTACTAAAAAAATACTAAGGATGGAACCAGGCCTACAAGCAGTGCAAACATTCCTATACCAGGAAATAAGAATGAAACCTTAGTTTCATTGATTTGCTAATACGTGCAAATGTTCTTCTGCCACTCTGAGGCGTCAACTCGATGTACTTTAAGAAAGCACTAATCAGCCTCATGTTGCTTGGCAGGCTGGTACCATCGACAATCATATGCGCTCTTTCATTTGCTCATATGAATGGCACAGTCATTTTATCAGCACCATAGCTACATTCTTGAGTAGCTCTTTTCTCTAGTTTACTGAAAAGGCATGGTCTGTGCGGGGCGTGAAGATCATTGCTTGTTCACTCATTTTAACTTGGTGATAGGCATTGTTTTATGTAGTAGCCTAGATTCTCTAAATGCTCATGACAAGTCTCTTGGCCTGTAAGTAAGTTACGCTTGTTTCGTTCAGATGTAATTCCCATTCTCCTTTGCCAGTGTATCAGCTCTTCATTCCCTGGGATTTAGCCGTGAGAGGAGAAACTGCACCTAACGTCTTTTGGCTAAGTGTACATGTAGTTCATCTGTGAAAAAAACAATACTAGTCTCTCAGTACTTTGCAGTGTCATTAGAACTTCTGCTGAAGTTTTCAGTTCCTCTGCCTCTGCATTGAAATGTTAGAAAATTTCCCTATTGCTACGAACATCTGAATAATTTTTCTTAATATCAGAAATATTACTCCCGTTTTGTGCATCCTTGGAAATCCATCAGCGTGTGCAAGGGCCCAGCTAATGTTTAGGTAGTGGTAATCTATATATTTTATGGTTATGATTTTTTCTATGTGCTTCGGTTCAGTTGTTTTTCCACTCCCTATAATGATCTTTCATAATCGATCACTCTGGGTACCCAGAATCCGCAAAGGGAGGAAAATACATTTGAATCTCCTGAACAACGTGTTATGGCAACATTATTATTGAAATAAGAAAGAAAAGGTTAAAGTGTTAATGTATGTCTTTGTACTATCAGAAAATGTACACGTAATTGTCTTTTTTTTTAAAAAATTCTTATCAGGTGACCAAATAATTTCTCCCTGTGAACTTCTAAATATTCCTAGTTTGTTTTAATTCCGTTTTCAACGTGTTCGAAATTGCAAATTGCAAAAAGCGCTGCCGATTTCACATTGACAGTCTATCTGTCTGTATGTCGCAAGAAACAATTCGAGAATTACTGTACCGATTCTGATAAATTTTCGCATTGCAGATGTTGGCAAAAATGTCATATTTGATAAAGATCACATAAGAAGTAAAA
Source organism: Oreohelix idahoensis (assembly GCA_024509875.1). Classification (NCBI taxonomy): domain Eukaryota; kingdom Metazoa; phylum Mollusca; class Gastropoda; order Stylommatophora; family Oreohelicidae; genus Oreohelix; species Oreohelix idahoensis. Next base: position 428,623 of record JAMPIV010017850.1, on the reverse strand, counting down.
ACACTTTACTTATTAAGTTCTACGGCTTCATTGTCGAGACTCTATTTTTTTCAGAGTTCATCCATTAATATTTTTTCTTTCACGTTTTAAAAATAGGTCTACGAGCTAATTTTAAGAAGTCACGAGACTTCATGCAACACTGCGTTAATTTGAAAAGTTAGTGCCAACATTTGCTATGTCAGAATTAGAATATGATTAATCAGCTGAGAAATGGCGCGTGTATTAGATTATGCAAGCGTATATGTTTTTTCTTGTTTCTGTTCTTTGTTGTAGTGATCGTGTCATACCAATCTTTCTATTCAACGTTAGCACCCATTTATGAGAGACATTAGTTGTTTGATTGTTGTTTTTGTTGATCTCCATATTTCGCAGCCGTACAGTGTGACTGAATTGACGTTTGAATTGAAGATTCTGATTTTTCTGTTGAACTTGACGAATATGTTATTGATCGCTTTTTATTTTACCTCTCGTGGTTCCGCAGATATCTCTCAAGAGACATTGAAATAACACAACCATAACTCCCACCAAGTTAGCTGCGAGAGACGACTAAGATACATTTCATAAGGTTAGCAGCCTCATGTAAAATACATTGTTACAGACATCACCGCTGTAAGAGCGTATGAAATGTTTGTCGAAGGTTTCTGCAGGAGGGTCAGTAACATTGGCGGCCCTTTCTCCACAAGAAGCGAAAAAGGACATTCGTTCATTCACTTGTTGTTTTGTTGCCGACGTAAAAGTAGATTCTTTATTATTGGAAGTAGCTGTGGCTGCCTGCACTACCTTTTTGAATACGTTTCTACTACTAGTGGAAATTAATAGTTTTTAACATCTTATTTTGACGGTGCACTTGTTTCCTAATGCGGTAGTGAAAAATGTGTATTACTGCTTTGTTGTTGTTGTTTTTTTTATATGAGGTCTGCTTATTTGGTGTAGCCTGTCACACTGCGTGCAGATTCAGTATGCAAATACGAATGCTCACTGACACTTTCGGCAACATTTCTTCATTTTTGCAGCAGAACGTTGATACCTCAGTTATTTTATGCAGCCTGCGGACATTCATCTGAGTTCTTGGCCTTTTTTGTCTAGTTCTTTTAGACACTCACTAGTCTACTTCTTTGTTCGCCCTCAGACTTCTACATTAATGACTCTAATAAAAGCAGTAGTTGAATCAAGGTTTCTGACATCTCGTTAACCCTCAGACTTCTACATTAATGACTCTAATAAAAGCAGTAGTCGAATCAAGGTTTCTGACATCTCGTTAACCCTCAGACTTCTACATTAATGACTCTAATAAAAGCAGTAGTCGAATCAAGGTTCCTGACATCTCCAAACCGTTTCTCGTTGAGAGAAGTAGGCTGTGCCATATACCACTCCGTTCACTGTTGTAAGTTGGGTAGTACTGGAGCAGATGTTCGCTGTCATGGGGATGGTGCCACATGAGCTGGGATCTGTTGGACCATTTCTGAACTTGTTATACAGATGGTACCTCAACCTATTGCGACCAGTACGTAAAACGATGACCTGGTCTCGCCTATCTTACTAGTCTGACGTGAGTCACTTGACGTTATTTTAATGGAAATTTGAAAGAAAGAAAAAAATTAAATCTGACGGGGAATACACTAAGAGTGAAACGCCCTATATTTCTTTACCCCAGTGCAAGTTTTATTTTTTTCTTTCAGGTAATGTTTTTCTAGCTCTGTGGCTTACTTCTTTGCAGGTACCGGTAACGGGACAAATCCAGCGCTGGATTTGAGCTGTAACACGCCAAAATTATCCATACGCCTGATCTGCTAACGATAAGGATATTATTGCTCTTCACAAAGGAACATCAGCAGTGGAATTACTATGATCTTTCATATTTGGACATGCGCCTTAATATAACAAGAGGACCTTGTGGCTGGGTAGAACAGAGCGTACCTCACCAAAATGAAGCAAAATTCATATTTAAATACACAAATAAATAAATAAGCAGTCAAAGGAGAAATGAACTCTTGAGAAACGGTGGCCAAAAAAAAAAAAAAATCAGAAGTAACATGTTATGTTAAGATGTAAATTGCACTCACAAATAAGCAGACCCAGTCACTTGAATAAGTACTTGAAGTACTTGATTGCGTCTCACATGAGATTAGGCACATATGGTATATCCTATAGATACATATGGTATATCCTATAGCTATTCAGACTGGACACTTGGAATATATGTTGTCATGTTAACAGCTGAGGCTTGACCGCCTGAGAGAGGGAGTCTAATCCGTGAAATAAAAAAACGAAGAAAGCTCACTATCACATCATTCTTTTTGGTATCGGCATTTGGTGCAGTTATTGTTGATCAGAATCGACATTACTGCACTCTGGTTAAACCCATAGAGGCTCAGTCTTCCTCAGAAAATGTCGAAGGGTATAAATGCTAATTGTTCCTGTAGCGCGCTGGTTGTATACACGATAGATGCATCATCCAATACGTCACTTCCTGCTAGTCTTACGTCTGATGTCAAAACCAACAGTCTTAACCGTGTTGATTTATCAGCTGCAGTGTATTTCTCTAAAAGACGATCATTAATTGTCTTTAGTATCTTTCCCTTATCCATATCCAGTGTTCCCACTGGTGCTCTCGAAGCTAGTCGGTCAGCTCTGTCATTGCCACGTACCCCTTGCATGACCAGGACAGTAGATCCACACCATAGACTTCTATGGATGTTTTCCATTCATGCCATAGCCACCAATTTTGGACCTCCCGAAGCATGGACTGAGAGTCTGACACAATAATAATGCCCTAGATGTAGTTTCAGACACTGTGACGAAATTGACGACCTCTATCGATCTTAGGTTCTCTCCGGCAATATCGGTACATTTGTGGTACTGATTTTTATTATGTGCTGTCAATTATCGCACTTTTCTTTCTTTCTTTCTTTCTTTCTTTCTTTCTTTTTTTTCTGATAAGTAGCAGATATTTGATTTTATCAAAGCACCCTGTAGGTGATAAATATCACATTTGCAAGAAGCGGTTGATATGAATATCACATTTGCTTTACGCTACTCAGATTTGTGGTTATAGGCGCGGCAGATTAACACGTACATCGGCTTTCACTATCAGATTAAATCTCCGATAAGACCCGGAGTTTGCGTACTCATACGACAGATAACGAGATTACTGTCTGTGCGACACCTGTGGACAGACAAGTGTGATATAATCGATTCCGGTCACTTGATTAAAAGTAATCATGGATTTATTACATTTTAGACAATATGAGTCTACAAATGTGTTTGTGAGAGTGTATGCAAGACATCATATTACCATATATGGGAGACGTGACCATGTAGGAAATATTTTGAAAGTGCCACACCCGAGATGTTTGAAATGATTGGATCTTTCTGATTAGATTCATAACAACATTGAGGGGGAATATAGGCTGACCATTTCGCAGTTTTATCTCTCTGGGAATTTCAAGCTCGCCAAGACCTCAGACCTCGCCAGAGTGAAGACTATATTCATAATTCCTATTTGTTAACCGGACCATTTATTGGAGAACCAGATAAGACTTAGGAAGCACAGAAAATCTCTTTCAAATTTTAATAAGGAACACCGGGACTAGGAAACTGGAAAAACACGGAGTCAGAAGGGGCAATCTATTGTAAAGTTAAAGACATCCCAGACACGTGTAAGAGAACGATTCGTCTCTTTTATTCATCTGAGCAAACAAGTCTGTAGCCGGGATTGGCGTAAGTTGTGATTTACATATCATAATTTATTACTAACATGTGAACTAACATATCATAATTTATTACTAACATGTGAACTAACATATATATGTATATATTACCATGTGAAGTTTAATGTGTGAAACTCGCTATTGGATGTCAAAGTCATTTGGGGCTGGCAACCTCAGTATATAGAATGATGATTCATGAACCACCACTGCACGGGCTGGTGATTGCTTTATTGATAGTTTTGTAAAGAGAACTAAAAGCATAAAGTAGTTCCAGGTTCCCTACGGAGCAGGGATGGAAAAACGTAAGTTTTCAAGCTTTAAACCAGTGTTAATGTCTATGCAAAAATATTCCTTTTAATTAAAAGAAGTTTCAAACTTTTCCACAAGTGTAAAAGTAAATGAAACATAAATGAATTTATATTGTGAACACTTTTCAAACAGTGGAGATGTACTCGTAAATGTAAAACATATTATATATGTACGTTTAACCTTTTCCTTTAAATGTAATGTAAAGCTAAAGCTATTCAGTTTAAATGTAAAGGAAGTTTTATCCCGAGGGATTAAATTTAATTCTCATCGAGGGTAAATTCTGACATGGGATGGTGGTATGGGAAGATAGGAACCCATAACTATGGGTTGGAAAACGCCATACTCAGAAGAGCGTTTCGTTTCTTTTTCTATTACCAGTTATTGGTGGTACCAGTAGAAAGTACTATCTCTGGAACCAAGTGAAGGTAGAAGTGGACTGACGTTTTGCGAGACGCCATCATAAGAGGGTCTTATAGACAGACGCAGAACCAACTTAGCCGTTACTCTTTGAACGTTCTGGGAACGTGCGGCGCCTGAACTTTGATCAGAGGCGAGCGAGAGCACAGTGAAAGGAACTGACCTAGCGGGAGAAGAAACTACCATTGGCAGCTAAGTGAAAATATCCGTTGCCAAAAGTGACCTCCTTTATTCAGTTAAATCCCAATCAAGTGATGAAACCTTTTCCATAACTATTCAAATTATTTTCCAACTGCTAAAACTTATAGTGATTATTAAATTTTGTTATTTGTAATGTTATAAATTTAACTTCGATTTAATCCTTTTAAATGTACTACATGTTTGTCTCAGTCAAAGTTACTAAACACACACTCTAAACATAGCTTTATATACAGTATAATAATAATTCCACTGATTAAATCAGCGGTGGGGGCTTAACGAGCTAGAATAAACCATTGCAAAATTCTTCATAAAAGTGTCGGCAGATTATAGAATTAACGTGCTTAGCGACAGCCAGCATTGTTTTCGCTTATCTGAATATCTTATGAAGACTCCCATGTGATAGAAGCTTTACTACTCTTCTATCGACATTTCTGCCAAGAGTAATCTTGTGTAAAGATAGACTCCATTGAAGCCTATAATAGATACTCTTGAGTTTTGGCCGCTGTTGGACCACTACTGCAAAGCAGGGGAGGCAATACCGTCACAGACACCACCTTTGAGCTGCAGGCGCTGCCTCTATCTCCATTCGAATGCTGGAGGTTGTTGTCTCGTAAGCTCCGCTATGTTCAGCGACGACTCTGCCCTTTACTCTCGCTGAAAAGCCCCATCCCGACTTCTCACTACATAGTATTGACCCATCATTGTTCACAATAGCATCATCATCCCCGCAAGATCATTTATCAGTTGATTAATTTCCAGCTCTACTTTCCCATTTCCCCAAGTTCTGCGCTCCATGCCAAGACTGATGATAACTTGCTGGTAGTTTATCCATTTCTCACCTGACTTACTCCATTCTTCCTACTTGTATATATATTCAACTATGGTCATCTGTCAAATCGTAGCCTCTGCCTGTGTCCATCCATGACGTCCATCTTTTTATTCTTGATCCCTTGATGTCAGCTATATTCACATGCAGGGGATGTATTCTGTCGGATGTTGCAGGCATATAGGTTTTTGCCTGGACACTCGCATCTGGATCTAATCAACAGCAATTCAAGCATGTACCTCATCGTTTCAATGGGGGTATCACGCATACAGCCCAAAACTATATGCAACCTTTCATTTTGAATATGTTCGGGTCGTTCACATTGTGATGTGTTCAACGTAAAATATTCCCAGCCCATTTTCGGTGCAGTTAGTTAAGTTTCTGTTACATGAAAAATATAAATGAGCTGAAGGGACTATTTACACGGACACGTTCTACATAAAAAAAGCACTACATAACAAATTCTGTTTAATTCGTTACGAGTCCATCATGGATAATTTAATGTCCTGCGTGTAGTTTTAAAGCCAATTACTGTTTGATTTGTGAAGGAACGTTTTCTTGAAAATTCCGAGAGCTCAGTTTAAAATCGGCCTTGATCACTTTTGATTTGTTACATCCGTTAAAATACCTCCTAATTAATACAGTTCGAAAGAAGTAGAGATGGCGGGAAATTTTTACCAGAGCGGCAAACCTAAAACAATTTTTTGTTTAAATGCGTGTAATGTGGGAAGGAGGGGGAGGAGAAAGAAAAGAAAAAAAAATTGGGCGAGGGTTGGGGGGAAGGCTCGATACTGAAGTTGTAAAAGAAGTACCAAACGGAGTCTGGCAAGCAAACAAAACGGATTTAAAAGAATTAACTTGAAGAAAATGTGAAGTAACAGGCGCCCATATAAAGAGGACGATGGATCACTAGTTCTGGTAGAAGACTTAAGCCTAGACATCCAGTCTGGTAGAAATATGGGTGGGAGTTACAAGCTGCCTGCTAAGCTGCCTTAAAAAAAAAAAAAAAACAGGGAAGAAGGAAATAAAGAAAGCGGTAAGATTTGTAAACCTGCGGAATCATGATGGCATTCCAACAGAGGCTGTTACAGCAGACATAGACATCTTTACTGCGATGTTATATACAGATTACTGTCTGGTGTAGTTCCCGGGGGTCTCTGATAAGACAAAGAAAGAATATGCCTACTGCTGCCTCAGGCATGTCGTACAAGGCAGCTAATATGAGGTTGTGCATGGGGCTGGCAACCTCATCATGTAAAAAAGCAGATTCCTGCAGAAACCACAGCTGCATGAGCATGTGAATACTTGGTGCAGACTTCATCCTGCAAAGAGACCAGCTGTCGTCGTGGCTCCGTGCTCAATAAGGAGCGCAAAGGTAGATAATAACGTTGATGATACAGTTAACTCGGTAAAGTTGAATTTAAAAGAAAACGGAAGTAGACAATGAAGATAGTGCCAAGGCTAGTTTTTTTGTTTGAGGCTGTAAACCTGCGAGTCATGCTAGCGATCCAGTAGAGGCAATTAAAGCAGTCATGTTTACTGCAATGTCATACAGATAACTGGGTAAAATAAATAAAATAAAACCACACACACAAAGACTAAGGAAGGAGACAATCAAGAAAGACGCATGCCTACTTTGAGACTGTAAACCTACAGATCATACTGGTAATCCTGTCGTGAAACGAGTGTAACCCACTACTTTGTTAATCACTATGTCGAGATACAGATTTGCTTCAACCAATCAACGAGCAACGTTCACCAGTCTCTGAGACAGAATAAATTAACGGCCATCTTGTTCACGCAAGATGGCGGTCTAAAACTGAATAAAATTAGACTGTACGGGGCATGAGACTAAACCGGAGACCACCAATCAGCTTGCTCCGCCAGGAACCAACCAAAAGCTTTGCTTAAGCATTCACCTACCTATATAATCGGGCGGATTTTATGCTAACAACACGCAACTGAACACGAAGCCAGAGACGACCGACTGTGTGAGAAGAGCTGTCAACTGTGATTTATAGCTTACCTGAGGGCATTGACCTGCAGCTACTTCGCTGGTCGAGTCAACTGGCCTATTTGAATCTTAGAGGGTAAATATATTTACGATAACCTTTAGGAAAATAGGCTTACAGCAGACCTGTATATATTTAATATATTTTGGTTCACTGATTGTATCTTGGGGAAATTTAGTATAATTGTGGTATTTCCTATTGTGATTGAATAGACGAAGACTAATAGGACTCAATCTATTGTCTCACATAACTTCAGTCTATTGTCTCAGATAATTCCAAACTGCAAATATAACCATAACAGTCCTTGTTAGGACTCAATCTATTGTCAGTTTATAACTTCAGTCTATTGTCTCTGATAACTCCAAACTGCAATATAACCAAAACAGTCCTTGTTAGGACTCAATCTATTGTCAGTCTATAACTTCAGTCTATTGTCTCAGATAACTCCAAACTGCAATATAACCAAAACAGTCCTTGTTAGGACTCAATCTATTGTCTCCTATGACTTCAGTCTATTGTCTCAGATAAAACCAACGGCAATATAACCAAAACAGTCGTTGTTAGGACTCAATCTATTGTCTCATCTAACTCCAATCTATTGTCCCATATAACTCCCACCTGATATATATCACCAAACAGTCCTCGTCGCATATACTCCTATCATAAAAACATAACGTTATTGTTAGGATATATGTTACCAGCTTGTATAGCACTCGTCAGAGAGGGCCTGGGATATTATAGGGGGAAGGAAATGGTTGTATCACACCTAGGTGTACATATTATTGGAATGTATTCATGTATTGAATTTACATTATTGAATGTATTCATGTATTGAATTTATATTATTGAATGTATTCATGCATTGAATTTATATTATTAAATGTATCCATGTATTAGTTTATCAGAAAGAATGTTTTGCAAGTAGACACCTGTCTTGTCTCGCTATTGCTAAATCATACTGAGCCATGTTGTCATTCATCCAACATGCAGACACTGAGACACGCTCATATCATATACAATAGAAATAGGTGGGCTTGAGGACAGAAATTAGCCCCTATTTTTCCTTGTTACAGGTTTTATTCGTGTCCTAAAACCTAAGGTCGTAAGTTCGAGTCAATCCCGCTGCCTGGAACTTCGCAGGAGCATAGAGATTGTACAGAAGCTACATCTTTAGTCCCCCTCAGTCTTGGGTGGGCTAAAGTAACGAGCCTCAGCAGGAGTTGTGTGAACCAAACTAAGGAGAACAGAACGTTTTAAGAGATGAGTACACATTAGTACCATTTCTGTCAGCATTGTGAGCAAAAGCTAGTATCCGTGACGAAAAAGTGAATTAGCATAGCAAGAGACAAAAAATAACAGCATAGCTGATAAGTGTTATATCCTTAATTAACAGCACAGCTGATATAATTATTGTTTCTATAATTGGAAAACTTGTATCTATATAAAATATAAATATTTGTAAATCATATGTAAACTTACAAATTCATTACATTCCATTTTTCAACATTCACCCTTCAGCACAAGAGTAGATAGTGTATATACTAAATAAATAATAAGGAAATTGTATTTGAACGACTTGTCAATTTTATCATTGTTAAGTAAAATCTGTTTCCTTGTTTTTTAATATCACAGTTAGTTACACAGCGGAGGTGGCACTTTATGTCGGTCTCCTCTCTACTATTGTTTCGAGATCAGATCATTCACAGCCGTAACTAATTTGTGATACCAGTAGTTCTCTCAGACACTGGGACTTCACCATTTTCTGCAGAAATTCTATTTCTGTAATTGTCAGTACTATACTGATCTTAGAGCCAAATAAAACCTCACGCCACACTGGGGGCTCGTTCCTGGGATATTTCTGTATATCTTGAGCCATACTTAGTCTATTCATCTATCTACATTCTATCTTGTGCCACCCATAGATAACATAAGAAAAAAATTTTTTTTTTGAGAAAATCATAATAGGAGTTTAAAAAAAAAATATTTTCTTAGGAGGAGTACCATTTAGTACTCAGTAAATAGTTGATGCTCACAAAGTTGCACTGAAATTTTTTGTTCATTTAAATTAATTAAGTTTAATTACAATAACTTGGTTATAGTAAATATACATACCCTATCTAAGTAACGCCATGGCTGATCTAGTGAAGTTCAGAACTGCGATCATGCAGATGGGTAAGGAATTAAATATGACAGGTGATGCTCTCACTCAGTATGTCACAACAGAAGTGGACAAACATATGGATAGGGAAGAAAGAAAGTTGCAATTAGAGACTGAAGCAAGGAAATTAGAGGCGGATAGAGAAGCAAAGAAATTAGAGGCTTAAGAAAGGCGGTTGCAAGCGGAAGCTGAGAGAGAAGACAAAAGACTGGAAGCTCAGAGAGAAGACAAAAGACTGGAAGCTGAGAGAGAAACCAAAAGATTAGAAATTGAAGCCAAGAAATGGGAGGCTGAAAATGAGGAAAGGAAATTACAAGCAGAGAGAGACCATCAGTTGAGATTAAAAGAGCTTGAAATTCAGGCAAATACTGGCAATAATGGTGGTAGCTCACCTCACTCTGAGAGTAGCTCCAGCCAGAGCACCTCAAGTGGGGCCATGAATTTTCATCTGGACCCATTTGTTGAGAAAGAAGACGCCATTGAGTCGTACCTGGATAGATACGAAAGACTAGCCACTACCTATGGCTTAGTGAAAGAAAAATGGAGTCTTAAACCATCTCAGGGATTGAGAGGTGTGGCCTACGATGTGTATTTGAAGCTCTCAAGAGATGACCAGGAAGATTATGAAAGCCTGAAGCAGGCACTGCTTGTGAGATACGAAAAGAACTCAGAATCATATAGAAAGAAATTCCGAACAGCTAAACTTCTTCCAGGAGAAAACTATCACTAATTCTCTGCTAGACTGGAAACCTATTTGGAAAAATGGAGTAGTTTAGGAAAGTGTCAGGATCTGAAAGAAATGATAATGATGGAGCAAGTGAAAGAGTCCATGCCTCAAGAAATGAGGAAGTTTATCATGGAACAAGGAGCAGAGAGATTGGAAGATATTGTAACTGTTGCTGAGAGATATCAAGCAGCTCAGGCAGAATTATTAGGAAATAAGAAGAAGCAGGGTGAAAACTTCAAATCATCACAAAACTATACCAAATATGAACACAAGGACCATACCACAAGGAACAAACAAAGATTTGACCAAAAGGACAAAAACCCTCTAAGATCGGATAAGACACCTTACCGGAAGGAAGGAAAGTGGTGTAAAACTTGTCTAATGAGTAACCACAATACTGCGGACTGCAGAAGGAAGAATCCTCCTCATCATGCTGCATGTCTTACAACAGGGAATCATGGAAGGAAGGAAATGGCAGTAAGTCAGAAAGACTTCCATCATCTCCCTGTCTGTGAGGAAGTGACCTTAATGGCACTCAAGTACTGTGTTTATATGACACAGGATTGGACTTTGATTCAGTTGTGTGCTCTTCTCTAGTGAGTCCTGACCAGATAACCACAGAAACAGTGGAAATCAGAGGACCGATCAAGGGAGCAAGAATCGTGACACTACCCATAGCTCGAATCAACATAAGATCTCGCTATGTGGAAGGAGAAATCAAAGCAGCAGTGATGGACGACCCTATTTACCCTTAGATTTTGGGGTGTAGGTATGTTTTCCTTGGAGAACCTATAAAACCCGTAGTTATGGCAACAGTCCAGACCAGGGAAAGCTCCAGGAAAATGGAGGAGAATCCTATCAATACTCATCCAGAAGAGATGAAAAAGGCTCAAGCAGCAGACAGCACATTGAAGCCTTGTTTTGGCAAATTGCCTAAAGCACATAACCCTTCAGAGAAAGGAGACTTGTATATGAAGAATGGCCTACTATACAGAAAAGCTGGAACAGGACCTAAAGGGCATGGACAGCTTGTAGTGCCAAAATCTTACAGGGAGAAGGTTATGACGCTAGGACATGCTATACCCTTCAGTGGACATATGGGAATAGGGGCCACTGGACAAAGGATAGCCTGTCACTACTTTTGGCCAGGAATTACAGAGGACATAAAAAGATATGTAAGATCCTGTCCAGAATGCCAAAGAGTAGCTCCTAAGCATAGGACTGCACAGCAACACTGGGAGAAATGCCTATTATGGGAACCCCTTTTGCAGTAGATATTGTTGGACCCCTCACTAGGACCAAGAAGAGAAATGCTTACATCTTAACCTTGGTTGATACTTGCTCTATGTGGGGAGAAGCAGTGGCCATGTCAGCTATAGATTCAAAGCACGTGGCAGAGGCCCTGTTGACAATATTTACCCGATTAGGTTTCCCGCATCAGATATTGACTGACAATGGGTCACAGTTTAAGGGAAAGCTAACACAAGAAGTATTCAGGATATTTCAAGCCAGGCACTATCATTGTAGTCCCTACCATGCCCAAGGGAACGGTCAAGTAGAGCGGTTCAATGGTACGCTAATTTCAATCCTTAGAAAGCTGGCGAGTGAAAAACCTGATACTTGGGATACATACTTACCCGCTGCACTATTTGCATATAGGGAAGTACCCCACAATTCAACTGGATTGGCTCCAGCTACATTGTTGTTTGGAAGACCAATAAAAGGTCCACTGGAAGCATTGCTGCGGACATAAACTGATGAAAAGGCAGAGGAAACAGTGACTTCCTCATACCAGTACGTCAACGAGTTGACATCTCGATTGAAAGCAGGTTGGAAACTGGCCAATGATAACTGAAGACAGGCCAGGAAGAAGCATGCTGCCTACTACAACAAAAAAGCAAAGGATAGGGAACTGGAGGTGGGTGAAAAGGTGTTATTACTGTTGCCGAGCAGCAATAATAAATTGCAGATTGGATGGCAGGGACCCTATGTCATACTGGAGAAACTTTCCAGGACCAATTATAAGATTGACAAGAAAGGAAAGGAGAAGGTATATCATGTCAATCTTCTTAAAAAATACTATGACAAGGAATCATCAGAAGTTGCACATATCATGACCCTAGCCATTGCAACAGAAATGCACGGTGAACCACTTCACTCTATGGAGTATCCACTCACAACTACAGAGGATTATGTTCAAATAAATATTAGTGAACATTTAACTCCAGAGCAGAAGAAGAGGGTTCAGAAAGTGTTGGAAACCCATGCTGATGTGCTCACAGATAAGCCAGGTCGTACGAATCTGTTAGAGTACGACATGAAGGTTACCGACCCTACCCCAGTATGCATGAGAACATACCCTATACCCTATGCGAAAGCCCAAGCACTAAGGGAGGAAGTTGATTATCTGTTTAAGGAGAAAATTATCTCGAAGTCAGACTCTCCCTATAGCTCAAGTGTGGTGCTATTGAGAAAACCGAGTGGTGAACACAGGTTATGTATTGACTACCGGAAGCTTAATGCGATCACAGAATCTCAGGTGAACCCATTACCTGACACCAACCAGCTGTTCTCTGCACTGAGTAAGGCTAGGTATTTATCGAAGGTAGATCTAAGCAAGGAATACTACCAAATACCAGTGAAACCAGAAGTTAGGAAAATGCTGGCATTTAGTACATCAGACGGACACTATGAGTTTAATGTACTACCCTTTGGGCTGAAAAATGCTCCCAGTATCTTTTCAAGAATGATGAGGAAATTATTGGAACCTCTCCAAAATCCCCATATCACTAACTTTATGGATGACATTCTTGTTGCTACAAACACACTTGAAGAGCATATAGTAGCGCTCTCCATGTTGTTTGACAGACTGAGAGCCACTGGATTGACTGCACGTCCAACCAAGTGCTATATCGGTTGTAAGGAGTTGGAATTCTTAGGTCACACTATTTCTACAGGTCATATGTCTCCTGACCCAAAGAATATAGAGAAGTTAAAGAAGGCACCCAGACCTCAAACGAAGAAAGATGTGAGATCATTCGTGTCATTATGTGGGTTCTATCAGAAGTACATACCCCACTTTAACTCTCTGTGTGCACCATTAACTAACTTAACGAAGAAAGGACAGCCTGACAAAATCCATTGGAATGCTGATTGTGAAAAAGCTTACACAGAGCTAAAAGCAAAACTCACCAGCAAACCCATCCTTACACTACCCGATATCACACAGGAATTTGTATTAAGGACGGACGCTAGCAGTATAGGTATTGGTGCAACTCTCTTGCAGAAATCAAAAGCCCAGCCAGATGAACTTTTACCAGTCGCCTACGCCAGTAGGAAGCTGAATGCAGCTGAGTTGAACTACTAGACCATAGAGAAAGAATGTTTAGCTCTAATTTGGTCCATCAACAAATTTTCACCTTACCTGTATGGGACACACTTCATTGTCCAAAGCGATCACCAACCTTTAACATTCTTGGCTGCATCTTTTTTTTTTTTTTCCTTAGCCAGCGGCACTTGGGCTTTCAGCCCTTCGGCCCAATGACATGTCATTGCGAGGCTGGGGAACCTGAGGACTTTCCTTCCAACACGATCAGGAGCTTCGCTCCTTCCCATCCACAGAGGGTTTATCACAGGAGCCGTTCAGGCTATTCAGTCAAATTTCCGGCCATAAACATTTCTTCAAACGCCGACGCCCGGGTTTGAACCATGAACACCTGGTCGCCAGTACAACGCCGAAGCCATTACACCAGCGCGGCTCCCCTTGGCTGCATCTAAAAAGCTAAATTCGAGATTGTTAAGGTGGAGTCTGCTTCTGTCGTCTTATTCTTTTACCGTGAATTACATTGCGGGAAGAGACAATGTAGGAGCTGATTTTTTAAGTCGACACCCTAGTACTCTGGAAGGACAGACGCAAAAGGAGTAATCACAGCAGGGGTTTACACGTCAGCTATGACAAGTCACAGCTAGGAAAGGAGGGGGCTGTGTCGTGAAACGAGTGTAACCCACTACTTTGTTAATCACTATGTCGAGATACAGATTTGCTTCAACCAATCAACGAGCAACGTTCACCAGTTTCTGAGACAGAATAAATTAACGGCCATCTTGTTCACGCAAGATGGCGGTCTAAAACTGAATAAAATTAGACTGTACGGGGCATGAGACTAAACCGGAGACCACCAATCAGCTTGCTCCGCCAGGAACCAACCAAAAGCTTTGCTTAAGCATTCACCTACCTATATAATCGGGCGGATTTTATGCTAACAACACGCAACTGAACACGAAGCCAGAGACGACCGACTGTGTGAGAAGAGCTGTCAACTGTGATTTATAGCTTACCTGAGGGCATTGACCTGCAGCTACTTCGCTAGTCGAGTCAACTGGCCTATTTGAATCTTAGAGGGTAAATATATTTACGATAACCTTTAGGAAAATAGGCTTACAGCAGACCTGTATATATTTAATATATTTTGGTTCACTGATTGTATCTTGGGGAAATTTAGTATAATGGTGGTATTTCCTATTATGATTGAATAGACGAAGACTAATAGGACTCAATCTATTGTCTCACATAACTTCAGTCTATTGTCTCAGATAACTCCAAACTGCAAATATAACCATAACAGTCCTTGTTAGGACTCAATCTATTGTCAGTCTATAACTTCAGTCTATTGTCTCTGATAACTCCAAACTGCAATATAACCAAAACAGTCCTTGTTAGGACTCAATCTATTGTCTCCTATGACTTCAGTCTATTGTCTCAGATAAAACCAACGGCAATATAACCAAAACAGTCGTTGTTAGGACTCAATCTATTGTCTCATCTAACTCCAATCTATTGTCCCATATAACTCCCACCTGATATATCACCAAACAGTCCTCGTCGCATATACTCCTATCATAAGAACATAACGTTATTGTTAGGATATATGTTACCAGCTTGTATAGCACTCGTCAGAGAGGGCCTGGGATATTATAGGGGGAAGGAAATGGTTGTATCACACCTAGGTGTACATATTATTGGAATGTATTCATGTATTGAATTTACATTATTGAATGTATTCATGTATTGACTTTATATTATTGAATGTATTCATGCATTGAATTTATATTATTGAATGTATCCATGTATTAGTTTATCAGAAAGAATGTTTTGCAAGTAGACACCTGTCTTGTCTCGCTATTGCTAAATCATACTGAGCCATGTTGTCATTCATCCAACATGCAGACACTGAGACACGCTCATATCATATACAATAGAAATAGGTGGGCTTGAGGACAGAAATTAGCCCCTATTTTTCCTTGTTACAGGTTTTATTCGTGTCCTAAAACCTGAGGTCGTAAGTTCGAGTCAATCCCGCTGCCTGGAACTTCGCAGGAGCATAGAGATTGTACAGAAGCTACATCTTTAGTCCCCCTCAGTCTTGGGTGGGCTAAAGTAACGAGCCTCAGCAGGAGTTGTGTGAACCAAACTAAGGAGAACAGAACGTTTTAAGAGATGAGTACACATTAGTACCATTTCTGTCAGCATTGTGAGCAAAAGCTAGTGTCCGTGACGAAAAAGTGAATTAGCATAGCAAGAGACAAAAAATAACAGCATAGCTGATAAGTGTTATATCCTTAATTAACAGCACAGCTGATATAATTATTGTTTCTATAATTGGAAAATTTGTATCTATATAAAATATAAATATTTGTAAATCATATGTAAACTTACAAATTCATTACATTCCATTTTTCAACATTCACCCTTCAGCACAAGAGTAGATAGTGTATATACTAAATAAATAATAAGGAAATTGTATTTGAACGACTTGTCAATTTTATCATTGTTAAGTAAAATCTGTTTCCTTGTTTTTTAATATCACAGTTAGTTACACAGCGGAGGTGGCACTTTATGTCGGTCTCCTCTCTACTATTGTTTCGAGATCAGATCATTCACAGCCGTAACTAATTTGTGATACCAGTAGTTCTCTCAGACACTGGGACTTCACCATTTTCTGCAGAAATTCTATTTCTGTAATTGTCAGTACTATACTGATCTTAGAGCCAAATAAAACCTCACGCCACAAATCCAACAGAGGCAAATAAAACAGGCTTAAGACATATTCATTGCATTGTTATACATACTTCTGGATAACGTTTATATGTGTGTGAGATAGAGAAAGATAGAGAGGAGGGTACTACTAGACTGGAATGAATGATATCCGCTCATGTTGGCAAACATGGGAAACTTACAACAAGAATTACTAATTATATAGGAATAGTGTTGCTTTCACTGACAGATAAAACATTAAAAAGTATCATAATAATAAAAATAATAATAATAATAATAGCCCCTTCAGTCATAACTGACTATAGGAATGCGCCCCTGAGGTGACAGACCTCACCTGCTTATTTTCCTGTTGTTTTCTCCTCTGTTCGGCTTGTGTAAGCTTCTTTTAGCCCAATCTGAGGTGGCGCCGTAAATAGCATCGCCACTTGGTGCGACCGGCAGCTTCATCCTACCACGTTGCTGGATTTATGTCCAGTGCCCTCATATCTCTCTTGCACACATCTTTGAACCTCAGATGCGGTCGCTGTTGCACACATCTTTGAACCTCAGATGCGGTCGCCCAACTGTTCTTTTGCCATCTGCTAGTTGCCCGTAGAAGATATCTTTCGGGATGCGACCATCTTCCATGCGGCGGACATGGCCAAGCCAGCGTAGTCTGCGCTGTCTAAGCAGTGTATACATGCTTTGAAGGCCAGCACGTGATAATACCTCGACATTTGTCACTTTATCTTTCCACGAGATGCCGAGGATGTGGCGTAGACACCGTAAATGGAAGGTATTGAGCCTTCTTTCTTGCTTAGCATAGGTTGACCAAGTATCGCTGCCATATAGGAGAGTGCTAGTGACTATGACAGATGAAAATTTAGCAACCCTGACCGATCACTTTATTCTCATCGGGGGCCCTCACTATTTGGGTTCACGCAACGATCGAACGTGGATTTCCCTCGCTGGCTAATTATCGCATAGAGATTTATGATCAATAAATTTTCTATATTCTTTCTTTTCTACCCGTGTCCTCTACTTTATTATCGCTCTTTTATCCCTTTCCTGTTTGTTTCGCATTCGCTCGTTTGCGACAAAATTTACTTTCCCATTCTGACTTTACCGTTTTTTTAGGCTCATGTTAGACACGCATTTATTACATAACGTGTCAGTCCCTGCACGAGACGAAGAGCGTTAGAATGCATTCCGTCAGACACAGAAAGCAGACAGGTGTCTATACTTTTCTCATGACACGGCGCTCTTGAGCTAGATTCTCTGCGTAAACGTGTGAGTATGCATTCTGTCAGACATGGGATAGCAGACAGTTGTCTACATTTCCATCTGACACGTAGCGCTACGAACAGTTTCTTAGACGGAGGTGTTATAGACGCGAAGTGGCATGTTATGGCCAGCGTCTGAGTTGGTGGGAAGTGTTAATAGTGTTAAGAGAAGGGGAGAGACCGGCGCTATTGCGAGGTTCTGGAAATAGCGTGCATCCTTTGTCTGGGTTTTAAGATATTAACGAGAGTTTTAAACTTTATTTCATTCAGTCCTCAAGATTCGCAGTAGACAGGTCGCTCGTGTAAAGTATAAGCTGTATAGCGAAGTTTCTCAGTTTGTCTCGACAATTTGCCGAGCTTCTAGAAGTCAAATATATATATCAGCGTATAATTCTAAGTTGTGCGATCGCCTGTAGTTCTGTGTTGAGGTAATATAATATATCTAGTATTTTGTGAGTGATTAAGTGTTAAATCGCCTATTTTAATTCCCTAGTTTCTTTTGTGCAGAGTGAGTAATTTATAGTCTGTTATATTCTCTAGCTTACGTGGTTCAGTAGAAAGCAGAATAAATTATAATTTCTAGCTTAAAAATCATGTAGCTAAAAAAATTTAATTTAACTGCTAAATAATCAGATGAGAATATTTTTTTTTTAAACTAAACTTATAACTGCACAGATTCATCACTGAGTATTGACGAAATACGTTTGTATTTCTAATTCATGATGATTGATTTTATGAATATAACTTATTTCACGGGAAGGTTTTAAACGATAAGTCGAGCCTCCGCTTGCAGTTGATAATGTAAGTTATAACCGTAGTACATAGTAGGTATAAGTATTTGATATGCTGGTTTTCTTTATTCAGTGAAAACTGGGGTGACCCAACTTTGCCAGCGTTTGAGTACACGAGAAATATCTGTGAAGAAATAAAACATTCTTTTCTTAGAGACTTGGTGTATAACCTTTACAAGAACTTTAAGATTTTAAAGAAGTAATGGGCCCATCGAGCCTGATTTAATTCTTCCAGAGGAAAACCTCAAGTACGTTTCAGCCCTTGCGGCAAGTAACATATTCCTATCAGTGACATTCCGACGGAGTTTTGACTAGTGGTGTGGTGCTGTATGTGCATGTCCAAAAAATGTGTTTCCAGAAGTTGCTACCAAAGCTGTAAGTACGCACGAGAGACCGTGATCACGGCTTAATGAATAGAGTGAATGCAGGACTGAGTGATTTCTTTAATGTTGTATTTTGGCACCCATTTTGCTGTATTAATTTCCTTTAAGCCAGTTTTTTGTTGCTAACAATATTTGCTTTAGGATAGATCATACTACTATCTAAGTCTGTTCATACCTTTAAAAGGGAAAATCATTAGACTACAGCAGATGTATCCGTGACTCTTTGGGTCTATCATCTTTTCTTTTAACAGGACTGTGGGCTAAACATCGAGGGAAAGGATCATACTGTGGGTCTATTATTCTTGTAGGATTTTATTGATTTTTATGACTATTTGTATATGCTCGATGTAATTTTTACGTGTTGTGATGATTTTTTCTGATAAATTAAATCCACTAAAACTTAATCAGTGTGTCGGGTCAGCTCGTTCCAAAATATCTGTATAATCATTTGTTATAGTTTTCCCACGTCTGTACGTCTAACTGTCGTCTTGTATGTGCGTGCACGTGAGTGGTATCTAAACATAGATATTAATATATGTAGTCAATAGACTGTCTGACTCCTCTAGATCTGTTGTAGAAGATAGGCTGAGAGAGAGAAGATTCTCGATTTCAGAGACAGCCTCTATTGATTTCTACCATCTAACTCGTGGAAATCTATTTCTATTATCATCTCTCACTGTGGCTATCACTCATTCTAATCTATTCAGAAGGGACCAACCCAAGTCTTAATTCCCCTATCAAAAATCTACGACACTAAGCATGCACAGTTATACACGTGGAAGCCAGGTCTCTCTATTGCCATCTGTCCGATTCCTAGTTTAGCCACGCCTCCTGTCTTTGTTTCAAGCACTAAGAACTCAGATATTTAGATTCATAAACTGTCTTTCCTTTTAAAAGGGGTTTTACCTGCTGTCAGGATTACGTCAGCGCCTGGTCACTGAAGCACGGGAAGGGCGGGGCAACGGTTTATTGTACCTCCCTAAGAGAGAACGGGCCGTTAATGGCAGGCAAAAGGGGCTATAACTTCATTTAACGGCAATCTCTTTGATTACGTCCCCTTGAGCTACGCAGAGAGCCAGATCAAAAGAGAATTCGCTCGTGGCCAGAATCTAAGCGAGCGGTTCTAGTGTGAATTTGAGCTTTCATTCGCGGAACGAACAGCTAAATCCCCCAAATTGGACGAGAGGTGTTAAAATTCGCATTAAGGAACAAGAGTCCAGCGTTTAGTATATATGCCCATCTCTCCGAATTCAGTTTGCTATCGGGATTCTTGAATGGTCTAGCGCGCATTTTTGGAGTCTTATTTATCTGGATTTCCTATAGAAATACTTACTTACTTACTTAGTCGTTCCCCTTCTACCGTGAGGTGTAGAGGTCCTATAGAAATACATGGAGATTTATTTCAGTTCTTGATTTGCGGTAATAATAGTTATTAGCCACTAAGTGTTTTAATGTGTCAAAGTTCATTATTTTCACTGGGATTTTTGTGTTAATTTAAACGTATTAAATAAACATATAGCTAATTTTGCCGGCTATAAACGTAAAAATTAATCACTCGCGATTTCCCAAGTAAGAGATACGTTAAATTAATTAATAGCCACTGGCGATTGATAATTGATGTAACACAATTTAATTCTCTTCATACGTGGGTAATTTTCTAAACTACTAATGTACATTAGAGGTGGGCAAATAGACACACTTAGCTGTGTCGAGACATTCGAAACAGTGGGTTAAACTGTGTCGAAACAGTGTGTCGACACAACGGCACAGCGGCTCTTTTACCCGTATCGGGGAGAAAGAAGTCTCTTATAGACAGTACCGGGGCGGGTATACATGAACTGTGTGAGACTATTTCCTCTATTTTTACTGTCGTAAGTGAAAATCTATGGCGTTTCGTGTGACCACAATTCAATATTTTTACACAAGTCTTCATTATGATGAAATAAAACGTAGATATGATGATAGCTGCAGTATATGGGAAAATAATAAAAAACAACAATAATAATAACAGTAATAATAACACATGATATCAAACTAGAGTAAGCTAGTTTTGGTAGACAATGATTCAAATCCACACCGAGTACACAAGATATCAGCAGAGCTAATAAAGTGTCCATTACATTTATACGAACACACGGACACTTTCAACTTTAACATAGCGCCTAAAACATTGACAACTGCAGCACTGACACAATTTCCAGTGTCTATAACTTCTCAGCAAAAATAATATCACTTGTAAAATCAAGTCATCATAACACATCCCTGAAAAATATGACATGTTTGATATTCCATACTAATGTTCCGAACGGTTGATTCAAATTTTACATAGGCTCAGACAGTGTGTCGCTGCAAAACAGTGAGGCAGACGGAACTGAGATGTGTCGAAACAAACAAGCAGGAAGTGTCGAATTGCTCGCTGTTTCGAAGCATTGTTTCGACACATACACACAGTAGCCATCTCTAGTGCCTAGTCATACTTGAAGTTGACGAACCCTTGAATGATAAAATACCAGAACACACGTTACATTTTACTTTGTTGTCTTTGATCTTTACAAAATAATCCCAAACAGGGCTTCTCCCCGCCATAAATGAAGATTAAATGAGGTTGAACACAAGTTTTAAACACTATTTTATGTATAAACAAAACACGTTTTCTTACGAGAGCGCCTGAAGTCAGGAATCAAGAGTACCGTAACATGCGTATAATGAGCGCTTGGATGAAATAGAACTATGGAACTGTTTCGAAACAGCAGACTACAAGTAAATTAACTGAAACAATGAGACATGAGTCGTGACACCCTAGTATGCAGATTTACTTATTCTCGTTAGTACAAATCTATGGTATTTCGTGTGACCACTGTTAAGAATTTTACACAGTCGTTTTCATTATGATGATATGCAAGGGGAACATGCTGACAGCTGCAGTAAAAGTGAAAAAAAAATAATAATAACAGTAATAATGACACATTATATAAAACTAGAATAGGTACAGTCAGCGACAATGATTCAACTCAAACCGAGCAGACACCTAGTAGTAGTAAGCCTCTTTCAGTCCTGAGGAATTATTTTTTTTTTTAAAATTATGACTTGTTTGATTTTCCATACTATCTATGAACGCCTAATGTACCGCACGCTTGACACATTTTTACAAAGGCCCCTGAAAGTGAGACAATGATACAGTGTGCCTCTTTGCAAAACAGCGAAGCAGACGGGAACTGAAACTGCAGTTTCGATACACGAAACAGGCTATGTGTCGAATCTGCGTGAGACAGTGGGTCTCTGCAAAACAGTCAGGAACTGACACTGTATCGACACCGCAAGAAAACTGTATCGAATCGTTCGGGTACGATGCTGTTTCGACGCATTGTTTCGACACATACACACAGTAGCCATCTCTAGTGTACATATCTCGGGTAAAAACCGTTAAGATAAACTAGACACTCGCGTTTTTTTAATAATATATATAATTTAATACCGGAGTGGTTAAAATAGTCTTACCTAATAATTAACGCGTGTCAGGATATGATTTATATTATGATTTCATGTTTATCTATTTTCTACATATAGGCTGGTCATACCTGCGTCCTAGCGTTTCTTATGGTCTTACTGACTTTGGTTCTTACACCATCCAGCAATTATTGTGACTAAAGCTTCGTGTTGTGACCCCTATGTGGTCCCTTCTCCATCCATGAGAGGAGTAAAACCAAGAACTCTAACAATAAGCCATTTTAAAGTATAACTGGAGAAGAACAATTGCCAGAAGCCATTTCATAAATATTAATGATCTGCTGTAGCAGAATTTATATCCTATATTTTTACACATGACAGTAAACGGTTTTTCGTACTGGATTAACCACCTAAAGAAAAACTCAATGGTCATACTCTGCCATCACTCATAGAACAGCCGAGGAATATCAATTTCCTAAAGTTCTTTTGTTCATCACGCCATAGTGTCTTAGCCACCTGAAGGCGAGACCCACCGGACCAATATATCTATATATTAACTCCTGAGGACAGTGCCACCCCCCTAGAACCCTTATTCCAAACACTAACTGCAGTGAAAAGAGGAACATCCTGGAAAAAAAATAACGCCTCCATTTCAGCGACTACGGAAAAATAGCCGACAGCAAACCCCGTCAGTCTGGGGCTGAAATAGACAAAAACCAAAGACTATAATTGTTTTAGTACTTGCTAGAGTTTTTTTATTCCATGGAATGCCTGATTCAACGATTGGTAAGTGCAGATGAAAGTGGGCCACTGTATGCGTGCATTGAATGAACGAAGTTAGATAACCTTAATTTTATTATTTCTTGCTAACATCTTCTTCTTCTTCTTCCGTCCTTAGCCACCGACCGTCAAAGCAGTCAGTGGCCATTACGCCTAGTGGCGTCTTAGGGCAACAGCAGATAGGTTTTCTTTGCCATTGTTTCCCATCACGCCTATTGGCGTCTTTAGGGCAATGGCAAATCAATCCATTTGCTGTTGTTTCCGTAATCGAAGTGACTGGCAAACGGGTGATCAGCCCGTTGGTTTGCTAACATCAGTATTCTTAATTTCTTTTTTTCTGAGTTTTTGTCTCCCCCCTAACCTGCTTAGTCACGGGATAGATTAATAATTAAGAACCTGTTCCTATACCCCTTACTGATTATTGCTTATCCCATTGTTAAAATTGAATCTCTCTGTGGGTTAATTACCTCTGATAGTAATTTTCTTTGGGTTGTTTTTTCCCTTTACAATAGAGGGGAGGGCCCATTGAGATACTATTTTTTCCCCACCTTGTCTGTAACTATGCTTTATAAATATAACATGATTGATGTTGTGTCTTTTGTTTAATGATAATAAACATAATAAACCTTAATTACTGTGTTGGTCAAACCCACTGTCCCAATGTATGTTATACGTAGTTTGTATTCACGTTTGTGCATTTGTAGCACCAAATTGGTGTGTGTACATGAGTGTAGGGTAATTTCAAAAATTGTTTAGCATAGAGTCTGCAGTTAAATTACTGTCGTAAGGTAGGCTGGATTAGAGCAACTACTCGATTCAGAGACTGTCCTTCCTCTTACACTATCAGTCGTGAAACCGCAATCTATTTCTTACCCCTTATTCTCACAGAGTTATCACTATCACCTCTGCTCGAACGGGACCATAAATTTCTAAGACCTATCACATCAAAAATTACGACAGTGACGTAGGCGTTATATACCGCAGCCTTGGTCTTCGTTGTGAGTTTGGGGTTTCCCCAAACACGCGATATGAGGCAGACAAAGGTAGCTGCAGCTTTGCCAATGCGGCTGTCAATTTCTGTGTCCAGTGAGAGTTTGTCATTGATGGTAGACCCCAGGTATGTGAAGTGGTGCACTACTGCCAATTTATAGTTATCGATAGTGATAACTGGCGCAGCACCCGCATCCTGACTCAGCACATTCGTTTTCTTTAGACTTATTGTTAGGCCAAAGTCCTTGCATGCTTCGGTGAAGCGATTCATCAAGCTCTGAAGCTCCTGTAGGCTTTGAGTGACGACTGCAGCGTCATCAGCGAACAAGTCCCTTATGGTTAACCGTTCTGATTTTTGTTTTTGCCTTCAGCCTTGAAAGATTAAACAGACGGCCATCTGATCTAGTGTGAAGGCATATTCCTCAGCTGCATCTTTTAAAGCATGTTTCAGGAGTAAGGCAAAGAAGATCCCGAAGAGGGTCGGAGCCAGAACACAGCCTTGTTTAACGCCACATTGTATGTCAAAGGGTTGTGATGTGCTTCCAGTATATTGGACTGTTCCCTTCAAGTTGTCATGGAATGACTTTATCATTTCCAGCAATTTAGCAGGGCATCCTATTTTCAGGAGGATTTTGAAGAGTCCATCCCTACTAACTAGGTCAAATGCTTTTGTGAGGTCTATAAAGGCGATATATAAGGGCCTTTTCTGCTCTCTTGATTTTTCCTGAAGCTGGCGGAAAAAAAAAGATCATGTCTGTTGTTGATTTACCAGCTCGGAATCCACACTGTGACTGTATATTTGCGCTCAGCTAACTTGTGTAGTCGCATTAAGATGACTCTGGCAAAAACCTTACCAACAATACTAAGGAGAGAGATGTCTCTGTAGTTATTGCAATCACTTCTGTCTCCTTTATTTTTATACAGTGTTACAATCATGGCATCCCGCATGTCTTGAAGAATAATTGTCTCTTCCCAACACTGACACAGCATCCTATGCAGGGGATGTAATAGCGTGCTCTTACAGCATTTGATTAAATCAGGAGGAATCCCATCACTGCCTAGTGCTTTGCCAGAGGCCAAGCTATCAATGGCCTTGCTAAGTTCCTCTAATGTTGGTTCGGCATCCAGCTCCTCCATAGTTGGCAGGTATTTGACAGCATCATGAGCACTTTCTTGAAGGTCGCAGTAAACTGAGCGATCATGACAGTGTGTGACATCTTGCTGGTATCAATGCGTGGTTTCCCTTCATGCCTGACACGATAGACTTTTCTTGGTTGTGCTATGAATTTACAGCAAACCAAGGAGTGATCTGTATCACAGTCTGCATTATGGTATGAGCGCATGGAGAGCACAGACCTGAGAAGTGGCCTTCTGACGAGGATCAGATCCAGTTAGTGCTAGTGCTTGGATCGTGGGTGTCTCCATGACACCTTATGCTGGGGTTTTGTCTGAAAATAGGTGTTGGTCACGCAGAGGTCATGAAGGACACACAAGAGCTGTGTTCCATTTTAATTCATCTTGCCAATACCAAACCTGCCCAGACATGAAGGCCATGAAACATTATCGGCACCCACTCTAGCGTTAAAGTCACCAAGAAGAACAAGCTGTTCTTGCCTAGGTATGATTTTGATGACTGCTGCTAGATTCTAAAATAGGTAATGCATCTTACTGGGACAGAGGACTGTCGCGGATTGCCTCCCCTGCTACGGAGTAGTGGTCCACCAGGGGCCAAAACGCAAGAGTATATACAATGAGTCGTCAAAGGTGTCTACCTTCGCACAAGATTACTCTTAGCAGAGTTGTAGATAGATCAGATTAAGCTGGGAGAAAAGGTCCTGGAGCTGGTCGACCACTTTAAATACCTTGGAGCTGTCATAGACCGGAAGGGAAGCATTAAAGAAGAGTTGGCTACCCGAAGAGCAGCAGCTGGGAGACTTTTTCAAGTCATAAATCGAGGATTCCTCAGCAAAAGAGAAGTTGGTAAGAAGACGAAGATGGCTGTATACCGCTCCACCTAAGTCCTAGTCTTGACGTATGGATGCGAGTCATGGGCAATGACTACAACCCACAAAAGCCAGATCCAAACCTCAGAAATGAGGTATCTGAGGAAGGTGTTTGAAGTAACAAGAAGAGACATGGTCCGCAACCAGACCATACGTCAAGGCCTAAAAACCCAACCCCTGCAGACCCAAGTAGAACAGCCCCAACTGAGATGGTTTGGCCATGTCTGCAGAATGGGAGAAGATCGGCTACCACGACAAGCATGGGAAACAAAGAGCCAGGGATCCAGACCTCCAGGACGACCCAAAGTCCGCTGGGAGGACAACATTAGACAATCTTTGAAGGACCGAGGACTAGAATGAAACCAGGCCAGGAGGAAGACAGCCGATAGAATAGTATCGCGCTCTCTCTTACAAACCTCCACACCTCACGGTAGAAGAGGAACGAATAAGTAAGTAAGAGATGTAGATAGAAGGGTAATGACGCTTCTATGCCAAGGTAGTTTTCATAAGATATTTCCGAAGTCAAGAACAATGCTGCATTGGCAGGGCAATTGTTAACTTGTATCGGTCCGCCCCCTTTTATGAAGAATTAAGCAATGGTTATAGCCCGTTCAAGCACCCAGCTGGTGTAAATCCAGCTAAATTCCCTTTTACAAGAAGTAGCTCTATTGATGTAAATATCTCTAAATGTATGTATATATATTAAAAAAGAGTCTTACTCATACGTTTGCTTTCATACTTATAATAACTGAATCAACTATGCTTGTTATGTTTTAAAATAGCATGTAACAAATTTAACAATCAATTAGTTTTAACGTAGTGAAACGATGGTGAATTTTAGATGAAAATAAAATTTCTCTTCATTGAGATTTGGTTTGAGGATTTAAATTAAAATTAAATGTCCGTTTGCTGGTGCCTTTTACAAGCACTTAGCTAGTATAAGTGAGTCCTGCAGCCTTGGTTTCGTCAATTCTTTTGTGATCATCACACTTCACAGTCTGATAGCTTCGTTTCTAGAACGGTCTGACAGCTTAGTTCCACGAACCGTCTGATAGCTTAGTACCACGATATTTTAGACAAAATAAAAACAAATGCCTCTGCTAAGTACATTTTTGGGCTGCAAATTAACAAGTGTGTTGTCTCGCTGTCCACTCACCAATGTTAGTCTCTCTGAATAATTATTCTTGAGTATACACAGCGTAGCTCAGGGAAGATGATTAGAAATCACAAATACTCTTCTAAGTATTAAATTGGGAAAATATGTGCTTGGACAGCGCGACATCAACGATTTGCCTGAATTAAAATTAGCAAGGTATATATATATATCTCACAAAATGATATGATACACTTGATGCACACGTGATGTACTCATTACTGTTCCATCTGGAGTCTGGGGTCACCTCTGCTGTCGGTTTTCTGTACGACTAGCAAGAAACAATCCCCAGCGCTTGCTGTAGTGGTTTATGAATATACAAGGGGATTGACATAAGTCTTGGGCCTGACCATGAATGAGTCACAGGAGGAAGATGAAACTTGGCACATTTAACGGTCATCATATTTGCACTGAATGTGTAAAGTACGTGTCTGTTTCTTCAATGGGTTTTCCCGCTACGGTGCACGGCGCAATGTACCCTATTGACCGGATCTGCTGCTCCAAAGATTTGACAAAACAATGGAAAAGAAGGAGGCCAGAGCTGTGATAAAACTTCTGATGTTTTAAGGGAAAAACACCTACAGAAATACACAGGGAGATGGAACCAGTGTTTCGTGATTCTTGTCCTTCATATACTTCGGTAAAAAACTGGTGTCAACAGTTTAAGTGCGGCCGCTCAAATGTTGCTGATCTGCCAAGATCTAGTAGACCAGCCTCAGAGTGCAACGATGAAAATGGAACAAGAGTGAAGAAAATCATTGACCAGGATCGAAAAATGACAATTGGGGAGATAGCTAGTAGAGTAAAACTAAATGAAAGAACAGTTTATAGAATTTTACACAACAGACTGAACATGAGAAAAGTGTGTGCACGCTGGGTTCCGCGACTGTTGACACGTGAACAGAAGCAAACGAGGGTAAATTGCTGTCAACAGTTGCTTAAAAAGTGTCAGTCAAAAATTTTTTTGGAGACCATGGTGACAGTAGATGAGACTTGGGTACACCATTATGACCCCAAATCCAAAATTGCCAGCATGCATTGGAAAACACCGGGCTCCCCAACATCTGTCAAGCCGAGGGCGTAGAAATCTGCAGGAAAAGTGATGGTGACTGTTTTTTGGGACGGCAAAGGTGTCCTTTTGAAAGATTATCTGCCTCGTGGAAACACAGTTAATGGACAGTACTATGCAGATCTTCTCACAAAACTAAGAAAGGTTGTGACCAGGAAACGAGGGATAACGCGCACTCAAAATCTTCCTTTGCTTCAAGACAACGCGCCCTCTCACAAAGCACGGCTTGTGCAGCTAGCAGCCAACGATTTGAATATTGAAATTCTTCCACACCCACCATATTCTCCAGATTTGGCTCCATCAGACTTTTTTCTATTCCCAAATCTTAAAAAAACAGCTAAAAGGAAATCATTTTGACAGCGATGAAGAGGTTATACTGGCATGTGATGACTGGTTTAGTTTGAAAAATAGGGTGTTCTACTCCCAATGTCTTTTCAAGGTCAAGCAGAGATGGCAAAAGTGTGTCAATTCAAATGGTGGCTATATTGAAAAGGAATAAACACTATACAAAATTTCAGCTCTCTGTGACATGTCCTTCATGGTCAGGCTCAAGACTTATGTCAATCCCCTTGTACTATTTTCATACGTTGAGGTTGCCAGCCTCCTATATAACCTCTTAGCAAGAAAAACATGTCAAATTCACATTTGTAAAATAAATGTTTACATTTACCCCAAAGTAACTTTTGGGAACTCCTCGCACTTTATTAGATGCTTTAAATCACTTGGTCTGGGAAATTCCTCTTATGACGGGTGATCTGATTCCTTAGGACTTAAATCCTCTTGGTAATTAAAAATGCGGGTTTACTTGTAAGTTTAAAGTTCCCCAAAAAATCTGATCTTGGTCCTTTAAGTTTCCAGTCTTCGTATTTAAATATGCGGGTTTACTTTTAAGTTGTAAAGTTGCCCAAATATTCCAATCGGTCACTTATAATTTTGGAATCCTTAGTCAGATCCTTCTTTCTTTGGCTTTGGTGAACTGCTGGCTTGACGTGGCAGTGCAGTCTGATCTGTGACTCCAATTTTCTATATTATATAATTTCTCAGTTCAAATCCCAGATTGTACTTCCGACGAATTTTCCAATGAAAGTCAAAGTCTATTCCGTCTTCTCAAATCAAGCCAATGGTTAGCTCTGAACTATATTGGTTGGGGTGTTTAATTTAACCTCCCCCCGCATGTTTTAAAATATTATATTTTTACATTTCCATCGCGTGACCTCTTTCTAATAATGCTGTAATACTTCCGCCAGCTCACAAACAAATCTGTGAACTTATTTGATGTCCACATGCTACCTTCCAATATTGTCCCCCAGGCAGGTTATCTGTAACAATTAATTAGGGATGGTCCCGTGAAAACGATTATCTCATTATCACCTGTGTTTTCGGGCCTCCGCCAGACGGATCTCTCAGACAGACAATATGACATTCTATTCATCACTCGTACGAGACCATATTGTGTCAATAAAGCGTGTCTCTAACAAAGGCGGCTAGGCGACTCAAGTGATAACCGTATCACCCGCTGACCGGTCTATTTAACCTGGTATTGTTACGATTCACCTGGCGGAACGTAAATACGTTTGGGAGCGATCACAGCAAAAAGAATGTAAGGGCAATAAATATGCCAAATAATAGGACGTTAAGTGAGAAAAATGAAGAAATGAAGTGATACTGCCGGAGGGGACGAGAGTTATAAAAAGTGCACGACTGATTTCGTCACAAGGATAATAAGAACTGCCTACATTACGGACACAAGGTCTTTGTCCGCGACAAACGAAAAAAAAAAACAGAAGAGAAAGGAAGCGAGAACTAATTGAGATACATAACAATAAATAAAAAAATATACGAACCGTAAATAGATGTTGCTGGTGATACTCTCGTGAAAATCCATATGAACAAAATTTTAGTTTTAGAGAGGGGCCCATCCCCCCTTCCCCAGAATATCATGTCCAATCTCATGCCTCTGTGGCATCCTCCGTATTCAACGGGCAGAAGCAATAAACAATGACAGATGTGTGAAATAGGACCAGACAACTAGTGTAGTTCGAGATTAAAGAGAAATAAGTAGAGATTGATAGGACACACCCGTAGAAAACAACTAGACATGCATTTGACTGGAACCCACCGGGAAAGAGAAGAATGTGAAGAGCGAGGAGAACGGAGGAAAAGGAAGCCAAGGCAGCGGGTATCTCGTCGGCAGAGCTGAAGAAAAAGCGGCCCAAAATAGAAATTAGTGGCTAGCAACAGTTACAGGTCGACATTCTTTGCGGAATAATAATTTATGGTTTAAAAAACACCAAACTATAAGGTCTTTTATATTTGGACATGCGTTCTAATATAACCGACGGAACTTTTGTCTAGGTTGAACGGAGCGCGCATCGCCAAAACGAGGTAAGATTTTGATTAGTCTCCACGAGTGTTTCCGAATTTTCCCGCCTTTTAATTTCCCGGGAGTCAGGATAAGCTTTGGGGGCACCTTCCCGGGACCTGGAAATATTTGAAAAGAAAAAAAAAGCAACATATTTTTTACTCTAATTTTCATCACCGCTAAAGTCTAAGGTGAAGAAAATTATACATTTTTGAATATGAAAAAAAAATAACCATATATATTGAATTATAAATATGTTTTATTCCAAAATGTACTAGAATTTTAAAAAATAATATAGTTAGTTTTTAATTTATAATAATATTCTTATTTTAACTTTTGGAGAACTTTGAATCCTTGAAAATTTATTTATCATTATCCATATAGGTTTATCAAATAAGTTTTCAGGAAAAGTAGGGAATTTATAGATTTATCCGATAGCCTCTTATGGCATTTTGTTATTTTACTAAATTCCCAGTTAATAAAAAAAAATCATTTAATTTTTCATCGAAGAAGGTTTTATGGGTAATTTGGCCCCAAAAGGAGACCCAAATCAGCAGTTCCGGTTCTCGATGGCTTCAAAAATTTGAAAGATTTATTATTTTTTAGGTATTTTTTTTTTTTTTTTTTTGTAATTGACTTGTTTTCTAATTACTTTAATTCATTTTATTTAGTTCCAGGTTTAGCTCATCTTCTCTGGCCATTTCCATTGACAAAGTATTATCATTTTCGTTTGTTTCTCTCCCCGCATAACCTCTACACCTCACGGTAGAAGGGGAACGACTAAGTAAGTTCTCTCCCCGCCCCCCTTTATTAGGCCTATCGTTTTTTATCAATGTCGATGACGAGATGTCGCCGAAGAGTCTGTTCCAAATTTTTCTACGAAAAGATATAGCGTAGTTTTTTTGTTTTTTTTTAACAGAAGTGAAATTTTTCTTCACTTTTAAAACTCTGTGGATTTTGAAGGTGCGTGAGTAGGGTATTGGTTTTCTTTTCTCATCTTTCTCTGATTTTTTTTTTTTTTTTTTAAAAGCTTCATACATTTCTTCGGCTGAATGCTATCAGAACTTTTATTTGTTTTTAAAAACCTCATCAAGTGAAAAATCAAAAACAGAGAAGGATCGGAAAATATTGCGAGCTAGATTTGTAACAGAACTGACCTGAACTGCGTCGAATGGTTACTTGTCTTAACATTGGTCATCCACGCGCCCAACAAAATCCAGGCGTAGATAAGCAAGAAAAGATGTGCATTTTCTATATTTGTTTAATTAAACTATTCATCCCTCCTTGCCAAACATTGAGTACAGGGTAATAGGAAAGTTATATATTGTATGTAGGTGTGTGTTTTTCCCTGCAACCCACACCCCTTTTTAAAAATAAAATGCTAGATTCTTGCCTCGTTTTGGCGAATTGCGGCCCGTTTAACCTAAGCACACAGCCTTTTTGTTTTATTGGGGCGCATGTTCAAATATAAAAAGACATGTTCCATAGTTACACTTGAATTGCACACCTGTATATATATATATAATATCGAGGTTCTCTGTCTTCAATATCTTTTACATTTTAGTACTACGACAGCGCAGTGGTAATCTTACATTCATGAATGTTCTATATTAGCATCTTGTAGACCAGGGGTCAGCAACCAGTCGTTGCTGATCTACCGGTAGATCACAGTCAATGATGTGGTAGATCTTTAGGCGAACGGGGAGGGAAAAAAGACTTAATAAACTAGGGAAAGTTCTGACTAAACCTCTCCCGCCGGCATTTAGAATCGCGTTGTCCCTGGGACCAAAGGTAATTTTCCCGCATTCTCAATGAAAACTCTCGATCTGGCTACAAAATTATTTTCGTGAACTGCATGAGATAGGAAGGCAATCTTATCTTTGAAAAGTTTATCATTCCCGCGCGCATGTATTATATGGTAGATATTTAGAGGGCTCAGTGTTACTAAAGTAGATCCCACAAGCTCTTGGGTTGCCACAGTAAGACTCTTCTATTTCTAAAATAGCCTGTACTCAGCTATAGCCTGAGAGGTACGAGTATCTTATTGCTGGAAATTCCCTACATACTTGACATTTTCCTTTTGGTTTTGGATTTAAGGACTATCTTCATTGCACACGGACTACTCCATCAATGCTCCGATCTCATTCCTTCAGATCACACAAGGAGGATCTCAGCATAGTGCACGAACTCCGTATCACCAGCGAGAATCCCAATGTGTGTATATAGAAATCACACATTCTATAAATATTTTTGTGGTGGGTAGGTTTCTAATTTTTAAATTTTGCCAGGGCAGCGGCCTTATGGCCTGCTCTTTACGATTTACAAATTCTGAGGGATTTTTAAGGTGCGAAACTTACCCACGGGATCTCCTTTTTTTTTTTTTTCGCCCTTATCCGAGAAGGCTACGCATCCGATCTCATTACCCAGGAGACCAGGCGGGAGTATGACATCATTAAAACCACTGGTTCTGAAAAAAAAAATTTCTATAAGATTATATTCCCTCTACTGGGAATCGATTCCGGTACATTTAGAATTCGAGGCAGGCTTCATACCTCTTAGCCACTCCAAGCCCTTTTGCTTTCAATTACACATTGTAACAGGCTAACTGTCTACATGTGTTTGTTTCTATTTATTTTGATGTTTCTTGCGATACTTTATTTATCATTATTTTTAACGCACTAGATTTTTTTTGTCTTTTCTGCGGTAAATTTAATGCAATATTTTCCAGAGGGGGAATCAAACTTGGTTACTGGGCCATGTAGGTCACGGACACAAAAAAATGATAAAAATAATTAGCTGAGAACGAGTAGAGAACGATGAGTCACAAAAATTGAAATGAAGTTGCTTTCAGTTATGCCATTTGGTAGCAATGGATTGAATATATTATAGAAATAATGAAATCGAGGTTTTTGCAGCCGCGACAGAAAGTTCAGCACGTGAGAGAAACAAAGAAAGAGAGGAAGACAGAGAAAAGAGGACAAATGATCGAACATCTTTATTTAATACAGACATTCATCCGCTACACGTTTTCTGAGAACATCCAAATGGCAGAATGAATAGAGCGCTTGTCTCTCACAGCAAAGGAGAGGGTTAGCATATCTCCAACGGCTAACAGTGATCCCATTGGAGAATCAACGCACACGTGACAACAAAGAAGGACTCGGTGAGAGTGCACTCAAATTTATAGAGGGGGAGGGTAGATTTTAAGAAAACTGTGGACCGAAGCAGTTAGTGAAATTTACTAGCAGTGTCGCTGACAGGGACGAGTCAGCGGGATTAGTTTGGGTAGGTAGGACTCTTTATTTCAGGATTTCCAGCAAAGGATTATTAGTTTAACACTCACCCCATAATTGTGAGAGTGTGGAACCAACTTTGGTTTTTTTTTTATGTAAACCTTTTGCCTCGTTTTGGCTAGGCGCGTCCCGTTCAAACATAGTCGGTTATATTAGGGCGCATGAAACTAGGGGTTTATCAGGAGTGTTCCAAATTTTTATACTAACCTTTTTTTTTTGTGTGTCTCGTACATTGATACCTGTATCGTATTGAGGTTTCTTTGATGTGGTGATAGATTTCATGCTTATTTTACCATAGTTTTTGACTGTTGTTAATAAAATATATAATTACTTAACGGATCAGATTTCCCTTCCTATCTGTACCTGTACTCTTTACCTTGTACTCGTACTGTTGTATGTGGATACACTGTAGTGTAATAAACCTTATCTCCTAGCAGAGCAAGAGGCAGGGTGACAGTAGTTGAACAAAAGGTCACTGAGTGGCGAGGGGAGAGTCAGTATAGGTTCTCACCCTCGATAACTATAAGTCACACTATCCACCATCAACACCATTTCTCTTCTATCATCTCAGACCTCTCTCAGACCTTGGTCTTGTCTCTGACATCACACAGACTTGGATTTCGTCTCAGGCAGACTCTTACATAACTCACTCGTGACAGTGTAGTAGAATATAAATTTAGGATGGGATGGGTGTGATAAAATTAACCGTGATACAACGTTAAAATATCTCCAAAGATAAAATGTAGGGATAAAAATAATGCGTAAGCTACTAGAGGACATGATCGCCCATGCCGCGGGTCACTACCCGCCATGAAATTAACTTGTTAGACGTGAAGGCAAAACGTTTACCCTTGGAACGGGATGAGAACGGAGATCAAAAAGAAAAATATGACTGAACACGTGCTTGAAACTAGCAAGGCTAAAAAGACGCAATTGGGGGGGAGGAAAAAATTCACGTCCCCAAGTTGACACAAGGTAAAGAAATCGACAAAAGGGACCTTAGCTATTATACGCAACAGTCATTTCTTGGACGCTTTTACGATACTTACCCCTTTATTTGAATTCAGCGGCAAACGCATTACAGAAGATGCTCGAACATATTTTAAAAAAAAACCAACTAACCTTGAAAAGTAACTTTTTCTTAATAATAATGTTAGGAATATAAAACCTAGATGGCCGGATGGCCCATCTTGAGCAGAGAAATAACATGCTTTCATTTATACAGACGGATAGATAATAATGAAGATATTGACAAAAGACTGTGTTGTTCATATCAGCGAGCGACTGCATTGAAACAAAAACATGTCACTAATTTTCAAAAAATTGCGACCTTGAGACTCAAGTGCTAAAATCTAGTTGGAAGGAAAGAGAGGGGGCATTAGGGAAAGTTGTGGCTTAAAATAACTTTAAAGGCAAAATTGTGTAGGGGACGGCAGAGTTGGTTCAAAAAAACAAGTGTGTTTTTTTGTGAAACGCAAGTAGAGACAGACGGACCAACAGACAATAATACATACTTGACTGAGGTATGACTGAATTGACTTTTAGTAGGAGGTTTGAATTTGAAAAGGGGGAAAGGCGGTGATTGGCCACAGATAATCATATTATCAGCGCTCAGACGCGCATTTTTGCCATTCATCATAAATTGTCCAGTAGTAGACACAGTAAATAATTCAGTGGTGTATTTCCCAGCAGCTAATTGCAATATTTAGAGGGACGCCATACTAGAGCCAGCAGCTCAGCTGAGTTTTGCTAGCATATAACTGTGTTCTCTATTCATAATTCTGAACTGTGAGTTTTTTATTTGGCACCAAAGTGGTGTCAAATGCCGTGTTGAATAATACAAGAGTGGACCCGTGCAGCCTGGTATTTTGTCAGAGCAGCCTTATATTGCCCCCAAGCACGGAGAGGTGGGGCCACCAGATTCCAGCACCAGAACTACTCAGTCAAAGATACGTGAGCGTCTGGCCTGCTGGATATTTGTGGTAAAGTGGGATGATATAAATATTTATAGGGGACTTAGTGTACTGACTGAGATCAGCTGTGAAGGTATCTGTATCTAATAGGTGTAGTGTTCTACAGATAACCTTACTTGCTACCACATTATAACTCAGTCAGAATTATTCTGGAATATTGTGATGACTACGTTAAATGTCTAGGGTATGTATATGATGAAGTGTAAGTCACAACAACAACAGACAGATAAACAATTTAATTTATTCCACCACACTTGACAACACTGGGACACTCACACACATTTAACACTCTATAAGACTATCTTAAATGAGGCACTGGTAAAGTTTCAAATATAAATATGTATTAATTACTGTCACTAATATATGTGTCCTGATTCAAATACAAAGTGAACCAGGAATCACAATCAATTGGAATTACAATTTATATGTACAGAATTTATCAATATGAACCTTGTAGTGACATATTTTATTAATATTATCCTGTGTGTGTCAGTTGTGTAGTAGTAATATGAGGTAATACTGGTTTTGTTCTTTCAAGCTATGTTGTTATTTGTCATCATGACTTCAAGTGTTTGTTTAACTTGGAAATATTATGGGGAAAAGTTCACAGTTCCTATCAATTTAAACACTGTATTTTCCCTCTGTTTTTTTTTTTATAAAGTCAGATTTTGAGGGGGGGGGGGGGGAATAATGTTGAGCTCCTCTGGCCACAGACGCTTATCTTTCGTGATGGCGGCAGGAAAAGACTCCTCTGCTCGATAGCCTCCCTGTGTTCTGGAGACACCTCACTGGTCACTATCTGGACCCAGGAGTATGCTGTCAGCCTCTAGGTTCAGCCAAGCTCAGACCAGGTGCTGCTCAATAACTTTAGGACCACGGTCCCTGAAACAAGAAGGTTGTACCTCCTATTTCAGAACTAATTTATAATAAATTTCCAGACTGAACACAATACATAACAAACACTGAGTTCAGAGCGGTAGGCCAACTGCTATCTTCATCTGAAACCATTTTCACCAGTATACTCCTCCCTAATGGTTACTACGCCTCTGCAATTCCAGCATGATTTCTTTCTAGTCAATAAGATAGGTGTCAGTGTACTGTTTGGCAATTCCATGTAGTTTTACTTTCCTCCGACACCTTCTGTTCAGGTTGGAGCACTATATAGGCTTTACCTCATGTTCGCTACTGAACCACACATATATACAGACATAAATTATCAATTTACATTCAATTTTCATTAAAAAGATATCAAATATATCAAGCTTACCACAATTCATGGAATAATACACAGTTACGTTGACTGGCAATGAATATAGCACAATTTCGATCTGCCGATGTCCCAGGCTTTTATTTAGAAAAATATGCACTGGCGCTCAACGCACTGTTTCTTTAGTAAGTTTATTTGAAAATGTGGTGCTGACCTGACGCCTCTGATTGACTATATTGGCGGGTCTAACCAATCGAGCCATGTTTACACCAGCGTTTGAAAAAAAGTACTCCTACTCACGTTTCCCCTAACAACAAAGAATCAAAATATGCATTTTCTTCTACCTCCTGTTCACTTCGAATACGATGTGTGTGATGTCTGGGTACTGTAATGTTTTCAAACGTAAACCAGTATAATGTCATGTTTCCTAATAAGCGTTTTTCAGGTTTTTAAAACCTAACTCGTATGGGTAGTGTTTTTTATCACTGTCGATTTGAAAAAAAAGCTAGTGCTTGTGGCCTTACACGCGTGTTGGTAGTAATTGTGTATCGCGAGACTGTGGTAGTATTGCCTGCGTTCCGGCTTTCAGCCCCTCCCTTTCTTTCTATCCTTAGTCCATCTGTCTTTCGTTTATGGTAACGTAGTGTATAAAATGACATGAATGGAATTTTAAATATAGGTCAGCTTGCGTATCTCAAGGTTTTTTCTTAGAAAGGCAGTACACGTTTTATCGTAGAAAGCGGGTATTGAAGCAGTAGGCTTTTACTATCAACGTGAAACGTTACAATTTGCAGACGAAGGAGAAAACAAGGGGGATTTCGAGTACAGTCATTGTGACAGCACTGTTCTTTACCATTCTTCTTTCCTTTTATTGAAGTTATTTGTTAGGCTTTACATTTACCTGATAATTTATATATGTGGATTAGAATTTCTCACGACAATATTCACCAACTTAGTTTCTAACTACACATCAACTATATTCCCATCAACTAGAACATACCATGTTGGGAAATAAACTTGTATTCCTCCCATCAGTAAATGGACAATGTTTGGTAGACATAGACTGGGAGTGATGAAGCCACCCCAACAGCACATCCATTAATCATTCTCCCAGAGAAATTACTAATATAAACAGTAGTAATATTAACTAGTCTTGTAAATTACATATGTACACACCTTTCATTTATTATGCCATATATTCATGCATTTCATTCATAATTTCAAAACCTTTCATATGTTCTGACCAAAATAAAACCTTGGTTCAGAACAAATAAACTTAAAGAAAATTTAATATCAAAAATTTAAACAGCTTGAGTTAGTTCAATGTGTTATAAATTTTATTAATATTATTAGACTTATTAAATATCTGTGTGTGTGTTTGTATATGCTAATACAACACATTACATATCAGTACCCTAGATTTTTAACGTAGCCACATTCATTAGTAAAAAAGATATGTGTGAGGTCGTAAGTGGTAGCAAGAAGGGCCTTCTGTAAATTCACAGCTACATTTATCTCAGGAGCCTTCACAGCTGACCTCATGCATCACACTAGGTAATATCACAACCATACAGTACCATCAAAACCACTACATATATTGGGGTCTCTTGTCCAGGGATAATTAGCTTAGCAGTAATATTAGGATCTCCTGGTGGGAGAATTAAAATTAAGGGGAACAAATTATAAAAATTAAAAGTGTCCCTTTAAATTAAAAGTGAAATTAGAAGTTGGTGAATCTTCACAGCCAGTGGTAATTAATTAGTTAACTGGCTAATTAGAATTACTTTAGATTATAGTAATTAGAATTACTTTAGTGGTTAGAGATTTATCTTGCTCATTGCTTTATTGTCTAAAAAGTATGGCGGAGCTAGCCAAGTTCAGATCAGCTGCTGTGCTAACGGCGAAGGATATGGGAATGGATGGTCAGGTTTTAATTCAATATGTAACGGCTGAATGTGATAAGTATATTGAACGGGAAGAAAGAAGATTAGAAAAAGAGGCTGAAAGAAAATTAGAGTCTGAAAGGTTGGCTGAAGAGAAGAGGTTAGAGGCTGAAAAAGAAATTAAGAGGCTGCAGATTGAGGCAGAAGAAAAACGACAGCAAAGGGAAGCAGAAGATAAAAAGGCCGAAAGGGAGGCAGAAGATAAAAAGGCCGAAAGGGAGGCAGAAGATAGAAGGTTGCAAAGGGAGCACGAATTACGACTAAGGGAGCTGGAGCTACAAGGCCAGGCTCCTGAAAATGGTGCCAGCCCTTTTGCCTCAGATGCTACGCCCAGTCTGGGAGCCTCAACATCAGCTATGGGGTTTCATTTAGACCATTTTGTTGAGAAAGACGATGACATAGAGGGGTACCTCGGACGTTTTGAGTTATTAGCTACTACACATGGGTTAGAGAGAGAGAGAGGTGGAGTTTAAAGTTATCACAGGGACTGAGAGGTACTTCTTATGAAGTATTCGCAAAAATGAACAGAGAAGACCAAGACAATTATGACATGTTAAAGCAGGCTTTGTTATTAAGGTACGAAAAAAATGGTGAATTTTATCGTAAGAAATTTAGAAATGCCAAACTGTTGTCTGGGGAGACATACCACCAATTCTCTGCCAGACTGGAAACCTATTTGGAGAAATGGACGGCTCTGGGGAAGACCCAAGATCTTAAAGAGATGATCATGATAGAGCAATTGAGAGAGTCCATGGCTCCAGACATGAGAAAATTTCTCATGGAACAAGGTGCAGAGAAGTTGGGGGAGGTTTTAAATGTCGCTGAGAGGTATCAGGCAGCCCAGGCAGAGGTAAGTGGCTCTAAAAAAAGCACATGGACAATTTTAAAGCTCCACAGCAATTTAATAAATTTGACAATAGAGAACAGGGAAATAAAGGTAGGACAAACCTTGAACGGCCAAGAAATGACTATCGAGACAGAAACTCACAGTTCAATGACCAAAAATCCAATGAAAGAAAACCGTTTAACCAAGGAAAAAGATGGTGTAAATGGTGCAAGAAAGATAACCATAACACCGAATTTTGTAGAAGGAAACCTTCAAACATTGCTGCAATGAAGTCGGGGACTCAAAGATTAAAGGTTAATCCTAATGGACAGCAGGAACCTTATCACCCCCCAGTTTGTGAGGATGTTATTTGTAATGGGGTCACCATAAGGTGCCTTTATGATACAGGTTTGGATTATGATTCAGTTGTGAAGTCTAGCCTAGTGGACCCAAGTCAGTATACAACAGAAACAGTGGAAATACAAGGGGCAACTAAGGACATACCACTCATGATACTTCCCATCGCAAGGATAACGGTGAAAACTCGCTATGTGGAAGGAGAAATCAGAGCAGCAGTGATAGATGAACCAATCTACCCTCTGATATTGGGGTGTAGATACGTCTTCTTGGGGAATCCCGAGAGACCTGTGATCATGGCGACAGTGCAGACCAGGTCACAGAAGAAGGAGGAAGAAGGTGAACCTATAAATGCTCATCCAGAGGAGATGAGGAAGGCGCAGGCTGAGGATAGGACACTCAAGCCAGGTTTTAAAAAATTGCCCAAATGCCACACACCTCCGAGCAAGGGGGAATATTTTATGAAGAACAAACTATTATACAGGAAGGCCGGAACTGGAACAAATGGTCACAACCAGCTGGTTCTTCCCACTTCATATAGGGATAAAGTGATGGAACTCGGGCATGCGATTCCCTTCAGTGGTCACATGGGGATCAGCGCCACAGGACAGCGTATAGCTTGTCATTACTTCTGGCCGGGGATAACGGAGGATATAAAAAGATATGTCAAATCCTGTCCAGAATGTCAAAGGGTAGCTCCAAAGCACTGGACCGCTCCTGCAACTCTAGCAGAAATGCCCATAGTGGGAACACCTTTTGAGAGGGTTGCAGTGGATATTGTGGGACCTCTCACTCGGACCAAGAGGAGGAACAGTTACATCCTTACTCTGGTGGACACTTGTTCTATGTGGGGAGAGGCGGTAGCCCTGCCATCAATTGATTCAAAACATGTAGCAGAGGCACTACTTACAATATTCACCCGATTAGGATTCCCGCATCAAATCTTGACGGATAATGGCTCTCAGTTCAAAGGGAAACTAACGGAAGAAGTTTTTAAGCTATTTCAAGCCAGACACTTTCATTGTAGTCCGTACCATCCGCAAGGGAACGGCCAGGTAGAGAGGTTCAATGGGACTCTCATTTCTATCCTGAGAAAGCTGGCACACGAAAAACCGGATCTGTGGGATCAATTCCTGCCCGCCGCATTGTTTGCGTATCGGGAGGTACCACATAGTTCAACCGGGATGGCTCCCGCAACTCTGCTATTTGGGAGGCCAATAAATGGTCCATTAGAAGCGCTATTAAGGACCTGGACAGATGAGAAGGCGGAAGAGACTGTTACCTCATCTTATCAATACGTGAACGAACTGACCACTCGTCTGAAAGCTGGATGGAAACTGGCAAATGATAATTTGAAACAAGCCAGGAAGAAACATGCAGCATATTTTAATAGGAAGGCAAAGGACAGAGAACTAGCTGTGGGAGAGAAGGTGCTGCTTCTACTACCCGGCAGCCAGAATAAATTACAAATTGGATGGCAAGGTTCATATACGGTTCTAGAGAAGGTGTCTAGAACCAACTATAAAATTGACAAAAAGGGGAAGGAGAAAGTTTATCATGTAAACCTGTTAAAGAAGTATCTGGACAGACCACTCCAGGAAAGCACCCCCTTACTGACCTTGGCTATCGCAACTCAAATGCAAAAGGAACCACTCACCTCGCATGAATACCCATTACATCCTTGTGAAACAGCAGCACAGGTAAAAGTCAGTAAGCACCTGACTAAAAATCAGAGGGAGAGAGTTCAACAGGTTCTGGAGGAACATACAGATGTATTAACAGATAAACCAGGCCATACAAATTTGCTACAGTATGACATGAAACTGGTAGACTCAAACCCAATCTGTATGAGAGCCTATTCTATTCCGTTCGCGAAGGAGAAGGCATTGAAGGAAGAAATAGAGTATTTGTTGAAGGAGGGGATTATTTCGCACAGTGAATCATCTTTTAGTTCTAGTGTCGTTTTGTTGAGAAAACCGTCTGGGGAACACAGCCTGTGCATAGATTACAGGAAACTGAATGCTGTCACAGAAGGACAAGTGGATCCATTACCAGACACAAAACAGTTATTTGCCAGACTGAACAAGGCAAAATACTTTTCAAAGGTGGATCTTAGTAAAGGCTATTACCAGATTCCAGTGAAGCCTGAAGTGAGACCTTATTTAGCATTTAGCACATCAGAATGTTACGTCGGATTAACACTAAGGTGCTGCCACTTAATTATAGTTAGGGTAAGAATACTTAGCAAGATTAAACACT
The DNA here is from genome assembly GCA_024509875.1 of Oreohelix idahoensis. NCBI lineage: Eukaryota > Metazoa > Mollusca > Gastropoda > Stylommatophora > Oreohelicidae > Oreohelix > Oreohelix idahoensis. Next base: position 386,110 of record JAMPIV010017850.1, on the reverse strand, counting down.
AAGTATTTGAGCGTGTCTAGTTAGTGTAATAACACTAGTCACAAATCCTATGAGTGATTTAATTAAAGTGTTCAGGAATGACGTCATCCAACTTGGGGTAGAATTGCTTAGAGCTAGGACGGAAGTGATGGTTTGAGAGAAGGGGTTAAGTGAGTTGGTTTTAGGCACGAGACGTGCGAGGCAGTGATTTTGGGGTTTTGACCATCTTGTAAGTTCGATGGCTGTGTGTTATTTCTTGGGATGACTGGTTTGTATACCACAGAAGCACATGTATTTATGAACTATTATGAAGTTCTCAGAGGTTACAGACACTTAATAAAGGTGTTCATTCATATTTAATCCAGCTTGAACTTATTTCCTGAACGTCAGTAGGAAGTGTCGTTTGTTTACATCAGGTAATAGAGAAAAGAATGTTACCATATTTTCGACGATCATGCAGCCTAAAACATAAACACAGTTACGAGTCTCCAAAAGAATCACCTGGGTTATGTTCCTATTCTGTAATCACCATCTCTGGCAGTCGCCAGTAAAAAAATAGATGAACATTGACAAAAGATTCCACCCCATTCTCACCCTGTCACGCTAGACTTGATTTGTCACCGTGACCAAGCCCGGTCACATCTAACTTGATTTGGTGCCGTTCCCGTCCACTCCCCCGGCCACATAACTTGATTTGGTGCCCGTGACCAGCTCGTAACTGCCTTTTTCCGATGGATTCAGCTATTTGATTTGGTGCCCGTGACCAGCTCGTAACTGTTTTTTTATGATGGATTCACCCATTCAACAGCTAGAGCATCAGGTATACTTGTTACAACAGCAAAATCAACTGCTTCAACAGCAATTGTCACAACAACAGACAGCGAGTAAAACTTTACCTGATTCTCCGGATACTTCATCCAACACATTACAGTCCATTGCAAATACGCTCAGCTCCGTAACACAGAGTGCCAATTACCAAAACATTAATAACATTGTCAAGCCGTTTCACGGTGATGCTTCTCACTTTAGACAATGGCTTGTTGATATTGACAAGTTTGTGTCTTTGATCCCCTCGGCAACCGATGAGGACCGAAAGCGTGTTGCATTCTTCTCCTCCCAGTCATTGGTAACTGATTTCTTACGCCGTCGTGCACAACTTTTCCCTACAGAAACTTATGCTTCACTGAAGAAGGCAATGGTCAGTCGCTATTCATCCATAACGGATTGTCAGCACGCGTGGACTCTTCTTCGTAGGGTACACCAGGACAGACAGGAACCTGTACAATTTTATGCAGACAGACTGTTAAACTTGGCTGAAGATGCCTTCATTGATTCATCTTCCACATCTGCAGATATTGATCGGCAGCTTGTTGGTATTTTCATTGATGGTTTGTCATCCGACGCACTTAAGTTGCATCTGATCCGCAAGGATCCTCAGACAGTCACAGATGCAATACAACAGGCCATCACCGAGGACAACGTGAAGAAACGCTTTACCAACCGTCTTGGTCGCGAGCCTCGTCTTGAACACCAATATGATGACGAACCGATGGACGTTAGCCATTGCCGCCACACTTGGCAGCAACCTTCAAGGTCACCAATGCCTTGTAATAATGCTTCCAATTATCAGTACCAGCCTCGACGCCTTCACCATCCACCAGCGCCACAGGTCCATCAAATAGCTTCAATAATATGTTACACTTGTGGGCAAAGGGGACACGTCTCGCGCAGCTGTTTTCAGCGGCTACAAAGCAGTCCACAGCCTCACAGTAATCCCGTGCCACAACCATTACATTATCAGAACAGACAGCAGCGACCACGCCAACCTTCTTGGCTTCCTACCAATCCTATGCCCTCCCCCCAAGGTTCTCCGCGTTCCTTTTTACGTGGACAGTCCCGTCCTGCACCCCTAATGAATCAGGGAAACCCTTGGGTTGCCCAGTAGTTAAGACCATACCGGGTAACTTGAACACATCCTCACATCGGTCTTTACAGACTAAATGTTTACTTTCCTCCCCACCTTCGGCGTCTTCCTCCTCTCTTTCTTATGTCTCTCCTCCTTTTGTCACTCCGGATCCTTCATCATGTCTTATCTCCATCAACACGAAAAGCTACCGTGCTCTTGTTGATACTGGCGCAACTGTTAGCCTCATCCGTGAACAGTTGTTTCGTCAGATTCGTCGGCACGTAACATTTTTTCCTTCCTCTACTCCTTTGGCCTCCGTTACTGGCCAACCTTTACGTTCCATTGGAACTGCTATGATAAGCCTCAAGATTGGTTCTCAATCTGTTGTCCATCCATTCATTATTACAAGAGGCATGTCCCGTAACTTTATTCTCGGCCGTGACTTTCTTCTTCGTCATCACGCCCGAATCTATTTTGACTTGCGACAGATTCGCGTCAATGGTGAATACATCCCTCTTCAGGATGATATTCACATTGCATCCTTTGTCCGCCTCACTGCTCCTATTACCTTAAAGCCTCACTCTTTGACTATCGCTACTGGTCGGGTCAAACGATCCGACTATGTCTCATCTGGCCATTCTGTCATAGTGGAACCATTACCGGGTATTGACATCATTGATGACCCCTGCATCAATGTTGTTGATGGCATTGTTCAGGTTTCCATTAAGCGTGATTTTCCCGTCATGCTGTTAAATACTTCTGGGAAGCCTGTAACTGTCAAACGTGGTACAGTGATTGCTCACTTAGCATCACATTCTCTGCCTCATCGTACTTCTGTTCCTCCCTCCACAGAGTATGATAACCAACCCCCCACTATTCCTTCCCATTTGGTTACTCACCCTCCCTCCTCACACCCCTCTACCATTGGTGCTGTTACTAATGCGCGTGTATCGTTTAGTAACTACCCTCCTCAGCGCCGTTCACTTTCCTCTCCTACCTTTACAACTCTCCCCTGTACTTCCGGTTATCGTACTTCTCCTCCTCAGCCTCTCTTCCCACAACTTTCTCCTTCTCCCTCCTCTTCCTTGAATGTGCCACCTACACGCCTTGCTCAATTAATGGAGCAAGTGACAACTGACTCCCCACATGCCAGTCGCATTTGTCAGTTCGTCAAGAATAATCATGATATCTTTGCTCTCTCAGACATGGAACTGAAGAGAACCAATACTGTAACAATGGAAATCCATACCACCACTGAAGTGCCTGTCTCACTTAAGCCGTACCACACTCCACTTAAGAATAGGGAGATCGTGGAGAAATCGATTACGGATATGTTGGCAGCAGGTATCATTGAGAGATCCCGATCCTCCTGGTCTTCCCCTATTGTAATAGTCACTAAGAAGGATGGTACTAATCGTTTCTGTTGCGATTATCGGGCTTTGAATGCCATCACCAAGGTAATTTCATACCCCCTTCCTCGGGTTGATGATATCTTGGCGACCGTTGGAAAATCTAAGTGGTTTACTACCCTAGATGCCCGTTCTGGATTCTGGTGCATTCCGATGTCACCGGAAGCCAAAGTGAAGTCCTCTTTTTGTACACATATTGGGAGTTACCAGTGGAATGTCATGCCTTTCGGCCTAAAGAGCAGCCCAGCTACGTATATGTCCCTCATGGATGAAGTACTGAAGGGCATGCAATCTTACGCCTTGGCTTATGTTGATGACATCTTGATCCACACTCCAGGAACCCTTGAGGATCATTACTCCATGTTGAGAAAGTCTTTAACCGACTGAGGGCACATAATATTATGCTCAAATTAAGCAAATGTGCTTTCTTACAGACCGAAGCCAGATATCTTGGCTTCATAATCAACCAAGATGGTGTCCGTCCGGATGATGCTAAAGTGCAGGCCATCCGTGATATGCCCTCTCCTACTTCTGTTCGCCACGTTCGCGGTTTCTTAGGCAGTTGTTCCTACTATAGAAAGCACATAGTCAATTTCTCTCGAGCTGCTGAGCCTCTTATTGCTCTAACAAAAAAGTATGCTCGATTCCGATGGACTGACGTCTGCCAGGATGCTTTCAATTATCTTAAGTCTTCACTTACTAAGATTCCTCGTTTGGCATATCCAGACATTAGACGTCCTATGATCTTGTATACGGACGCATCTCTTCGGGCTGTTGGTGCTTGTCTTGTCCAGGCCAACATCTCGGACTCTCCTCCGATTATTGCCGAAGTCCCAAACGAGATGCCTATTGCGTTCCTCTCTCACGCACTCAGTCGGTCTCAACAACGATGGACCGTTACTGAGAAGGAAGCTTTTGCCATACACTATGCATTGCAAAAGTTAGACTTCTATCTACGTGGTACAAAGGTTTTAATCCGTACTGACCACAAGCCTTTGCTTACTTGGTTAACCAAGACGTCTGAGCAACCCCGTAAGCTACAAACTTGGGCTCTGAATTTACAGAGTTATGATGCTACCATTGAGCATATCCCAGGAGAACATAACACTGTAGCTGACCTTCTGTCTCGGATTCCATATGATACTTGTACAGACCCCTCCTATTCTTCTAAACCGGATCCTAAGGCGTCATCAGACCTTGATGATAACGCCAAAGAAATACTTGTCATAAATGCTGACTGTCCTCCTGTCATTTCTGATCATGAAAATCTCTCTAGCTCTCCTGATGAGCTCCTCTTTCCTTCTTTCACTGCGAAGGAACAACTTCGAGATCCTGCACTCCTGCAAATTCGATCTCAGTTTCAGCGTGACCCAAAATCTGTTTCTAATTACACTATTCAGTCCTCTGATAACGTTCTTTACTGGATTAACCCTAAATGTCCAGATAAACTCCTCATCTGTCTTCCTAAACATCTTATCCCTCGTGTTCTCCATGATTTTCACGATTCTAATGGCCACATGGGGCGAGATAAAACACGAGACATTATTTCTAAACGATATTACTGGTCTTCTCTCTATAAGGACGTTGCCGAGTATGTTGACTCTTGTAGAACATGCAAGCAGCGCAACATGCGTCCTCTGCGTATCCCTACCCAAATGATGTCTCTGACACATTTTCCCATGGAATGCGTCAGCGTTGATCTCTCTGGTCCCTACCCCCTTTCTCAGTCCGGTAATACCCATGTCTTGCATTTTGTAGACCAGTACTCTGTCTGGCCCGAATGTTTTCCACTCCGTGGCTCTTCCTCTGAAGATGTTACTGAAATCTTCCTTAATTCTTTTGTGCCTCGCCACGGTTATCCTAAGACTATTCTTTCGGATAATGGGAAGCAATTTACAGGTCGCCCTTTCCATTCTACTCTTGCAGCCCTTAATATCAGACATAAGATGACCAGCTTCTATAGGCCTCAGTCAAATGGTCGCAATGAAAGAATGCATAAGACTCTTCATGACATTCTCTCCAAATTCACAGCTGATAATCCGCAGTATTGGGATGTTTATATACCCCAAGCACTTGAGGCTCTGCGTGTCAATGTGAATGATACAACTGGTTTCTCGCCATTCTACCTCTTGTATGGCAGGGAACCACGTCTACCTTTGGATAATCTCCTTACTCCTCAAAGGAAATATATGGGCGATAATCCCATTGAGATTATCCTGCGACAAAAACGTACCGCCCACCAGCAAGTTCACCATAACGCTCTCAAGGCGTTTAAGAAACGACAGCGTTTGCTTGATAAGGGCACTCGCTTGCCATCATTCCATGTTGGTGACTTAGTCTGGTTTAAAAAGAATGCCCGTAGCGATAAATTTGATCATCGCTGGCTTTCAGGGTACAAGATAGTGAAACAGACAACACCGGTTACCTTCGTGATATGGAATGAAGAGCGACACCACGAAACTAAAGCTCATGCTACCCAGTTGCGACTAGATGTGCAACGCCCCTACACTGTCCCTCCTCATGCTCTTCCGTCTGGCCGCCACGTGCGACAGGCTACCCTCCAGTATAACCCTTCCTCCTCTTCCTCTCCCTCCATGTCTGAACTTGCATCTTGTCCTCCTTCAGACCCCATTAGTTCTGCCCCTGTCTCCTTATCCCTCCTCCTGCTCCACTTACATCTGTTCAGCCCTATGCTTACGATGCTTCCTCATCAGAATCTGATAGTCCTCCCAGTGATGATGTTTTACACAGACTCGGTCTAGAGTAGTCCGTCGAGCTGCTGTTCCTTCCGCCTCCTCGGTGCCCTCTCCTTCTTCCCCCTTCCATATGGTTGATCGTACCAGACGTTATCGTTCCTGTTCCACCTCCGAGGGTCCTATCCCTCTTCCTGAGCTGTACTCACGTATCCACTCCCGTGATGCTCGCTTGGCTGAGTTACCCTCCGTTACTCCAGGCCCCTCTCATGCTTCGCCTCAACATGATATTATTGTACCTCCTATTACTGCCGCAACTCCTGTCCATACCTCCCTTCCTCCCTCTGTTCAACTCTCTTCTGACCCCGCTTTTCCTCCCTCTGGTTATTTTCCTCCACCTCCCTCCGACCTTGATACAGCCCCTGAGTCCGACTCTTCGGATGTTGAACCTCCTCTTCCTAGCTCTGATTGCTTTCCTCCCCCTCCCTCCGATCTTGACTCTTCACCCGATTCTGCTTCTTCTGATATTGAACCTGATGTTCTTCCTCCCCAGCTCGTTTTCCCTCTAAACGTCGTCATTCGACCTCATCTAGCGATTCTGCTCCCCTTCCTAAGCACCTTCACCAGCGGGCCGCCCATGTACGAACCCGTTTTCGTCACTCCCGTAGTCCATGCCATTGTTCCTACATCCCAACCTAAACAGTACGATCCTCGCCTGTTATTGTAAGCCATTGAAAGATTGGAAGCAATGAACATTTTTGCAAAGATGTTTACAAATTGAACTGCACTTACCTCCAGATGCCGTCTCCGGTCAGGTTGACATTTCCTGCCCTGCTATTATTTTTAGCATGAAGTCGACCCTGCTTCTCGTGTCTTCCGATGCAAGTCTCCTACACAATACCCCTCCTGCTGAATTGCTTGATCCTGATGCTACCTTGAAGTCCAATCGTTACGCATCCTTGAACATCTGGGTTACACACTTTACGCATTTCCAGTTCAGATAGGAAAGTCCAACAGCCGTTATTTATGGAGAGCTGTTACATTTTCGTCCGCAAGAAGACATTGCTGAATCTACCGGTACATGAACATTTCCCTTACAACATCCTTTCGACCACTGCTGATGGAGATCCACCAACTCAGACGATCTCTGCAGTCCTGATATATTGTAGTTGATGTAGTTCCCTTTTACACGCGTTAGCGTCATTATGTCACATTATTTTGACTAATGTAATATTTGACCATCTTTTGTGCCCCTATGATTTTTTTTTTTTTTTTTTTTGTTTTTGTTTTTTTTTTTGCCATGTTTTTTTGATGTAAGATTTTGCCCAGATTTTTTTTGGGTGTTTACATTGTTCTGTTGTACCAAATAAAAGTGATTAACTAATGTACATCTTCACCCGCCACTAATGTTGGCATCATTCACGATTCATTATGATGATGACACCATATTGCATTATGATTGTTTGAATTTTCGGTTATTGTTACACCGACACTCATATATGTGATTTAACTATTTGCCCATTTATATATTCTATACCATTGTCCATTGATTACCATGTTTCCATTCCATTCATTGTTTCCGGTTATTGTTACACCGGCAAAGTCATTTTTTTTTAATGAGACTTACCCATTTTGCCCATACTTTGCCACCAAGTTTTGTGGTTTTATTTCCATTTCCTCCATTCATATGTTTTTTTTTCATCACCCACTTCAGTGAAGTGTAGGGTGACAGCCATTTTGGGCATCCGCTATATTTTATGTGCATCCGCCATATTTGTTTTGCCAATTTTTTTTTCCTTGCGACGTTAACTCGCTTGTCATGTTATTTTATGTTTTATGATTCGCACAAGTGTGAGAGATATTGATGACTATAAATCCATAAAGCGTTTTGTTAGTTCGTTAATGAATGTTAGTTACTGTTCTATTTTGGTCATATATTTTTTTTTTTGGCCACTTATTAGTACTATTTGTAGTTACCATAACCTCCATAGTTTTTTCTTCCCATGTGTCCCTCGTTTATGTTATGTCCATCAGTCCCTACCCCTTCATGATCGATTTTTTAGTGTGAAATGTTAATGGTGTTATTTCATCCATTATTCCCATCTATTGTTTATTGTAGTCCTTCTGACATGATTTATGGTGGGATACATGAATCCCAATAATTTTTTTTAGAGTTAGTAATTTTTTTTTTCTAGGGAATAAAGTGTCTCCTACGGGATACACTTTAGTGGCCCAGGGCGTATGTGACAGTACGGACTGTTACGTCGGATTAACACTAAGGTGCTGCCACTTAATTATAGTTAGGGTAAGAATACTTAGCAAGATTAAACACTAAGTATTTGAGCGTGTCTAGTTAGTGTAATAACACTAGTCACAAATCCTATGAGTGATTTAATTAAAGTGTTCATGAATGACGTCATCCAACTTGGGGTAGAATTGCTTAGAGCTAGGACGGAAGTGATGGTTTGAGAGAAGGGGGGTTAAGTGAGTTGGTTTTAGGCACGAGACGTGCGAGGCAGTGATTTTGGGGTTTTGACCATCTTGTAAGTTCGATGGCTGTGTGTTATTTCTTGGGATGACTGGTTTGTATACCACAGAAGCACATGTATTTATGAACTATTATGAAGTTCTCAGAGGTTACAGACACTTAATAAAGGTGTTCATTCATATTTAATCCAGCTTGAACTTATTTCCTGAACGTCAGTAGAAAGTGTCGTTTGTTTACATCAGGTAATAGAGAAAAGAATGTTACCATATTTTCGACGATCATGCAGCCTAAAACATAAACACAGTTACGAGTCTCCAAAAGAATCACCTGGGTTATGTTCCTATTCTGTAATCACCATCTCTGGCAGTCGCCAGTAAAACAACAGATGAGCATTGATAAAAGATTCCACCCCATTCTCACCCTGTCACACTAGACTTGATGTGTCACCGTGACCAAGCCCGGTCACATCTAACTTGATTTGGTGCCGTTCCCGTCCACTCCCCCGGCCACAATGTTGTATTGGATGCAAAGAGTTGGAATTCTTGGGACACACTGTATATCAGGGTAACATGACCCCTGATCCCAAGAACGTGGAAAAACTGCAGAGAGCACCTAGACCACAAACAAAAAAGGACGTGCGATCATTCGTGTCGTTATGCGGATTTTATCAAAAATACATCAAAGATTTTAACTGTATTTGTGCTCCTCTGACTGATCTGACTCGCAAGGGACTTCCAGATAAAATTATTTGGACTGCGCAAAGTGAATTAGCGTTCCAAGAGTTAAAGGAAAAACTCACTAGCAAGCCTATTCTCAAACTGCCTGATTTGACACAGGACTTTGTCGTAAGAACAGATGCAAGTAATGTAGGACTCGGGGCGGCTTTGTTGCAAAGATCATCTTCACCTGATGGGGAACTGAACCCAGTCGCTTATGCAAGCCGCACATTGAATAAGGCGGAAAAAGGATATTCCACAAGCGAAAAAGAATGTTTAGCGTTAATCTGGGCAATAAAGAAGTTTCAAATCTATCTGTATGGTAGGACCTTTGTGGTCGAGACGGATCATCAGCCCCTCGTATTCTTATCTCTGACTAAGCATGAAAACGCAAGATTGCTGAGGTGGTCTTTATTGCTTCAACCTTATCAGTTTAGTATCCAATATATCCCAGGCAAATTGAATGTCGGTGCAGATTTCCTCAGTCGGCACCCCTGTGATCAAAATTAGAGTAGTGGCAGGCGTGAGGAGTAATTTTATCTATGTGTATCACTGGTTTTGGAACTTGCCGTAGGCATGTTTTCAAGTGGGGAGATGTGTGATAAAATTAACCGTGATACAACGTTAAAATATCTCCAAAGATAAAATTTAGGGATAAAAATAATGCGTAAGCTACTAGAGGACATGATCGCCCATGCCGCGGGTCACTACCCGCCATGAAATTAACTTGTTAGACGTGAAGGCAAAACGTTTACCCTTGGAACGGGATGAGAACGGAGATCAAAAAGAAAAATATGACTGAACACGTGCTTGAAACTAGCAAGGCTAAAAAGACGCAATTGGTGGGGAAAGGAAAAAAATTCACGTCCCCAAGTTGACACAAGGTAAAGAAATCGACAAAAGGGACCTTAGCTATTATACGCAACAGTCATTTCTTGGACGCTTTTGCGATACTTAGTCCTTTTATTTGAATTCAGCGGCAAACGCATTATAGAAGATGCTCGAAAATATTTCAAAAAAAACAACTAACCTTGAAAAGTAACTTTTTCTTAATAATAATGTTAGAAATATAAAACCTAGCTGGCCGGATGGCCCATCTTGAGCAGTGAAATAATATGCTTTCATTTATACAGACGGATAGATAATAATGAAGATATTGACAAAAGACTGTGTTGTTCATATCAGCGAGCCACTGCATTGAAACAAAAACATGTCACTAATTTTCAAAAAAATTGCGACCTTGAGACTCAAGTGCTACAATCTAGTTAGAATGAAAGAGAGGGGGAATTAGTGGAAGTTGTGGCTAAAAATAACTTTAAAGGCAAAATTGTGTAGGGGACGGCAGAGTTGGTTCAAAAAAAACAAGTGTGTTTTTTGTGAAAACGCAAGTAGAGACAGATGGACCAACAGACAAAAATACATACTTGACTGAGGTATGACTGAATTGACTTTTGGGTAGGAGGTTTAAATTTGAAAAGGGGGAAAGGCGGTGATTGGCCACAGATAATCATATTATCGGCGCTCAGACGCGCATTTTTGCCATTCATCATAAATTGTCCAGTAGTAGACACAGTAAATAATTCAGTGGTGTATTTCCCAGCAGCTAATTGCAATATTTAGAGGGACGCCATACTAGAGCCAGCAGCTCAGCTGAGTTTTGCTAGCATATAACTGTGTTCTCTATTCATAATTCTGAACTGTGAGTTTTTTATTTGGCACCAAAGTGGTGTCAAATGCTGTGTTGAATAATACAAGAGAGGACCCGTGCAGTATAGTATTTTTGCAGAGCAGCCTTATATTGCCCCCAAGCACGGAGAGGTGGGGCCACCAGATTCCAGCACCAGAACTACACACTCAAGATACGTGAGCGTCTGGCCTGCTGCACATTCACCAACTTATTTTATACATAACACACCAACTTTATTCCCCTCTACTAGAACATACCATGTTGGGAAATAAAACTTGTATTCCTCCCATCAGTAATGGACAATGTTTGGTAGTCATAGACTGGGAGTGATGAAGCCACCCCAACAGCACATCCATTCATCGTTCTCCCAGAGAAATTACTAATATAAACATTAGTAATATTAACTAGTCTTGTAAATTACATATGTACACACCTTTAATTTATTATGCCATATATTCATGCAGTTCATTCATAATTTCAAAACCTTTCATATGTTCTGACCAAAATAAAACCTTGGTTCAGAACAAATAAACTTAAAGAAAATTTAATATCAAAAATTTAAACAGCTTGAGTTAGTTCAATGTGTTATAAATTTTATTAATATTATTAGACTTATTAAATATCTGTGTGTGTGTTTGTATATGCTAATACAACACATTACATATCAGTACCCTAGATTTTTAACGTAGCCACATTCATTAGTAAAAAAGATATGTGTGAGGTCGTAAGTGGTAGCAAGAAGGGCCTTCTGTAAATTCACAGCTACATTTATCTCAGGAGCCTTCACAGCTGACCTCATGCATCACACTAGGTAATATCACAACCATACAGTACCATCAAAACCACTACAGGACAGAAAAAAGGTGGAAGATGTCGATCGTGGTCTACGGGTTGATCACACGGGGTGATTTGATAGATCTGTAGGTGATGGAAGGAGATAAAAGGGAATTCTTAAGCAAAGGAAATTTCAAACTTTGCCCTCTCCCTTAGGCATTTAAAAGAGTGATGTCATAACTTTTGTCGGGAAATTAATGTTGAAAGACATTTTCAAACTGTTCATACTAAGACTGAAATCGATTTCTCGCCTAATTTTGCAGACATGATTGTTATCAAGGTAGATTTGTAGAGATGTCAGTGATTCTAAAGTAGATCTCCCCGGCTCCCGGGCAGCCTGCGGCTGGGGTAGGACATACGCTTTGTAGGAATTAAATGGTGTTGCACAGAAGCGTATCTACCATGAAGCTAATGAAGCTTGAGCTTCAGTGCTCCCAAGTCCAGTATTCTCTATAATATGTTTCTTTCCCATCCCCCAACCCTTTAAAAAAATAAAAGCTTGTTGCTGCCCTGCAAGACGCCACTAGGCGTGATGACCACTGACTGCTAAGGATCCAAGAAGAAGAAGAATAAAAAAATAAACAAACACAAAGCAAACGGGGAAGAGGGTGTGTGAAAGCTTGAGGTGTTTGAGTTGATATTTAAATTATTCTGTATTTGTCATTAGTAAAATGTATTACTAGAACCTTTACTAGAACTTTATTTTCCCTTCATTCCCTCACTAATAATTATTATATACTGTATTTTTATTCTAGTTAAATACTGTTTGACCGTTCCTTAGGTATATCTATTCTTAACTCCTATTCTGCAGTTACAGGTGAATTCTAAGCATGTAAATAATCTAATATTGGGATTCTCTGTTGTTCACATCTCTTAGATTTTAAGGAGTTGTCTTCCGCTTGTGTAGGCCAAAGACATAGCGTGGAAATAAAATGATGATGTTGTTGTTGCTATTTTGTTGTTGTTGTTGTTGTTGTTGCTATTATTGTTGTTTTTGCTTATCTAGGGCTGCCGAGCTTGTCGCTGTTTCGCAGCAAATATCAGGCTGAAAAATCATTGGCATTATCTACACTGTATATCTCGATTTTTTCTTTGGTGTTGGCTTTTCTGCTATTCCGAAACTCGTTATTTGAGTCACGAGCTCCAGTTTCTTTCTCTGATATTCTATCATGGATTGGCGTCATTTAAAGGATCCTCACATCCAGTGTTTCTTAACCTTTTAGAAGTCTCGCACCCCTTTACGGCATCCTAAGAAGCCTCGCACCCCTTTACAGCATTTTAAGAAGCATCGCACCCCTTTATCTTCTAGCTCACAAAACATGCCAGAAATGCTTAAAAGAGATAAAAGTTTATTTTGAGAACATGTTCTTTACAGAATGAGACTAAGGTTCGATATCTAATTCGCGTTGCCAAGGTTCTATTTTGTATTAATACATTTGAGTGCTGCGTATTATAAATTGTTTATAATGATTCGCGTTCTAAAATATCTGGCATGTCTCGCAACCCCCCCCCCCCCCCATCCCCAGTAGGTGAATCTCGCACCCCGGGGGGGTGTATGCACCCCCTGGTTAAGAAGCACTGTGGACATCTGTTTTCAAGCTAGACTGGAGAAGGGTGGCGGCATACTGTGCAGTACCCGCCATCCATGAAGCTCTCCAGATACGCAGAGCTAAAATTCTGTCCTCTGGTTCTGGGCTCTCCCAAGAAATCAGCACATCCTGCACAGAGCCAACTCTCGTCTTCAATCGCCCGACACCAGTTCATGTGTGAGATCCCCTATGCACAATCAGCCAGGTAAAAGCTGGAGTTAAGTCTGGCGCTCGAATGATTCACCCAAGCTTAGTGTAAAGTGCTGGGTTCTCGACATGTTTAACACAGGAGGAATCGTATTGTTGAGCCACTCTGGAGTGGCTAGTCGATCTACAAAGCATTTGCTTGGGAAACTCGACGTTTCAAGATGTACCACGAGGAGGTGCATCCGGGTATTGGTTAGAGATGTAACCCAGGATTCACGCAGGAGCAGCAACCATTCCTTTGTATCCCTTAAATGATGTAACAGATACAGGACATACAACTGGAATGATGTGGTGCATATGATGTAACAGGTACAGGGTGTAAAAATTACATTATGTAGCAAATAGATAACGTAGGACATACGTTTCTCGGCAATGAAATGATGTAGCTGGTCGATGCTGTGGGATTTGGGTCGGCAACCCCCAACATGAGTGCCAGCTGCGGTACGCGAAGAGTTTTCCATTGGCACATTGTCGGTGTCACTTAATTATTTTTGGATCGATCTCTGCTTCGCTACGGCCGTATCATGGACATTTGTTGTACTGACTATTTACGTGCTTTTCCATGGTCGGCACCTCTTTCTTTCTCTGCTATGTAGCAGAAATTTCGTATTTTCAAACATTTTTACACTCCTCTCCATGTTAAGTCGTCATGTCTCTTTGGTTACCCGTTCATCCCTGCTTTACAAGGAACGGCTGAGATAATAATTAATCGACAACCATCTTGGTTAATCTCGGGTGTGGCCGACATCAGACTACAGATTAACACTAAAATCGCCCAGCGTATTTGCTTAATCGCTGATAAGGCCAGGGTACGCTGAAATTTTGATAGCAATACAGGGAGAAATAATGTCAGCGCACAGGAATGACATAATCGTTTCCTGCACATCTTGTGGCAAAGCAGGAAAGTAAGATGTTACATCTGACACATATTGTTGAATGAGTTTACAGATGTGTTTGTGAGTTTGCATATAAGACATAAAAAGAGGTGTCAGACAAGGTTGTGTGCTGTCCCCCTGCCTATTTAATTTATACACCGAAAAAATTTTCAAACAGATACAGGTACGGCACATAATTACCGCTGTAAATACTTCGGTCGGTCGGTCGGTCTGTCACACTTTGCACGCAGTCGTTTGCGCACTTTTTTCTATTTTCGAGAGAGTGCATTAACTTTCAAGCACAGTTAAAGGAGGTGCAACTGTGGTTGAAAGTTAGACAATAACATTGTATTGTTTCCACTTATATGTACTCTCCCGAAAATAGAAATAGTGTGACGGTGTGCATTAAATCAACAGACAATCAAGATACTCTTCTGTCCAGTTTCATTCGGGAAACGGATTTAACTCATCATTTTTCTTAAAAATAATCTTAAAATGTAAGTTTCTGATTGTTTCTTCAAGACAAAATTTTAATTTAAAGTATTGCAGACTTATTATTATGGATCAAAATAATAAGATGGCTAAAAGGAAGAGACGATCGCGTCATTCACAGCGAGCAAGCAGTTTGATTATGGAAAGAAGCCAACAACTTGAACTGGAGACAGGAAGGTGCGGAGATGCAGATTAAATCAACGGTCAGGATACTCTTCTGTCCAGTTTCATTCAGGAAACGGATTTAACTCATCATTTTTCTTAAAAATGTAAGTTTTTTTATTGTTTCTTCAAGACAAAATTTTAAAGTATTGCAGACTTATTATTATGGATCAAAATGATAAGATGGCTAAAAGGAAGAGACGATCGCGTCATTCACAGCGAGCAAGCGAGACTATAGAAGAAGCAGCAATGTAATACGTGTAACAGAAACAACACACTATGATTAAAAACCTGCCAATTTTGGCGGGTTGTTGCTAGTATATCCTAATTATAACCCAACGGAGGTTAAACACGATATTTCTAGTCATCAATATTGAAGGGAAAAAAAGAAATCAACGAAACGAAATCTCCTCTAGACTTTAGTTTTCTTATTTTGATATTAGTGTCTGTCATTCTGATAAACACTACACGGAACTGTGAAACGCAGGATTCAGAAACGACCCCGACTTATTATAGACGCACTGTTAATTTCTTTCGTATGAGTGTCTGCCGCATACCGATGTTCGTTTATTATAAACCAGCACACAATACGTTGGACTGGATATTTGAAGTTGGCGTTAAGATTATTACTGTTCCTTTATACAAGCTTACGCCCCCGTAAAGTTGAATGCAAAAATCGCTAGAAGCGAAAGGTGGTAGTCGATAAGGGAATAGCTCACGTGACACGGGCGTGCTAACTGAAATTTTGCAGACGTGAGAGTTTTACGTGCTGATTCAGTGCTGACTTGCCAGTTCCTTATGAGAAACAGACTTTCGTCTGATGGTCGTTATGATACTGACGCCTGGGAGATGAGCGAAGCGTTTCTAAAAATGTAGACGGGCACTAAGTGCTCGTGTATTGCAGAATGAAATAATGCTTAGACTAACACCGTGATGTTCGTTTTCATTTTCCTTCTTCTTTCTCTACGTCTCTTTCTTTTCCCTCTTTCTTATATCTCTTCCTCTGCTTGTTCTTTCCTTCTCTGCTTGTTCATTCTTTCTCTTCTTCTAAGTGGTTTATGTCCTCGTCTTATTCATTGTCTGCTTTAATCTTTATTACTTTTTCTGATACCGCCGCATATTTCTTCTTCTTCTTTTTTTTCTTCTCCCTCTTCTTCTTCTTCTTCTCCTCCTCCCATCCTCAACCCCTCATAAGTCCATACGATTCTTTGCTGTTTTTTTTTTCTACATTCATTCAGTATCTGTGCAGTTGTTGTTGTTGCTAGGGCAGCTGAGCTTCTCACTCTTTTGCAGCCAATACCAAGTTGAAGACTCCTTGGTATTATCTACACTGTAGATCTAGGCTTTTCCTGTGGCTTTTCTGCCATTCTGAAACGTGCTGAGTTGAAGTCATGAGCTCTAGTTTCTCCAGGCTGGCTTGCATTTAAAGGATCGTCACACCTGGTCCCAAGCTAGGAGCAAGAAGCGCGTGGTATACTGAGCATTCCCCGCCATCCAAGGGGGCTCTCCAAATATGCAGAGCTAAAATACTGTGCTCTGGTTCTGGGCTCTCTCAAAGAATTATCACGTCCTGCACAGAGCCACTTCTCAGCACCCCCTGCCTATCACTGGGTCCATAGTGAGATCCTTCTGCATGCAGTCAACCAGGTCAAAGCCAAAGAATCATGTCTGGGGCTCAAGTGACTTTTCCAAAGTTAGTGTGCAATGCTGGGTTCTCAACAAGTTTCACCACAGGGGGAATCCCTGAAAGTGTGTGGATGATTTCAAGAGTCAATGAGGGTGTAATTAGCCTCACTGACAGAGGTTCACTTCCACGTACATATATTGTAGCATTGTGCATAGCTGGTGGTCATATAAAGATGACTCCAGATATGCCTCCATGCATTTCTGTGCAGTAAGTTACACAATCACTGTTGTTTGACCGTGGTGGACACTCCCCACAAGTTCCAAAATAAAGAAGAAAGAAGCGGTACGGATTTCATGGTTTGTGCTTCTCAGACATTTGCATGTGTTGCCCCAATATAACATTATGGTCCACATGTGTGTAATGTGTTCTTAGTGGTTCTTTGTCGATAATATACTTGTGTTTTTGACCTGGGAGTTAACTTTGAACTTAAGAATAAGTCGTTCATAATTCAGTTTTGAATTGTTATTTTTTAATGTTATTTTTGGGAATATAAATGCCCGTTAAACCTCTGGCTGGTTATAATAGGATATGTCGTGTCTCTAATTTCCAGATAATATTTTAATTTGCTGATACCTGCGCATGGTATCATGGATTGTTGCTGTCCTTTGACATTTGCAAATCTAACGCACAATTTAGCATTATGTTTCATATGTATTTTTTGCAAGCGTGTCTGTGTGTGTATATTTATATATTCTTAGAGGTTCTCCATCGAAAATATTTGAGTCAGCTTTGACCTTAAGAATAATCTCTTGATCCAAGTCTGGATCGTTATTGTCGGTTTGTGAACCACTTAATGACCACTGCGTTCATCATCATCATAAAATTTCCCTCACTCCTCTCGCCGCTGCCAAACAAAAAGTCTGGAATAATTATTCTTAAGTCTAACTATTGTTTTCTTTGCAGGCTGTTTCTACAGAGGAATGGAGTACTTGCACGAAGATACCTGGTTCCCGCTAGACAAAAATGACTGTTTACAATGTCAGTGTGTGAATGGAAAAGTTCTCTGCCAGTTTATACACTGTGATAAGTTTGGTAAGACATATTTTTAAAAAAATATATTTATTTATTTGCATGGGAGGGGACACCCTGATTGCTGTCATTGTTATTATTTCATATGATGTCATTTCTGGTAATTAATTATAACTTCTTGCCTTAAACTGTCATGTAGGAAATGATCATTATAATAATAATCATCATCAGTACGGAACGTTTCCATTCCCCAACAAAGATGGGCCTTCAACAACGTCATGACAAGTCTTGTGCCTTCAACAACGTTGTTGAGGATTGCTTCATGTATGCAGCATGGCGCATTCCTCAAATTGAACCAAACGTAAGTCGTAGTAGGAATAACGCAGTTTGCATAATTATGGCAGATTAGCCTGGCGTGGTATGCCAAAGGAACATTATGTTACTAGCAATAGCGTAAGACTAGTATAGATGGATATTGTACAGCTAGCGGCAAGCGTAAGCCTAGTGTAACGGATATTAAACGACTAGCAGTAGACGTAAGCCTAGCATAATAAGTGTATTGCTGACTAGCAGGATAGTTAAGTCTAGTTAGCCTCTGAATTTATGCCAAAGGACATTGGCCGTTAAAAAGGAACTGACCTCTAACCAGGACTCTAGATAGAGATTGTGAACATGTGCTTATGAAATAATGAGAACTCTTACAGATCGTACATGAATGTGATGTGACTTTTGTTCCCATGTAGTTGGTGTCTGCTCATGGTATGAAATTACTAATTAAATATTTTGAGTCGTCAAAATCACAGTGTTATCAACTATCGTATTCGGAGTTGAGTTAAATGCTATTCATCCTCAACTGATCATGACCAGTGATGATTAATGTCTTGACACGCTGCATCTCACACTGCCAATATAATTAATAAGACAAGAGACTAATACAGGTCAGTCAAGGGTCGAATTTAATATGAAACACATTCAGCACATAATGAATCACAAGGGTTAAGCAGACATTATCGATACCAACGAACAGTATTACGGAATCCTACAAAAGTGATAAGAACCCGAGGGACTTTGACTCTATAAACTGAATACGAATATAATAACTTGGTCATCCTCAAATACTAGAAGTCATCGAAGCACCCAGAACATACTGGGATCCCGAGAAGCCCGTAACATTCTGGTCGCATTCCTCAAACGATTATATCTCCGCGACTGATGTCGATGATTGTTTCATGTCTACAGGCATTTGGATTTGTGCACGATCCGAATGACTGTATCATGGAACACCTCAAACGAATAGAGATATATCTCATCGACCGATGTCGATGATTGTTGCATGTGTGCAGGCATTTGAGTTTTGGCCGACTCGAATTACTGCACCATGGAACATCGCAATTGAATATGGTAACGACGTAGTATGCATATCTCTATGCATGACGCGTGTGTCTTTGTAAGGTCATTCGACTTGTGGGTTTTGACCCGAACGGCAGTGTGTTTTAGAAGTGTGGCCATTGCCACTTATATTGTGTGGTATAACCACTGGAAAGTGTGTGGCGTAGTCCACTTTTTAATTGTGTGGCTGGGAAGCCATTTGAGCAGTGTATTTCTTGAACCAAACGTAAGTCGTAGTAGGAATAACGCAGTTTGCATAATTATGGCAGATTAGCCTGGCGTGGTATGCCAAAGGAACATTATATTACTAGCAATAGCGTAAGACTAGTATAGATGGATATTGTACAGCTAGCGGCAAGCGTAAGCCTAGTGTAACGGATATTAAACGACTAGCAGTAGACGTAAGCCTAGCATAATAAGTGTATTGCTGACTAGCAGGATAGTTAAGTCTAGTTAGCCTCTGAATTTATGCCAAAGGACATTGGCCGTTAAAAAGGAACTGACCTCTAACCAGGACTCTAGATAGAGATTGTGAACATGTGCTTATGAAATAATGAGAACTCTTACAGATCGTACATGAATGTGATGTGACTTTTGTTCCCATGTAGTTGGTGTCTGCTCATGGTATGAAATAACTAATTAAATATTTTGAGTCGTCAAAATCACAGTGTTATCAACTATCGTATTCGGAGTTGAGTTAAATGCTATTCATCCTCAACTGATCATGACCAGTGATGATTAATGTCTTAACACGCTGCATCTCACACTGCCAATATAATTAATAAGACAAGAGACTAATACAGGTCAGTCAAGGGTCGAATTTAATATGAAACACATTCAGCACATAATGAATCACAAGGGTTAAGCAGACATTATCGATACCAACGAACAGTATTACGGAATCCTACAAAAGTGATAAGAACCCGAGGGACTTTGACTCTATAAACTGAATACGAATATAATAACTTGGTCATCCTCAAATACTA
Source organism: Oreohelix idahoensis (assembly GCA_024509875.1). Lineage (NCBI taxonomy): Eukaryota > Metazoa > Mollusca > Gastropoda > Stylommatophora > Oreohelicidae > Oreohelix > Oreohelix idahoensis. The sequence goes on along the minus strand of JAMPIV010017850.1, from coordinate 366,042 downwards.
GAAGTCATCGAAGCACCCAGTACATACTGGGATCCCGAGAAGCCCGTAACAAACGTCATGACAAGTCTTGTGCCTTCAACAACGTCATGTGACAAGTCTTGTGCCTTCAACAACGTCATGTGACAAGTCTTGTGCCTTCAACAACGTCATGTGACAAGTCTTGTGCCTTCAACAACGTCATGTGACAAGTCTTGTGCCTTCAACAACGTCATGTGACAAGTCTTGTGCCTTCAACAACGTCATGTGACAAGTCTTGTGCTTTCAACAACGTCATGTGACAAGTCTTGTGCCTTCTGTGCAGTCATTCCATGTCATCTTCATCCCTTTCATTTATGTCTCCAGTTCTTTTTTCCAATGTATTTTTCAGCCAAGCGCTACTTCTTTTTCCCTATGGTTTCCAGAATAATCACTCTCTTGTAATGCTATCAACAGGTTTCCATAATGTGTGTCATATCAATCAATAGCATCTTCTTCTCATCTCCTGTTCTATTGGCATCTGTTTCGTTCTTGTCATCAGTCCCATATAGGTGATCTTTGTCATACCATTTTGATCCCTCTATTCTATATGCACACACCCATGAATGAAAGTCTGTAATTTTTTTGGTTAACCGACATTAATAATATGAGTTAGGGTTACATTTTGTAGCTGATTTAATGTAGCAATAAACATATCATTGTTTATCCATCATCATTCTTACTTTTACGCTTACTAAGGAGAAAAGGCATATTAAGGGGGGTGCGAGGGGGGCAGTATAATATCATCCATTTGAATTGGTGGAAAGAACATGACCAATACTATTTGAACAAAGGTGAGGCAAGGACTTTTGGAGTGGGCAGGTAGGATACACATTGAGCTTTTAGGAAGTTACCTTTTAGCAACACAAGACAGTCCTTACTCTGGAGACCTCAAAGTGCAAGAAAAGAAGGAGACCCAGGGACACACGGAGAAGAGCACTAAAGAAAGATATAATAAGGGCAAAATAGACAGGGAAAGATCTTGAACTAATTATCCTCACACAAAAGGAAGGCTTGAAGAAAGCTTGGTGAAAGTTGTACTCCACGTAAGCAACTGTTGAAGAAAGCTTGGTGAAAGTTGTACTCCACGTAAGCAACTGAAAGACATAAAGAGTGAATCATCATTATTGTCATCATTTTTCTTTGCATTCCTTATGGAACACACAGCCACCACTGTAGCCGGCGCCCTTGCAGGAAGTTTCCTTCATTCTCTTCATGTCAGTCTCCAGTTCTCTTCTCCATGTGTTTTTTTGGTTTACCTCTACTTTTCTTACCATGGGGATTCCAGAACAAAGACTGCCTTAAAATGCTATCAACGGGTTTCCTCGGTGTATGTCTTGTCCATCGCCACCATCTTCTTCATATCACTTGTTCTGGGTGGTTAATACTAGAATAAAATTTGAATTTAAAGATCATTACAATTGGACATATTTTTTAATATGGTAATGATTCCAAATTCACAATAGATGTTTTAAAAGAGTGTAACTGTTATTTTCTTCACCTTGTATCACTAACAGCTTTCATTAATTCATCACTAACAGCTTTCATTAATTCATCACTAACAGCTTTCATTAATTCATCACTAACAGCTTTCATTAATTCATTCATTCCATGCTTGATAACCTTCTTCAGCAAGTGAATAGACTGAATGTTTGACTTAATTCCATTTTTTGTTTCACTTGTGTGTTTATTAAATAGTTTAATGATGTTTATAATTTTATTATGTAAAGGTAATACAGCGGACTTATATGGGTGTAATATAATATGGGTGCCCTTATATGGATGTAAATTGTGCTATGCATACATAGACTCATGCTGTCACTCATAAAACAGCTGCTGCTTTATTGCATTATTTATAATGTTTTCTTTTTTTTTACCACATTTTTAGTTTTTTAATTTGATGATGAGAAATATCCTGTTCAACCTCTGATGGTCCAAATAATATGAATAATTGCTGATACATGAAAGTGGTATCATGTCTGCAGTCCAATCATTGTAAATAGGGCAAATCAGAATTGTCAATTGTGCATGCGTGTAGAAAAAAAAAACAACAAAAAAAACTAAACAAACAAATGAAAACAAAAAAGAGAGATAAAACCGAACCAAACCACACAAAAAAAGGGAAACAAAAAAACACCAAACAAAAATAAACAGGGGGGAGGAGTGTAAAGGCCTGGGTATTTAATTAGATATTTAATTGACTTCCATTTGTTATAAGTCATATGTTTATAAGAACATCATCAGACCTTCACTTTCTCAGTTACTATATATTGACTTTTGTTCTTGTTAAATACTGTTTGACTGTATCATGCAGTTCCTTAGGTCTGTCTATTCTTAACATCTCTTCTATATTTATGAGTAAATTTGAAGTCATCAAATAATCTAATATTGGGATTCTGTTGTTCATACCTATTTCTTTTTAAAAAGAAATGCTCTATATTATTGTCTTGAAGACAATTTTAACTATAAGAAACACTTTTGCATGATGAAACACTGTAAAATATAATTACAATAATATTGTCTGGGATTTTAAAACATTTTTGGAAAATCTTTTTTGGTTTAAGAATGTTTTGGAATTTTTTCAAATAAGAAATAATGGAAATGTTGGGATAACTGTATACACGCCTGCCTTACAATCCATGTTTCAGGAATAAATTAGGTTTATATATGTCACCAGTGCTCTTTAATATATATCTAGAACATATTATGCAGGAGGCTCTCTACGATTATAAAACAACCATATCCATTGGAGGCCAACCTCTTTGCAATCTACATTTTGCTGATGATATTGATCTTATAGCTGGAACAGAATCAGAACTTCAAGACCTTACCTCTAGACTGGAGAAAGTAACAAGAACGTATGGAAATTAATATAGAAAAAAGCAAGATATTGGTGAATAGCCATAAGAAACATGTTCTGACCAACATTACGTTAAATGGGCAAACGTTAGAAGAAGTTAACACCTTTAAATATCTGAGGTCCACTATATGTAGTGATGGAAGATCAAGTAAAGAAATCAAGACAAGACTTGAGATGGCCTCAGCTGCCATGACAAGGCTGAATGTGATCTGGAAAAGTAACATCAGTTTTCCTGTGAAGATCAAATTATACAAATCACTTGTATTATCTATTCTCTTGTATGGGTGTGAGGGCTGGACACTTACTGCAGATACGGAGCGAAGGATTCAGGCTTTCGAGCATAAATGTTATAGAAGAATTTTGCGCATTTGCTATAAAGAGCACAAAACAAATGTCTATGTTAGAGAGAAGATAAACACCTATGCAGGCCACCAAGAACCACTTATGTCAATAGGGAAACGTCGAAAGCTTGCCTGGTTTGGGCATGTAACTCGTCATGATTCCCTTTCGAAAACGATCCTTCAGGGAACAGTCGAAGGTAAACGGAGAAGAGGAAGGCAAAGAAAATCCTGGGCTGATAACATCAAAGAATGGGCAGGACAAGGTTTTTCCACACTTGTACGCATTGCTGAGGATAGAGAGCAGGGGAGGACCCTGTCTGCTGATGCTTCCACCATGGCACCCCTACGACCCATGATGGGTTACGGGTTGAGATGAGATGATGATATAACAGGATCAAATGATAACAAGATTACACTTGAAACACCGTTACGAGTTGTAGAATCATACATATATCTTTAGTAGGCTTATCATATATATATCTTGAGTAGGCTTATCAGGCCGCTGACCTGGCAAAATTTAAAAATTAGGAAACCTACCCACCACAAAAATATTTATAAAATGTGTGATTCCTGTACATTATATACACACATTGGGATTCTCGCCAGTGCTATGGAGTTAGTGCACTGTGCTGAGATCCTCCTTGTGTGATCTAAGGGAGGAGATCAGAGCACTGATGGTGTTGTCCGTGTGCAATGAAGATGGACCTTTAAAACCAAAACATATATCTTTGCAGCAATATAGACAAAGTTGGAGCAACAGTGATATCAAAATAAAAATACAAAAGGCAAGAGTAGCTTTCATTGCATTTGGAAATATTTAAAAATCAAAACAAATGAAGTCCAACACAGAAATCAGAATGTTCAACTCAAATGTCAAATCAGTGCTATTCTATGGCTGTGAAACCTTGAAGGAGAACAACAAAGAAGAAGTTACAAACTTTAAAAATCAGTGATTGTATAGAACAAAAGGACTGAAAATGGTGTGACTGGATCACCAATGTGGAATTAATGTCAAGAGCTAGACAAGTGCTAGTGAAATAAGAGAAGATAAATATGAGTATTGTTTCTGTGTTTGTTTTGCACTAAACAGAAAACATAATGGTGTACAAGCCTCAGGGTGATAATGTGAATTTAATTTTGTTTATTTATGGAGTAATTAATCATATACAAGTTTCTACCTTACTGAAACAATATATACGAGAAAATTGTATATTAAGTTCATTCTGACCTTCATACTCTGTTTTGTTGTGCTTTTTTTCAGATTCTGCAGAAACCAGGACAGCTGTAAGTAAGAGTAAAATTTGTTAACACTCTTTGTAATATCATTTAACAAACAGATTAAAAGCAAGAAAATGAGAGGATGAAAGAAAGAGAGCTAAAGTTGGGGGAAATTAATTGCCTTACAACATAAGGGACAGAAATAGAGTGTATTTTCCTCTTAGGTTTAAATGATGCTGTCCCTTTTGCTCATTTTCCCCCCACTGTCTTCCATAAAAATAATGGTTGGCATTAATCTAGCTTACATTTGCTGTAGCCTGGACTTAAATTCTCTGTGTCTGCTTTTACATCTGGCATTTTATGCTTTTAAGGAAACTAGGTAAAGAACTGGAAAGCAGTTTCAGAATTCTTGGGAAGTTAGTTGCTTATCCTTTACAGGACGTGGCAATCAACCCTAGCTTTTATTGGCTGTTTTATGATTTTCTAGGCAATTTTTTCATTCAGTAGTTTGCCATTGCTTGGGAAGACAAAATAGTAATGTGGTATTGGCAAAAAGCTTCTGACAGGGTCTTAACAAACCAGCTTTCACAACATCTTGAACCATTAATTTAATGTTCTTGCTGTGAACATATAACAAACCAGCTTTCACAACATCTTGAACCATTAATGTTCTTGCTGTAAACATGTAACAAACTGGCTTTCACAACATCTTGAACCATTAATGTTCTTGCTGTTAGCATATAACAAACCAGCTTTCACAAGATCTTGAACCATTACTGTTCTTGCTGTAAACATATAACAAACCAGCTTTCACAACATCTTGAACCATTAATGTTCTTGCTGCGAACATATACATTATGTGTTCCTTTCTTGTTTCTTGAAGATCTCTAATCTAGATTTTTCAGATCAGTTTTTATATTGTTTGTTTAGTTTCTTTTTGTACACACTTTAGATCTTATGCTGGTACTTTTCTTTACATTAGATTCTTAGCGTTTGTCATGCCTTACCCATCAGTCTGTCATTTAGTTCTTTGTCTGTTCTTATTTTGTCTTTATTGGTGTTAACATCATCAATCAGTCCATACTCTGAATTTCTTCTTAGTTTTTCAAAATATTGTAGGTGAACTTTCTGTTTGTTATTCATGCAATGGGCCATACAAGCAGACTAAAAAATACCAGTACAAGAACTGTTATTTAGGAATTTATTTAACAATTAAAATGTTGACTTACTTGTGCTCCTTGTCTGTTGCCAGTCATTTATATGTTTAATATGTTCCTTTTCTTCCTCAATTCTGTTGCCATTCATTTTGTCAGCTTAACTCATTCCCCCCCAGGCTGTTTTTGGGTTTTACCCAGGCCCGAAAATGGATGCAATTTTTTCAGACAGGTGAGGTTTTAAAAACAGACAGTGGACAAATACATAAGTTCAGTAGGTAGTTGTGTTATACATTTAAATATGTGAAATTGACTGGAAAATCTTATGAATTGCTTCATATAATTAATTAATATGAATAGGTGTGTGTTATGTCTTGTGAAGTGTAGACTTGATTTTAAAAATGTTTAAAAAATAAAATAAAATTGTATACTTAAGTTTAAATATTTCAGCTCCCAATTAATGTATGGCAATAAAATATTAAGAATATCAGTGCACATTTAGTTTGAAACATATCTGGAAACTTTTATCACTATCACTTCATAGATGTAATTTTTATGATTTTTTTCTCAAAACCACATATGTTTGTAAACACAACCGCTCAAAATGTGTGCAATTTTTCTCTTCAGGTTATATTAAAAAAAACTGCAGTAGACACACATTTTATTTAACTAGGTGTTAATGTTATACATTTAAATGTGTGAAATTGACTGGAGAATCTTATGAATTGATTCATATAATTAATTGATATGAATAGATGTGTGTTATGTCTTGTGAAGTGTAGACTTGATTTTAAAAAATGTTTAAAAAATAAAATAAAATTGTATACTTAAATTTAAATATTTCAGCTCCCAATAAATGTATGGCAATAAAATATTACATTTAGTTTGAAAACATATCTAGAAACTTTTATCACTATCACTTCATAGATGTAATTTTTATGATTTTTGTTCTCAGAACCACATATGTTTGTAAAAACAGCCGCTCAAAATGTGTGCAATTTTTCTCTTCAGGTTATATTAAAAAAACAGGCAGTAGATACACATATTATTTAACTAGGTGTTAATGTTATACATTTAAATGTGTGAAATTGACTGGAGAATCTTATGAATTGATTCATATAATTAATTGATATGAATAGGTGTGTGTTATTATGTCTTGTGAAGTGTAGACTTGATTTTAAAATGTTTAAAAAAATAAAATAAAATTGTATACTTAAATTTAAATATTTCAGCTCCCAATAAATGTATGGCAATAAAATATTAAGAATATCAGTGCACATTTAGTTTGAAACATATCTAGAAAATTTTATCACTATCACTTCATAGATGTAATTTTTATGATTTTTTTTTCTCAGAACCACATATGTTTGTAAAAACAACCGCTCAAAATGTGTGCAATTTTTCTCTTCAGGTTATATTAAAAAAAAACAGGCAGTAGATACACATATTATTTAACTAGGTGTTTATGTTATACATTTAAATGTGTGAAATTGACTGGAGAATCTTATGAATTGATTCATATAATTAATTGATATGAATAGGTGTGTTATGTCTTGTGAAGTGTAGACTTGATTTTAAAAATGTTTAAAAAATAAAATAAAATTGCATACTTAAACTTAAATATTTCAGCTCCCAATTAATATATGGCAATAAAATATTAAGAATATCAGTGCACATTTAGTTTGAAACATATCTAGAAACTTTTATCACTATCACTTCATAGATGTAATTTTTTTTTTATTTTTGTTCTCAAAACCACATATGTTTGTAAAAAACAACCGCTCAAAATATGTGCAATTTTTCTCTTCAGGTTATATTTTAAAAACAGGCAGTAGATACACATTTTATTTAACTAGGTGTTGATGTTATACATCAACATGTGGGAAATTGACTGAAGAATCTTGTGAAATGCTGTAGATAATTATTTGATGTAGGAAAAGAGTCTGTCATGTTATGTGAAGTATAGACCTAATCAAAAATAACTGGAAAAAAGATAAATAAACTGTACTCACATATGTCAGCACCAGTTTAATCCATAGCAGAAAAATCTCAGAATATCAGTGCACATCCATTTTGAAACACAACACATTTTACCACAATCACTTCAAATATATAATTTATATGATTTTTTTCCTACACCATAAATTTCTGTAAATACCAAACAACTATGACTAATATTATTTACACCAACTATATTCTATCATTTTTGGTTTGACAATGTGCTTCCACTTTGGCCTGAGAAGATACAAGGAAAACCTTGGATTATACTGCTTATATTGCCATCTGCCTTTATACCCTATTACCACTTCATTCAAACTGAGATTTTGGAATGGGTAAAAGGCACTCTGAAATTTTTGCAACAACATGTTCATAAAATCTTTTCTTTTCCTTGTGAATTTTCATCAGAGGCATGAAGCATTGTGTGATATAATGCTTCAAATCTACTTCTTGAAAACATTTGAAGAAACCAAGGAGTATAAAATTCTGCAGATGTAGACCAGTAGTTGCGAATGCATGGTCTTTTCTGAATCCCAATATTTATTAGGACAGCAATAAACTTATCAAGTTCATGGCGTGTGACTTTGGTCCACCGAGAATACAATGAATATTGTTTCGCAGGGTTATTTTGAATAGATTTGAGTCTGGTATAATCATTGATGCACTGGAACATGAAATCTTGAACCTCATCTGTAAACAAAACACTGAAACATTTCAATGGGGTTGACAGGTCAAACCCCTCAGTCACACCTGGTGTTCTCTTTGGACAAAATCGAAATGCATTTTGTGTCATCCCCTCAGCAATTTCTAACCACTCTGGGACATCTTGTGAGGATGCACCTGCCTCTAGACTTGTGGCAGTTCTCATAGCTTTACTTTTGGTCACAATGGTGTTTTTGCCTCTTTATCCTTCTCCTTTAGTGACTGAAAGTTTTGCTCTTTTTATACCAGCCCTACCTGATGCATGTTCAATCAGCTGATCGACATCGCCCTCAGAATGATCACTTTCATGAATATTCTGACACAAAGTCTTTACAATGTCTTCATTGGAATTACTAAACCTAACTTCTAAAATCCGTGTCGCTCGAGTTATCTTCTGTCCACTGAGAAATTAGCGTCGTGCTTGCTCAGCCGAAAGCAGGTGTTTAGAAGAAGATTCTCGATCCATTTTGTATGTAAACAAAGAAATAGAAATGGATATAAAACACACAATTTTAGCTTCACAAATTTGTTTTTCGCTCACAAACGTCCATAAACATGTCCTAGATGTAATGAAATGATTTAAAAACCAGCTAGTTGCTAGGTATTTATAACTTTTTGTTCAAACTCGACATATATAACACTGGCGCGCCATGCGTCATTGGTCTGAAGATTCTCGATCCATTTTGTATGTAAACAAAGGAATAGAAATGGATATAAAACACACAATTTTAGCTTCACAAATTTGTTTTTCGCTCACAAACGTCCATAAACATGTCCTAGATGTAATGAAATGATTTAAAAACCAGCTAGTTGCTAGGTATTTATAACTTTTCGTTCAAACTCGACATATATCGCACTGGCGCGCCACGCGTCATTGGTCCAAACGGAAGTCCTATCTGGCGCGTGGTGCGCCACTGTGGACGGAAAGAGTTAATATGTTCCTTTTCTTACCCATGTCTGTTGCCAGTCATTTTATCAGCTTAATATGTTCCCTTTCTTCCTCACTTCTGTTGCCATTAATTTTATCAGCATAATATATTCCTTTTCTTCCCTATGTCTTTTGCCAGTCATTTTATCAGCTCAATATGTTTCTTTTCATCCCCACATCTGTTATCAGTCATTTTATCAGCTTAATATGTTCCTTTTCTTCCTCACTTCTGTTGCCATTAATTTTATCAGCCTAATATGTTCCTTTTCATCCCCACATCATTTTATCAGCTTAATATATTCCTTTTCATCCTCACGTCTGTTATCAGTCATTTTATCAGCTTAATATGTTCCTTTTCATCCCCATGTCTGTTGCCAGTCATTTTATCAGCTTAAAATGTTTCTTTTCTTTCCCATGTCTGTTGTTGAGCAGTATAAGGTTCACTCCATATGTTGTGTTTTAGCATAAGAAATAGAAGCATCCTGGATTTGAAATTTTTGTTATTATTTATTATTATTGCTTCATGTTCAAGCCTGTTTTAAATTGTTGTCACTGTTTTTTTCAGTTACTTGGAGAAGCACTGGATGCTATGCGGGTAAGTTATCCATGTTAATTTGTGTTCTTTGTTAACTTTATTAATATTTTGTCATTAAAATAAATACCTAAAATATTTTGTTTATTTTAGTTCATGAACATCTGAGTCAGTAAAGGCAAACAAATAAAAAAAATTGTGTGCCAGAAATGAAAAAAAGCCAGACTTATCTTTAACTGTCTGTCTAATATGGGAAAAGCCAGACTTATCTTTAACTGTCTGCTAATATGGGAAAAGCCAGACTTATCTTTAACTGTCTGCCTAAAATAGGAAAAGCCAGACTTATCTTTAACTGTCTGCCTAATATGGGAAAAGCCAGACTTATCTGTAACTGTCTGCCTAATATGGGAAAAGCCAGACTTATCTGTAACTGTCTGCCTAATATGGGAAAAGCCAGACTTATTTGTAATTGTCTGCCTAATATGGGGAAAGCCAGCTTATTCATCATCATCATCCTTCAGCTCCCCAAGGAGCATAGGCCTTCAACAAACTTATGCCAGGTCTTCCTTTCCTGTGCCGTCTGCTCAAAGTCTTTCAATGTCTTCTACACCTTTTCACATCTGTCTCCAGTTCTTTTCTGCATGTGTCTCCCTCTACCGCTCATACCCTAGGGATTCCAGAACAAGGACTGCATTGTAATGCCATCAGAAGGTCTCCTCAGTGTGTATCCTGTCCATCATCTTCTCATCTCTTGTTACATTGGCACTTGTCTGGTTCTTATCATCAGTTCTTCTTCTTCTTCTTTGTTCATCCTGAAAAGGACGTTGGTTGCGTTGTGTCCGTTTACAACGAAGCTGCGATATTTGCGCCTTTCGGCCGACACATCCGACTTCAGCATGGCATTTTTGGGACCTGGTTAGCCTTCCCTTTTCGATCCCTACTCACTCAGCCAGACTGCAGTGATGCAGCCTGTTTCCAGGACCACCACTTGGAGGTGGAGTAGGGTCTTGGTCAGCTCTGGTTCACTAACCATGACGCAAGCAGTCTAGCTATGGGTCGGTAACTGCATTCCCCACTGTTGACGTGTCTTAGGTCCCTATCATCTGTTCCATATTAATGATCTTGTCATACCACTTGAATCCTTCTATTCTAAGTGTTAAGGGATTATTAAATTGCCCGAGTTGTGTCTTCCATCTAGGGGTATTTGATTGTAATAAAATCTTCTCGAAGTTGTAAATTTGGCTTCTAGGAACATTTGACTTTTTTGATTTGAACTTTTATAAAATGTAGTAGCCACTCCTCATGGTAACTGTTTGTTTAAAAATGGATAATAACAACATGTGAAAGTTCTGAGTCAAACTATGAATTAGCACAACTCAACTTGATGCATTGAAGAGACACTTCACTTTTGGACGACTTGATCATTTAATAAATGACATAGATGACATTGTTTATTAATTCAAGACAATTACTCAATGTATGTTTACATTCATTTCAACTTATTCATTCCAAATCTCAATCCTTTTGATTTTATACCATGTAAGCTGGGTTGTACTCTTGAATCAGTATTATTTGTTTCACTTTCTTCTTACATCTTGGACATTTGCTCCTTATACATAATATTCTTTTATCACACTTTTTACTTTAGGACTAGGCAACACCTTCTAGTCAAAATCACATATTTCCATATGTCGGGGGGATTTGGCATCCCGAAAGAAACACTTCTTTGAATTTTGGTATTTTCTATAGCCCTTTTATATATTCGATATACGGACTCAGTATTTAATTATAACACTTTCCTTACCGGAGCTTCTCTATGTCCATATTCAACACACTCTGAATAAAGGCTTAAAAGCTATTTGCTTGAACACAGCTAGATGCTTATGGCTTCACATATCCAGAGACTTTTTTGTCATCTATAGTTACCTATTTCTTAGTAACGCTTAGATGTAATTTTATCTTTCATACATTCAGTTGAGGTGCGACATGGTGTGGAGAAAACCCGATATTAATAATAAATTCACCGCGATTAATTTCACACCTTGAAGTGACCCCAACACTAAGCAAGCACCCATCTATGAAAGTCGGTAGCTTCTTGATTGTTATTTTTGTTGTTCTCCATATTTCACAGCCATACAATGGAGCTGATTTGACATTTGAGTTGAAGATTCTAAGTTTTGTGTTGCATTTTATTTCTCTTGATCTCCATATATTTCTTAATGCAGTTAAAGCACCTCTCACCTTATGTATACTTATTTTGATATCACCATCTCTCCTCTAACTTTGCTGTATTGCTGTCAAGATTGATGTATTATTAATCTGTGTTCTTCATTAACTTTAGTAGTGTTTTGTCATTAAAAGAAGACAGCAAAAAACATTTAGTTATTTTAATTCCCGAATGTTTGTGTCAGTGGAGCGAACAAATAATATATCAGTGCCAGAAATAAGACCAGGCTTCACAACAGCTCTGCACAGTATGCAGACCTCCAGCTTATTCACCAAAAATAAGTACTAAACAATTTTTTTTTTCAATTTATTCAGGGAAATTCACTGTTCAACCTCTGATGGGTTATAATTAGGATATATAGTGCTCTAATTCCAGATAATATGGTAATTAGCTGATACCTGATCATCTATCATTTCTAATTACTAATTATGGTAAATAGAGTAAATCAAAAATTTCAAATTGTTTATGTGCTTGCATGTGTTCATTTTTCCTTTGTCCTGAATTGGTAGTCTACTCTGCTGCAAGAGCATGTGACTCTTGGTACAGGGTTTCTGCGAGAGCATCAGCTGCGAGGGTGGCTTCATGCTCTGTAAGGCGCTCAAAGGGAAATGATGATGAAACCATGTTCCCATCTAGTTGTATATTTAATACTTGACCTCATTTAAACCATACCTTAATCACAACATATATTTACAGGGCCAGTCAGGTCCTCCTGGAAGCGTAGGTTACCCAGGCAGACAAGGAGAGTTTGTAAGTTCAGTATAACTTCATATGTTATGTTCAATGTCTTAGGATTGTATTTTTCATGATACATGATACGTTCTGTATAACTTCAAATGTTATGCTAAATGTCTTAGGGATTGTATCTTTCATGGTATGTTCTATATAACTTCATGTGTGTTATGCTGAATGATGAATGTGCTATGCTGATTGGCCAAGGGATTGTATCCTTCATGGTTAAGTTCTGTATAACTTCATGTGTTATGCTAAATGGCTTAGGGATTGTATCCTTCATGGTTAAGTTCTGTATAACTTCATGTGTTATGCTAAATGGCTTAGGGATTGTATCCTTCATGGTAAGTTGTGTATAACTTCATGTGTTATGCTAAATGGCTTAGGGATTGTATTGGAACAACAGATCTTTGCACCTGTGGAATCAGTCCTATGACAGCTGAACATCTGCTGCAGTCTTGCCAAATATACAGCAGTGAACGGAGGAGCATATGGCAACAAACCACTTCTCTCCACAAAAAACTGTTTGAAGATGTCAGGAACTTTGAGATGACTACTGCCATTAATAGAGTCATTAATGTGGAAGTCAGAGGGCGAACTAGGAAGAAGTATCCTTCCACAACTTCTGGTCCCTAGAGCTGATTATCAAATCTGTTGTTGACATTTCTGCATGCCATATTGTTAAACTCTTAAAATAACAGAATATTGTGATAGCTAAATATACAATAAATACTACTGATAAATAATGCCTGAATATGGCATGAAAAGTGTGAATAGTTAGGCTTGACACTCTACTGCTTAAAAAGTTATTTCATTTAGTAATCTTTTCAATCAACGAATGCCATATAAAAATTTTCTGTAATTGGTTCTCTATAATAAGAAACATTCAGGTTATGTCTGCATCTGTCTCTTTCAAGCTTAACGTATGAAGTCGAAGAGATTATTATGAGCTAATATACTAACAAGTGGGAAACAGAGCATTCAGTCCACCAAAAGAACGATGCATGTTACCACCTCAACAGACGTGAACAAATGGTAATCTTCAAACTCTGCACAGGTCACAGTAGACTGAGATATTATCTACTCAATAAACTAAAGATAAGAGCTACTGTGGCACCAATAAATTGACTGCTGAACATCGGCTGCAAATGTGCTCAACACGTGAGGAACAGAGAAAGCACATATGGCCATTACTAGTATGATTCCTGAACAAACTCTATCGAGATAATCAACAACTCAGGCTGACCACTCCTTTCTTTAACTTATTCAAGTTGCTATCTGAAAGTTTATGAAGAAAAAGAAATATGTTTCTTAATACCTAATATAATTGATCCACTATCTGTTATTTACAGGGAGACTCTGGCCCTGATGGAGTTAACGGAATTCCAGGAGCCTCAGGTCCTGCTGGTAATCCTGATATGGTAGGCCATAAACAGCAGTTTTAAAGCTACATCTTCAACAGCAGCTACACTGACACCAACAGTGAAACAGAAATATGAACATGCTAGTGCAAATATAAAAAAAAAATTATAGCAGCATTTCTTTACGTAGGTTGATTGATCATCAGCACTTTAAGACAAATAATGTCCATATTATTAACTGTCTAAGTGAAACATCCTGTATAGAAAAGGCATGCATCGCACCTTGAAAACTAAATTGAACACTCATTAACTCTCGAAGGACAAGAGGCGAATATTTGGGGCCAATTTTCCAAAGTTCTGGTGATGGGAGGCCAGTTTTTGGGGCTGGTATATTTAAAAAAGATAATTGTTTCATATTGTCCCAATTTTATATTTTATTAATCCTCATGAAAGTTCATTCATAGTCTATGTATAACCTTGCAATATTTTTAAAAACTTGGAAAAAACCGACCCTCAAATTTTAAAACTATATGAAAACTCAGAGTGAGAGAACATTTCTTGTGTCAAACAAGGAAAAACCACTACGCCTTTTAAGAGTTAAAATAATGCACATGCCATGCAAACTTTTCATTGGTGCATTTTCGGGGAAATATGGAAAAGGCGCACATTGCACAGTGAAAACTAAATTGAACACCCACAAAAAAAAGAGCATGTGGGCCTCTAAATTTTGCCATGGTACATTGACCAAAAGTCAAGATAAGTTTGACAACAAAGATCTAATGAAGTTGAAAAGGAATAGAAATGGCTGCAGGAGAATTAGTGACATCATCAGGATATACAGCAGAAAGAGCCCAACATATTTCCTGTCAGTTTTGGTGAGTTACTTGTTTTTATATGAAGAAGATTCATCCGGGGATGTTGGCAATAATAATTCTTAAAGACACTCAAAAAGCAATTGTCTGTTTAGCTGTAACTTTAACATTAACAACAATGTAAACAAAAATGAATAATTCATCTTACTAGGACAAAAGACTAAACTGCCTACAGCAGTGGTTCTCAAAGTGTGGTCCGTGGACCCCTGGGGTCCAAGAGACCTTTTCAGAGGGTCAGCAAAGTCAAAACTATTTTCATAATAATAATCTAAGACGTCATTTGCTTTTTTCACTCTCATTCTCTCACGGTATAACCCACATAAACAGAAGCTCTTTGGGGGTCCTCATAAATTTTTAAGCATGTAAAGGGGTCCTGAGACAAAAAGTTTGAGAAACGCTGGTCTGCAGTATGGCCACAAAACCTTCATCAAGGAAAAATGTAAAAAACAGAAGAAAAAGAAAGCAAGAACTAAGTACTTATAAAATAAATAAAAAATATTATGACCTGTAAATGGAAGTAACTTTCCTGAATTCCAGAATGAGTAAAGTGGGCACTCGACTAAGTATTAACAGTACATTTGAGAAAAAAAAGAATGCAAACTTCGCAAAATATACACAGACTTACACATTAACAATAACTTACTGTATGTAAATAAACGTTGCAACTACACACACATTTTGTGTTTGTTTGACATCAGTTTTTTGTGTCAAGTTTAACATAGACACACAAACTTGGTGTGTGCATTCAAGATTGACATATTCACACAAACTTTATGTATCCATTTAAATTTGACACATACCCACAAATATGACACATACCCACAAATATGACACATACCAATTTGACATATATACTCAAAGGTGATATTTATTCGTAAACATGGCATGTATGTAAAAATTTACATGAAACAAGCTTGACATACCTCCACAAACCAAACATGTGCACACAAACATGAAGACGTAATAAAACAGTAATAGACTAGCTAGATTCAAATATTCCTTGTCTCTGAGTAACTGTGGTTTCCTACTATTAATCTGTTTACAGAATGCTGATGAGGCCTACCGCGCATATTATCCTCATGCTTTTTCAGTCAAGGCTGGGGGCAGTGCCTTTCAACCAAATTATCTCCAGGCACAAGTGGTGAGATCTATTCTCTTTTTAATTTTCTCAGTCTCCAGTGCTTGTTTTGTTTTCACACACACATGTACTTATGTTTATATGTATGTGTGTATGCATGTTTGAATGTGTTTGTATGTATGTTTGATTTATTGTATGTATGTATGTGTGTATTCATACCCTATATGCAGGGCCGGATTTAGTCATAAGCTAAATAAGCTACTGCATAGAGCCTCACAGTCTGAAGGAGCCTCTCATGCCAAGTTCAGCTGTTATACGGCCTTATTCTCTGTTACCAATTGTGAAAAAGGGCACCACAGCTTTGTATAGCTTAGGGCCTCACCATGTCTAAATACGGCCCTGCCTATTTGGTATGTTGTACTTAATATATCATACTATTGCTGTATTTAATATATCAAGCCACTACATGGCAATGTATTTTGTAGAGAATAAAGATGCTGATATGTATATATAGGATATGGAAATATTCACTTTAAAAAAAAAAAAACCATCCATATTTAACTACTTGAGTTCTTCCACACTGTTGTGGATTCTAATAATTCTCCTATATGGTATATTGTATTTTTTTTTAATCATATCAGTTCATGTCAATGTATTTTATGGAGAATAAAGATTCGAATGTAAGTGTATGTTTGATAAGATGAATGTAGGTGTACAGGTATGTATGGGACTTACATACTTGGAACTTCACATAGTTTATAACAGAAGGAATAAAAACAGATAACCTCAAGTGGCTTAGTCAGGCCCATACATGAAATAGAGGAAAGGGAAAGAACAGAGAAAATTAAAGGAGAACCATAGGAAAACACCAGTGTGTTACAAGGGCCTTCAAAGGGAGCAAAGAATAGTAACACAGTCTCCTACTAGGCATGTCATAAAAAGCAATTAAAGAAGGTTAGGCTTGTAGCTGGTTACTCCATTCTATAAAAAATCTTTACCACAAAAACTGCAGCAAACAATATGGACAGGTCAAACGCAGAATATAAGTCAATTTATCCATCCAAGACAGAAGAGCGTCTTCTAGAAAGGACGCTCATGATGATAGTAAAAACAGAATCAGTGAACATCTGCACTAAACAGGGCTAACTTGCAGAGGGAAAATCCAGATATTAAAATTCATACCATCTAGTTTAAAAAATAGTCAGGAGGAACCAATGAGAAAAGTAAACAAAAATAATGCCCCATGTAGTTCCCACAGGAGACAAAAAAAGAGAAACTGCTTCTGCCTCAGGCATGTCATAAGAAGCAACTAATGTGAGGTTCTGCATGGGATAGGCAACATTTTCTTGCAAAACATTAGCTACAGAAATCACTGCTACACGGGGCACATGAAATGTTTGTTGCAGGCTCCCTGCAAGGAGACA
The DNA here is from genome assembly GCA_024509875.1 of Oreohelix idahoensis. NCBI lineage: Eukaryota > Metazoa > Mollusca > Gastropoda > Stylommatophora > Oreohelicidae > Oreohelix > Oreohelix idahoensis. The sequence goes on along the minus strand of JAMPIV010017850.1, from coordinate 348,600 downwards.
TCTGCGGTGGTGGTTCCATGCCCCATAAAGAGCTTAATGGAGAACAAATAAATATATTACACATAAGAGCACTTTCTTTTTCATGCAGATTATATTTGTATCTTCCTTGTGGTCATTGTCTTGAATTTGTTCTTCATATTATACCATTTTCACTTTCTTGTGTATTTTATGTTTTTATGTATTTTTAAATATGCATCTTCAGAAGTGACCAAAGACGCAGCAACAGTGATAAATGCAGTCAACGACCCATAGCTTGACTGCTTGCGTCAGGGTCAGCAAACCAGAGCTGACCAAGACCCTACTCCACCTCCAAGTGGTGGTCCTGGCTGAGAGAGTAGGGATCGAAGAGGGAAGGCTAACCCGGTCCCAAAAAATGTCATGCTGAAGTTCGGATGTGTTGGCCGAAAGGCGCAAATATCGCAGCTTTGCTGTAAACGGACACAACGCAACCAACGTCCTTTTCAGGACAAACGAGGGAGAAGAAGAAGTGAAGAGTAGAATAGCTCAGGCAAAAGCAGCATTCTATAAGATGAAAAACATGTTATGGAACAACTCTTTATCAATGGAAGTAAGAACGAGAGTTCTTCAATGTTATACCGAACCAATCCAGACAAACAGAAATGAGTCACAGACAATTAGTAAACAAGGAAGAAAAGTACTAGATGCCAAAGAGATGTGGTTTTACAGAAGAATGTTAAAAATGCCATGGACAGCTAAAAATGAGTAATGAGGATGTCCTGAAAGAGGTCAATGCACAAAGGAAGCTTATTCCTCAGGTCAGAAGGAAGCTTATTCCTCAGGTCAGAAGGAAGCTTATTCCTCAGGCTAGAAAGAAGCAATCCACTTTCTTTGGGCATGTTATGAGAAGAACGAAGCTGGAGTATTTTGTGACAACAGGAAAGATTTAAGGAAAAAGAGAGAAAGGATGACAAGGAGCCTCAAAAGAGACCCCGATGCCATCACAAGAACAGCTTTGCTATGGACCTCTGAAGGAAAGCGAAAGAGAGGCTGACCAAAAACAACTTGGCGGAGAACTGTGGAGGCCAAGATGCAAAGAATGAACCAGAGCTGGGGCACTGTAAGAAGGATGGCTGCTGACTGAAAAAAGTGGAAGCAGTTTGTTGCTGCCCTACAAGATGCCACCAGGAGTTATGGCCACTGACTGCTTTGACAGTTGGTGGCTAAGGATCAAAGAAGAAGAAGACCACGACAAAGAGAAAAAATACTGGAACAGTTTGACATCATGACATGGAAAGAAATCAATAACAGAACTGATCAGTAGTGTTATAGACAGGAAGCTATGGAGAGACATGATCACCTACATCACAAGGCATGGTACTTGAAGATGATGTATTTTTGCTTCTGTTTAGTTTAAAATGTTAAAATTATTCATTATTTTGCGCTGTCAGTTACATACAGTATGAATCCATGAACTTAGGGAAACTGGTAACATACTTCTTCTTCGTTCATCCTGAAAATGGCGTTGGTTGCGTTGTGTCCGTTTAAGGCGAAGCTGTGATATTTGCGCCTTTCGGCTGACACATCCGACTTCAGCACGGCATTTTTGGGACCTGGTTAGCCTTCCCTCTTCGATCCCTACTCACTCAGCGAGACTGCAGTGATGCAGCCTGTTTCCTGAACAACCACTTGGAGGTGGAGTAGGGTCTTGGTCAGCTCTGGTTCGCTGACCCTGATGCAAGTAGTCTAGCTAAGGGTCACTAACTGCATTCCTCACTGTTGATGCATCTTAGGTCCCGATAGCAGACTAAATAAATGAACTATTCTTCTTCTTTACCCTTTAGCTCCCTAAGGAGCATAGGCCTTCAATAAATATATGCCAAATCTTCCTGTAGAACACCATCAGATCAATTTCTTTCCTTGTCTTCACCACTTTCATTTCTGTCTCCAGTTCTCTTCTCCATGTATTTTTAAAATTTACGTCTGCTTCTTATACCCTGGGAATTTCAGAACAAGGACTGTCTTGTAGTGCTATCAACAGGTTTCCTCAATGTGTGTCCTATCTATAGCCAATGCCTTTGTCTCATCTCTTGGTCCACAAGCACTTGTCTGGTTCTTGTCATCAGTTCCACATTGGTGACCTTGTACTATTTCTTTCCTTTTATCTGCAGGGTGAATGATAAGTCTCTCCCTGTGTTTTTTTTTAAAATATTTGTTTCTTCACTCTTATCCAACTGATTTATATTCAATAAATATCAAGAGAATTACGTTATTAAATAAATTGCTACGTCACATAACTTGACAGATTAGCATGAGCTCTTGTCTGTTATAGACATGATTTCATAAGGGGCAGCCATTTTATGTAGCGTCAACTTAGTTGCCATTTTATATTTTATTTTATTTCTGAAAATAAAAAGTAAGATTTAGTAGTCAAGTACTCAATAGCAATTATTTACCACTCCTTGTTTTTGAAATTTGTTTCATTTATGTCCAATAGATGCAAGCGAGGATATAATAATTCAGAAAGTAAGGGGTGACTTTTCAATTACTTTGTATTTTAATTTAAAAATAGGTCATGACTTTTCAGTCATGCTGTATTTTAACTATTGTAGTAAATAAATGGAACATTACATTGCTTCTTGTTATGCTTCAGGGGCCTATGGGACCTCGTGGTTCTAGCGGAGCCCCTGGGCCTCAAGGACCTCAGGGTGTTACGGGGCAGAGAGGTGAACCAGGTGATCCCGGTCCTCCTGTGAGTATATTTGCTTAATTACCATGATGTTATGAGATAAAAGTTTACCTGAGTTTGTCTGGATTGTTTAGCCTGCCTGACTTTTTTGAGTTATCAATGGGTTATATATGTAAACAGAAAAATTTATTATTGACTGTGAGTGAATGGCTGAATGAATTCTGAACTTTATGTGGAAGTGAGTGGATGTGTTTCTTCTTCATTACATGAAGAAATTGACTCAACAAGTCAAATGATCAGTCAGTCATCAACTCGAGGAGGTAGTGACTGATCAATGACTTTTGTGAGTGATGGCAGATATATTTTTATGTTTTGAAGCAGTCAGTGTGAATGTAGAATGACTGTCTATCCAACAGCCTGGGAGGATGAAGCTGCAGATCGCACCAAGTGGTGATGTTCTCTATGGCGCCACCTCAGATTGGGCAAAAAGGAGCTCTTATGGCAAGCAGAAGAGAGGATAAAATGTTGAAAGGAACACCAGGAAAATAAGCAGCTGAGTGCTGTCACCTCAGGGTCACATTCCCATAATCAGTTATGACTGAAGGGGCTATAATTATTACTCTGGCACACAAAATAGGACATTGTCCAAAATGATGAAGGGGAAAGGAGATGTAACAATTTGATGAAGTAATGTAGCTTCAGAATTGTGAAGGTGGAGATGATGTAATAATGTGATGAAGTAGTGTAGTTTGTATTCTGACGCAAAAAATGGGACATGGTCCAGAATTGTGAAGGGGAAGGAGATGTAATAGTGTAATGAAGTAATCCAGTTTGTATTCTGGCGCACAAAATGGGACATGGTCCAGAATTGTGAAGGGGGAGGAAATGTAATAATGTGATGAAGTAATCCAGTTTGTATTCTGATGCACAAAATGGGACATGGTCCAGAATTGTGAAGGGGGAGGAGATGTAATAATGTGATGAAGTTATGTAGTTTGCATTCCAAAAGTTATTTCCTGTATGAATGAACCATGCTAACAGCCTCATTTGAAAAGTTTTCAACACTAACTAAGACTGTAGAGAGCAGTTATTAAATTTAAATAATTGACAGTATATATGAATACAATATATTACTTTACATTACTGCAGGATAACTTTTTTTTTCTTAATATCAAAAGGGACCACATGGAACACATGGTATTCCTGGACCTCCAGGCCCTCCTGGACTCGAGGTAAGAAAGTGAAAGAGAAAAGATAGATAACAAGGAGGAAGTTGAGGAGAAAAATTAGTAAGATGAAGAAAAAGAAAAATGAGGACAAGAATATTACATTGTAGGAATGATTGGTTTGTATAAGAATTAGAAGATAAATGGAAGAAATAGAGTGAGAGTTTGTTAGCAATTATAAAAAAGATTCATTGGAAGATAAAGGCAACAGGTCAAACAGATTGACCTAGACTGGTAATGTAAAGATTGTATGTATATGTGTGTGAGAGACAGTCATGTTCAATGACAAGATCATTTAATGGAAACAAACGAACACAATCTTTATTTCACTAGAGTAAAGAAATTGGCATGATTGGCCTTTTACATATCTATCCTGAAGAAATTTTCAGAGTATTTTCAAAGTAAAACATTCTTAACTTTAACAGTAAGTAGTTAATATTAACATTCATTCACTAATGTCACACACACACACACAAACACACACATTGAGAGACAAAACAGAAAAAGTTGGGGAGGAGGGGGAAATTATTTAAGCTAATAAACATGTAAAATTAAATTTAAAGCTATAACATTGTAAGAAAATATTAATTTTAACAAAAATGTTAACTAAAACAGAGATTGATCAGTTTGGTGCATTTTCAAGCCTTGATGAGAAATGAAACAAGGTGAAAGCACACTTGAGACTAGTGTCTGGTACAGAAAAACAGAATTAAGAAGAAAATGCTAGTGAGTAAAATGCAAATAAATGAAATGGATAAAAGACAGAATTGTAAGAAGTGAATGAATGAGAGAAAACATACAGACAGTCCTTGAAAGTAGAAGGGGAGAATAGAAAGATGACGTACTTGGTTAGTTTTAACATCTGTGAAGTCTGCATTGCCTTCTCTTTGTTTGTCTTTACTTTTGCTATATAGGGGGATACTGGAAAAAATGGTCAGCCTGGAGCTGTTGGAGCACCTGGTTCTAGGGTAAGTTTATTTCCTGGTACTGGAGTTAAGTCTTGTTTATTTTCTAACAACAGGATAAATCTTCTTTGTTACCTAGTGCTAGGTAACAATATCGAATCTTCACATGTCTACATACATCATAACATTACATGGTGGCAGCGGTCGATACCGGACTGACGCAAAACAGCTACACGATAACACGTGAGTACAGTATTCGGCTAATTTTCGTCATCGTGGTCAGCCATGGCGGTGAAACAATATCGCAACGCACCGCAAATGAGATTCGCCGGTCAGGTGATAAGAGTGAAGCTTTCTTGTTATGGCGCCAACGCATAGATCTATATTCCAAGACCACTGGTCTGGAAGGACAAACCCTAACTCCATATATCCTAGAAGCATTGGACGATGAAGGTTTGAAAATCTACAACAGTTTTGCTACCGCCATGCCGGTTGAGTCGGCAACCGACCCCGTAGCCATATTGGACGAATTTGAAAAGCGTCTGATCATAAAGCACACAAACTTTAGAGCGGCAAGATTAGAGCTTCACCACCTGCGACAGAAACGTGGTGAAAGCCTAGATGATTTCTTCACTCGCATTAAGGAGAAAACAAGAGTATGTAAATTTAGCAACGAAGAAGAAAAAGAGCGAATTATTGAACAGATTCTTCTTAGCACACCAATGCCAGAGTTCCAGAAATGGCTACTGAGCCAGAGTGATACGCTAACTTTACAACAACTTCTGGATGAAGGCAGGAAACACGAGGCACAAGCACTAAGCATTAAACAAATTCAGCAAGGTACATTAGCAGCCCAGGTGGATGCAGTGAAAAGCTATAAACCTAGACACAACAAAGCAACTGGTTCGAAACAACAAGAAAAACACAACACAAGCAGAGGTGCTATGTGTAAATGTTGTGGCCTAAACCACATACAAAACCACTGTCCAGCTAAAGACTCTACATGTCATTACTGCAGAAAGAGGGGCCACTGGATAAAATTATGTTTCAAGAGGAAACAAGACAGTGCTCAACACAAACTTCACAGCAGAAAGTCGTCAAAACAAACACACTCTATGATGACTGAGGACCTTGACTCCAGTGAAGAAAGTGATCCTTCCACTTTTGATACTGTGAAGATACTAACTTTCAGTAATGAACCAAAGAGAACGCAGGCTTTCTGCAAGGTACAATTCCGAATACCAGGAATTAAAATGCACAAAGAAAGAAACATTCGGTTCAAGATAGACACAGGTGCCCAAGGTAACACTCTACCCTTAAGAATATTCAGACAGATCATGCCTGACAAGGTGGATGAGCAAGGATTTCCCACAAGGGATGTAAAACGTAGGAGTGGCAGGACAAAGCTAAGAGCTTACAATGGAACAAGTATAGACTGTTTTGGAGCAGTAACACTTGAATGTTCATACAGAGGCTCAGAATGGACATCGTCAACATTTTACTTGGTAGATGTTGAAGGACCTGCAATTTTGGGTTTACCAATGTGCGAAAAGCTGAGTGTGGTAACTATTAACAACATTAAAGAGGATATAGGTTTTGCAGATGCTCTCAGCAGACTACCAAACCCCAACAAGATAACAGATCTTACCCCAAACATCAAAGTTGATTCTGTCAAGTTTAGCGATAATCGGCTTGAACACATCAGAGAAGACACAACGAGAGATCCTATTCTTAACTCTCTCAAAGAACTGATATACCATGGATGGCCAAGCTCTATCAGGGAAGTTCCAACACACATCCGTCCATACTACTCGATGAGGGACGAGTTAAGCATCGAAGATGGTCTGATCCTTAAAGGAGATCGCATTGTTGTACCAGAAACACAACGCGATATCATCCTTAAACAGCTCCATAATAGTCACCTTGGTATTGTGAAGACACAACTGAGAGCAAAGAAAGATGTTTACTGGCCACAGATAAACAAGGACATAGAAACACTATGTAAAAACTGTTCAATTTGCCAAGAACATGCAAATAGGCAGTGCAGAGAACCTCTCATACCATCAGCCATACCATTGAGCCCTTGGAGCATTATAGGAACTGATATTTTCTCAATCGACAATAATGACTATCTTATTATTGCTGATTACTACAGCAAATTTCCCATCATTGAGAAACTTCCACAACCCTCACCATCAGCTGTTATTGCAGACATTACAAAGAAGTATTGCAGCATATTTGGCATCCCAGATGAAATTAGATCAGACAACGGTCCACATTTCTCAGGTCAAGCATACAGAAATTTCACAAAGGACTGGAAGATCAAACACACAACATCATCACCTAGATATCCTAAATCTAATGGCTTCATTGAGAGACAGATACAAACTATCAAATCAATCATGAAGAAAACAAGAACAGAGGATGTACACCTAGCACTCTTGAGATGGAGAACAACACCAGTAGACAGTAAGATCGACAGTCCAGCAGAACTTATGTTTGATAGAAGAATTAAAGACCTTCTACCATCTAAGGTCCACTTCCGTCCACAACATAGAGACAGCACATACGATCAACTTCAGCATCGTCAGCAAGTTCAGAAATCCAACTATGACAAATGTGCTAAAGACTTACCACCATTATATCCTGGTCAGCATGTGACTACCTACAACCACAACAATGACACATGGTCAAAAAGCAACAATCATTTCCAGAAACCCTGAACCCAGGAGCTATACTTTAAGACCAGACAGCAGCAGCAACCTCCTGAGGCGAAACAGAGTGGACATAAGAGAAATCCCACAGAATACAACAGAACAGAGAATTCCCATGCTTTCAACAGACAATGCAGTAACTCCAGACCTTGGTGCCCCACAAAACCAACAAGCGCCAAGGCCGAAATCACAACCAACTCAAGCTAAACCAGGGACTTCCGCAGAACCACCAGCACTTTACACCACTCGTTCTGGCCGTACAGTGACACCTCCCAGCCGATACAGACAGTGACATATATATACTCACACTGAGCATTACACATACTTATCCTTTCTCACATGAAACATTTTGTTGGAAATGTTTGCACACATTTTTTTTTTTTCAAAAAAGGGGGGATGTAATATAATATGATACATTAATAATACGAACCACACATTGTAATAATATGCGAATCTTCACATGTACGAGATCCTGTAAATAAAACATGGCTACAAGCTGAACATGCTTTTACTGAGTGCTTTCTGAAACATGTGTGTGCTTGTGTAGATGACGAGGTAATGCTTATCTACATACATCATAACATTACAACCTAGTCCTAGGATAAATCTTGTTTGTTAGCTTGTACTAGGGCAAATCATGTTTGTTAACTTGTGTTAGGATAAATCTGATTTGTGACCTTGTGATATGATAACTCTTGTTTGTTACCTAGTGCTACGGTAAATCTTGTGTGTGACTTAGTGCTAGGATAAATCTTGTATGCTACCTTGTGCTAGCATAAATCTTGTATGTTGCATAGTGCTAAAATAAATCATGTTTGTGACCCAGTGCTAGGGTAAATCTTGTTTGTTAACTAGTTCTAGGATAAATCTTAAATGTGACCTAGTGCTAGGATAAATCTTGTATGATACCATGTGCTAGAATAAATCTTGTTTGTTACCTTGTGCTAAATCATATTTGTGACCTAGTGTTAGGATAAATCTTGTTTGTTACCTAGTGTTAGGATAAATCCTGTTTGTTACCTACTGCTAGGATAAAATTTGTTTGTTACCCAGTGCTATGATAAATCTTGTTTGTTACCTAGTGCTAGGATAGTATGCTTAAGATGTCCTTTCATATATGTGGTGCTTGCGCAGAATGGAGGAATGGAAATGGTATGAAAAGATCATTAATGTGGAACTGATTGAAAGAATGGACAAACACCATCATCATCATCAGCTGCCATCTCAACAACGAATGTTGGCTGTAATGGATCTCCAACATCTTCTGTCTCTTGTCTTGGTGGTGCACAGTAGTGCAGAATATATATAACGTTTTATGATTCTCAGTTTTAATTTATGAGTTAACTGTTTAGACGTTTCATGTTGTTGAATGTAGCTTTGGCCATTCCTATTCTCTTCTTGATTTCTGTTTCACATCTGCCATCTTCTGTTATTATATGACCAAGATATACGTTGCTCTTGACTTGTTCCAGGATTTTCCCATTTACGCTTATCTTTAATGTGGGCTTATCGTCTGTTTTGCTAATTATCATAGTTTTTGTTTTCTCAATATTAATGTCGAGTCCATATTCATGACTTATACTGTTCATTTGCTTCACTAGTTCTTGTAACTCCTGTTCGCTTTCAGCTAACAACACGGTATCATCTGCATATCTAAGGTTGTTTATTGACCTTCCCCTGATGTTCAGTCCTGGTATTTCCTGTATCTGTTTGAAAATTTTTTTTCGGTGTATAGATTAAATAAGCAGGGGGACAGCACACAACCTTGTCTGACACCTCTTTTTATGTATAGGTTTGGTGAATAATTCCTTCCAGATCTTACTGTGGCAGTTTGCTCCCAATAAAGGATACTGAGTATTCTTATATCTTTTCCATCAATACCTATGTCTTCGAGGCATTCAATTATTTTCTCGTGATGGACTCTGTGTCAAAAGCCTTCTTATAGTCAATGAAGCACATGTACATACTTTTTTAGATCTCTGTATATTTTTCTCCTAATATTCTTAGGCAAAATATTGCCTCCCTTGTTCCGCTGTTTTGTCTAAAACCAAACTGCTCTTCTTGGATTTCGCTGTTGACCTTACTTTTTATTCTTTCCATTATGATTTTGAGCAGTATTTTAATTGCATGACTCATCAGGCTGATTGTTCTGAAGTCTGAACATTCTGTTGCATTAGGTTGTTTGGGCAATGTTATTAAGACTGATGTTTCATGTCATGTGGTATAAATCCTGTATTGTATATATCATTGCATAGATCTGTGGTTGTATCTATACCAAAGCTCTCCAGGGCTTCTATCATTTCAATTTTTATGTTGTCCATGCCTGCTGATTTTCCTTTTTGTATCATTTGTGTTGCATTCTCTACTTCTGATGTGAGAATGTTTGAGCCTTCATTAGAATCTGGTGATGGTTTTTTTACCTCTGTTGTCCTCGAATAGTTCTTTTACATACTCTGCCCATCTGTTTAATATGTCTTTTTCATCAAGTAAGATTACACCATTTTTATTCTTGGTACAGCCTCCTCCTTGGGCAAACCTCGACCTATTTGATAATTTTGTTATTTCTTCATGCATATTCCTTGTCCTGTGCTTTGCTTTGATGTCTTCTGTTTCCTTGCATTTTGTTTCTATCCACCGTTATTTTGCTTGTCTACACATAGGGATTCCTCCTTTCTTCTGTTTCCTGTTCTATTTAGCTTTATATTTACTTAGATGACAACCAGATTGTGATCTGAATTTATGTCAGTGCCAGGATGTGTCTTTGCGCTTGTGACACTGTTCTTAAATCTATGTTTTATCATGATAAGTCATTTTAATTTCTTGTTACATCGCCTGGACTGTTCCATGTGTATAGTTTCCATGGATGGTGTTCAAAAAAAGTATTACATATAACCAGCTGGTTTTCTTCACAGAACTGGATAAGTCTGTCTCCTCTATCATTTCTTTTCCCTAGTCCATACTGTCCTACTATTTTTGTGTATTTTCCTTTTCCTATTTTTTCATTCATATCACCCATTACTATCAACACATCTGTAGATTTGACTGGTTTAAGTGTGTGTTGTAGCTCTTCATAGTATTCCTCTATTTCTTCTTCGCTGTGTTCATTAGTTGGCACATATGTATGTAAGATTAATATGTCAAAAGGTTTTGCTCTCATTTTCAGTAGCATCAGTGTCATTGTGTGTCCAGTATCCACATACATATTTTTCTAATTCCTTCTTTATTAACATTCCTACTCCTCTTTCGTGTTTTTCTCCTCCTGAGTGTATAAGCGTGTATTGGTCTCTTTTTATGTAGCCTGTATCTAATAATCTTGCCCCTGCAACTCCCAGTATATCAAGTTTCATATTTGTTGCCTCTACAATGAGATTATCTAGCTTTCCTCCTCCGTTTAGAGTTCTAACGTTCCATGTCCCTATTTTTAGGCTCCTCCTATTAGTTTTTAGGTGGTCTTTCTCAGAATACTCCCTTTCAAAAGAATTTTAGGAACACTCGTAATTATTACTTCCTTACTCATTAGAGGAGTTGCCTCTTCCCTGTTGTTATGTACAGTAGATTTCTCTCCAGGGGACCAAGAGTTCTCTATATCGGTTCTTATCTTTTTGTTGTGATTCCATTACAGTCTCTTCCACTGTGGCTAGCCATTGTCTTTTTTCTATGCCCAACACGCCTCTTTTTAGATTCCTCCGCCTCACTCACCGTCTCAGTCTTTGTGTACTAGGGATGGACATTCCCTTGAGTAAGATTGCTCTTACTTCACTCACGTAGTTTAGCCAGTCAGCCAAGACTGTTGCCCAGGATGTGGGGGCCACCACCATTCACAAGCGATATCCGTGGAGGCATACATGAGCTAGATAAAGAGAGGGGAACCAAATAGGATCCTGACTATCCATTAACTCTTACAATCCGGCAAGCCCCGTGAAGTGGCGCGGGTTTAGTACTAATTTTACGGCTCGCCCCGTGAAGTGGCGCGCGACGGTAACGATAGCTAAACTAGCGCGTAAAAACGCGGTTTTAGCTCCTGTATAGTAAGAGTTAAGGATATGGCTGTCTCTCACCGTGAGGTACTATCCCTCTCTCTTTATCCTACATCCTGGACAAACACCAGTGGAACAATAAGATGGTGGTGTTGGGTAGAACACACTTTAAGGAAACCAACTGATAACATTACACAGCAGTCTCTTTTGTGGAGTCCCCAGGGTAAGAGAAACAGTGGGAGACTAGAAACACTTGGAGAGGACAACTGGAGACAGACGTGAAAGGGATGAACAAGACTTTGAAAGACCTTGAATAGATGGCACAGGACAGATAGGCTTGGCATTATTTTGTTACCTGTGCTCCACAGGGAGCCGAGAGGTATTGATGATGATGCCCGAGATGTCAGATTCAGAGAAAGTTGGGTTTATCAGTGTAGTGATTTTTCTATCAGAGCTATCAGACATATTTCGCCTTTTCTAAGATTGTTTGTTAACAAAATTTGACCCATCCCATTTGGTAGCAGAAGTTTTGAAGCTTCATGAAATATAAAGATCTAAAAATGTATATATTTAACCAACCTTTTTTGAGTTTTTCTTAGAATCGGATGTACAGACAAGTTACTGATGTTGTCAGAACATGCCACAGTTTAACATGGATACTACTTCTTTAACATACTGCTTTCATTTCTTAGGGCCCTAATGGAGCCCCAGGAATTTCTGGTGCACCTGGACAGAAAGGTCACAAGGGATTCAATGGCTTCCCTGGCCAACGTGGTGTAGAAGGATCAGCTGGAGAACCTGTAAGCATGTGTTGATGTAGATATTCTTGTAGTTCTAGGTGAAGCTGTAAAACCTGATTGTGTATAATGCTAGAGGTAACTGTGATACTAACAGTGATGGTAGTGTGATGCTAAAGCCAGTGTTAATTTTAGCAGTGTTTAGTGTGATTTTAAGGCTAAAACCAGAACATTTCATTTCACATTAAAGTGTAATGTTTTCACTCTGAAACAAATTTTTTAAATAGTTTTGATCGTAGACAATAATTTTGAAAGTTATACTTTGATGAGTGTCTGATTGGCTAAGGGGTTAGAGCACTTTCCCCTTGTGGCACAGTCACCAGGTTCAAAGATCAAAACATGGAATTGTTACACTGCAGTCTACCCAGCTGTAAAATGACACCTGACTCTGCTCTTGAGTTTTGGAAGGCATTGGCAGCAAACAAGAGAACTGGTCACGCCACCTCATAAAGCTGTACCTAGCATAATGAAGTTTCTTACACTTCAGTCTTCTATGGCAGTTTATTTTATATTATTTTTTGTATTGGTGATGTAGTTTGTCACAGATGTTTAACTCAAGGCTTCAGGTTTTACTCTGACTTTAATTTTTAAGGTTGTTCTGTTAAATTCAGTTGTTTTTTTTAGAACAAAGTATCCTGTTCAACCCTCGATGGGTTGTAATTAGGATATCATCATCATCAGTTGCCATCTCCACAACGAAGGTTGGCTGTAATGGATCTCCAACGTCTTCTGTCTCTTGTCTTGGTGGTGCACTCTGATAGACTCTTTCCTGTCCATCTCTTGATGTTATCTTCCCACTTATAGCGCTGTCTTCCCCTTGCACGTTTGCCTTCAACTCTCCCTTCTGTTATAGTGTAATAAATTCAAGACAATATAGTAACTTCTTCCCCCCTCCACTCAGTCCAAATAGAGTAAATCAAAACCAAAATTGTGTAAGTGTGTGACCTCTCCTTTCCAAGAAACAAACAAACAATAAAAATAAAAAACAAACAAATACAAACAACAACAAATAAATGGACACCAAAAAAAAAAAAACAAACAAAGTAAAGTCTCTCATAACTGCTCTGCTGTTAACAAGGTGAAAAAGGAGTGAGAAAACTCAGGGGTGACTGAGTGTTAAAGATGATTTATCATGTATTTTAAATGTTGACCATGTTTAGTTCTGTTATCAGTTAATCTACGCGCTAACAGTTCTATTCATGGCCAGCATGATGTATTTTGCACTTATATAAATGTTAAATGAATGCGATATTAGTCTGATGTCACTTGTGTATGATGACGTCATTTTGGTGCTTAACATAATTTATGCAAACCGTTAGACGGGGCCTTTCGTTATCAGATTTTGATCAAGAAGGACGTCAAAGCTGTTGCTCCTTATTTTTCAAGAGGATCTACTCCTCTACGTGGCTGTATATTATACGAAGGTCACCACTGATGTTATATATGGTTCCGAACAGAGGATTGAGTTCGAGGAAGTATTTTCACAGAGAAGTATTGCTATCGCAATTTAAAATATATAAATATTAACTCCACATCTGGGGTTTGATACTTCAGTGATCCATGATGGCACTGCGTAGTAAATATTCCAGATGTGTGATGTTCCAAGGAGGACTGTAGGAGCTTCAACTTATTAATGTAATTCATGCTTTCAAATGAACTTGTTTAATGTCATAATAAATATGCCAGTATTTGTGGACCCAAAAATCAACCAGGTGTTGCAGTCCGTGCATGAACTGTAATTTTCTTGACAACCCCAAACCATTCGCAAACATCCGTAAGCACAATGCTCAAGATTATTAACTATCCATAATAATACTAAAACAACCTGCAACAGAGATGGTGGCCAGTGTGGGGATTTCGACTTGTCATGAACTTGTTTGTAACTTATATAAAAGTGGAACGGGAAGGAAAGGTGAAGTTTGTCAAGTTATTCAACGAATTTCTTGCCGGTACAGCAAATTTGCATAGGTTCCAGCTGATCTGCGCATGACTGACGGTTGTTCTGACAACGGGCAAATTTTGCAGAAAGATGTCAGCTGCCATGAATGCCTTGTGAAGCTGTTGGTTGAAGATTTTACTTTCAAGGCATCTATGTCCTGGAACCGAGTATTTTGGACTGCCACCTATATTAGTTGAAGAAGAACGAGCACTTCAAGTTACCAGTCTGCCTTCTATCAACGCCTCCTACAGTGTATACGGACGTCTGGGAGGATGGATTTTTTTGGCTGTTAAGCTGTACCTGTGTATTGAGAAGTTTTTTTTTTCCAGGATTACTTACTGGCGTGCCCTATTGTAATGTGTAACTTTTATGTATGTTTTATGTATATTTATGTCTGTTAGTTATATATATGTGGGTGGATGGCGGAAGCTCTGGACCTGTCATGTCTTTTCGGATGACCGCAAGTCTAAAGACGTTCTTTTAGGGACATTTTTGATCCATCTCCATTTCGAGCAGAAGTAGACTTGAGATTACTCGTCACTATTCTGTCTGCTATCTGGTGTTGGTCAATATTCTATGTTTAGCCGTTACGTATTGTTCATCTATCTTGTATTTTAATTGTTCTCAGTTTAATTTTTCTTATTTCAGTCATTTGTTTGTGAATCCGTAGATCTTACCTTACTATCATTCAGTTTTACATGTCAGCTGTTTTGTCAATGGGTCCTGTCTGGTCTATTTTTAGATTTTTTGTTGTGGTTTGACCTCATTTTTAGTTCTGTACTATTTCCATTGTATAAATTTATTTGGTTGATAGAAACGTTTTACTTACGTCTTGTCTGATATTGTGGTGTAATATTGTTTTGTACTTTACTCTTCTTTCCTTTGTTTATATCTTATTAATGCATAATATTATATTATCATTGTTTGCATAGTTCTTTATGCAAATATTAGATGATTGCATTATATGACTGCAATAATTATTGATTGCAGTGCACTAGTAGTTCACTAGCTACTATTTGTTTAGCCTGAAGAAGGCATATCAGTAGGCCTATATAATATTTAAAAAAAAATTTTTTTGCTTACAATTAATTTGTGAAGCAACTTTATAGTTAACTGATTGACTAGTTAAGTCACAATTAGAGGTTAACGTGGCCACTCTTGAATCTTTCATGAGGATTGGGAAGGAATTTGGCTACAAAGGTGAGGATTTGAAAGATTTTGCTATGGCTGAGTTAGCTAAAGCAAAACAAGAGGAAGCTGAAAGGAAAGCTGAAATAAAACGTGAATTAGCAGAACAAGAAGCTAAAGAAGAAAAGAGGAATATTAACTCCACGTCTGGGGTTCGATACTGCATAGTAAATATTCCAGATGTGTGATGTTCCAAGGAGGACTGTAGGAGCTTTAACTTATTAATGTAATTCATGCTTTCAAATGAACTTGTTTAATGTCATAATAAATATGCCGGTATTTGTGGACCCAGAAATCAACCAGGTGTTGGAGTCCGTCCATAAACTGTAATTTTCTTGACAACCCCAAACCATTTGCAAACATCCATAATCACGATGCTCAAGATTATTAACTATCCATAATAATACTAAAACAACCTGCTTCACTGAGATTACACCAAATCCACCAATTACACTAGTCAACAACCAAAATGTACCAGAAATGAAAATAGCTGATCTTAACTAATTTTGGTGTGCTGAAAACGAAAATGACATTAAAAAATGTTGATTGGCTCTAGTTTTCAAGATATATGCTACTAGTTTATTTAATTAAGGTAAATTTATATATATATGATGCAACTGTTGTGGGCGATTGCATAATTTTTTCTAATGACCAATAAAAATGTTACTAGAAGTTGATGATGCAATCCTACCTATTATTACATCACCTTTGTGTATAAATACCTTATCTCTGATAAAATTTTGCCATTAGTTAGTGCATTTGTCCTTATCAAAAGTATCGTAGTTAGAAATGCCAGAAGGCGTACAGTTTGTATTTTGGCTGCAGAATAGGAGATCAAGATAAGAGCTGGGTGCCACACATATGCTGCAATACATGTGCAGCACATCTTAAACTGTGGTTGACTGGCAAAAGGCAAGCTATGCCTTTTGCAGTCCCAATGATTTGGAGAGAGCCCACTGATTATCTCAACAACTGTTACTTTTGCATGGTCCCTCCAATTGGGAAAGGCATATCAAAGAAGAAAAAATGGACTGGAATATCCAAACATCCCCTCTGCAATACTTCCGGTACCACATGGCGATGACCTACCAGTTCCCAAAGTGCCAGAATCCTTTTCAGCTGCTTCCACTGATGAAGAGGACATTGGTGGTCCTGAACCATCAACCTCAAGTGACACAGATTTTGAGCAAACTACATCCACTAACCCAAGTAGAACTGAATGATCTTGTAAGAGATCTGAATTTACCGAAGAACAAGGTGGAGCTTTTGGGTTCCAGATTGCAACAGTGGAATCTCCTGGCAGAAGATGTTACAATTTCTGTGTATAGGAACCGCCAGAAGCCGCTTATTACATTCTTTTTCAAAGAGGGTGACCTTTCTGCGTGCCACAACATTTCTGGTTTAATGGCAGCCCTCAACATCAATTACATACCGGAAGAGTGGAGGCTTTTCATTGATTCATCCAAGACAAGTCTTAAAGCTGTTTTGTTGAATAATGGTAATGTGTTACCGTCAATTCCAGTTGGTCACGCAGTTCATATGAAAGAAACTTATGAAAACATTAAGCAGCTTTTGAAGTGTATAAACTACGATCATCATCATTGGTCACTTTGCGGTGACTTAAAAGTGGTCGCTCTTTTGCTTGGACTACAGGGTGGATACACCAAGTACTGTTGCTTTCTCTGTGAGTGGGATAGCCGTGCACGAAGTGACCATTACATCAGAAGACATTGGCCAATCAGGCAGTCATTGCAGCCTGCAGTAAGAACGTTGAGAACCCAGCAGTTGTCGACACCAGCAAGATTTTGTTGCCACCCTTGCACATTAAGCTGGGTCTCATGAAAAACTTTGTCAAGGCAATGGAGAAAACAGATGAGGCTTTCAAATACCTCATCAGAAAATTTCCAAGACTGAGTGAAGCTAAAATAAGAGAGGGAGTATTTGTTGGTCCGCAAATTCGAAAACTTCTTCATGATGACGAGTTTCTTTGCATGTTGCATGGCAAGGAAAAAGCAGCATGGCTAGCATTTAAGTCAGTGGTGGACAATTTTCTTGGAAACAACAGATCTGATAATTACAATGAAATTGTAGAAAATCTCCTTCAGAAGTATAAGAGTCTTGGCTGCAACATGTCTTTGAAAATTCATTTTCTGGATTCTCATCTGGATTTCTTTACGTCAAACTGTGGAGCGGTCAGTGATGAGCATGGTGAACGATTTCACCAGGACATTGCTGCTATGGAGACAAGGTATCAAGGCAATTGGAGCCCTTCAATGCTTGTTGATTACTGTTGGACTGTGACAAGAGACACCTCATCGATTGACTACAAGAAGCAAGCAAAGAGAGCTCGAACAGCGACTGAATAATGACGGAATGGGTTCAAATGTGCCTTTTTAAAGCATGATATGTGAACTTTAAATAATGTTTTTTATTTTTTCTATCATTTTATGTTAAAATATCAATTAATTGAGTATGTAACCACAATTTTTATAATGCTAAAGTAGAAAGACTAGCTGTTTAGCCCAGAGAAGTAAACAAGCATACATTATTTGTATTACTGTAATGTAAATTCATCATTTAAAAAAAAACCAGAGCCAATTGGTGAATTTCATTATGATATTTGAAATCAGCATGTCAAAATCAATAAGAAATGGTACATTTAATTTCTGGTACAAAAAACTTTTGAAAATTTGTTGACTAGTGTTATCTGCCATCATCCACATGAGTTTAACCTACAAAAGTAGTAGTTGCGAACAACAAACAAATTCCTTCGTAATGTGGTATTGGATGCCTTTTGAAACAGTGACAATATTGGTTATTAATAATGCCATATTTGAACTCAGCTAGGCTTATTAATTGTTTTTGAGTTATGAGCATCAAGTTAGAGCTGGAAGCTTGCAAGAGCATCAGAAAACGACTTTCAGAATAGATTTTTTAAAATAACTGCAGTAAATCTCAAGCTACTGAGTTTTAATGTCTTAAAAAGTAGTAAAAAATTTAGCAAAATATTTCAACAGTAATTGCACTACATCAACATTTTGATAAGATATAAGAAATCTGATCCAAATAAAGTGTTAAAATGCAATGGAAAGTTTCTGTGCCAACTCTCATGTTGATGGTGAATACATGAGCAAGTTATAAAACAAACATCTGAGAAATGTTATTGTTTTTGTTTTGTTTTGTTTTTAATTTGAAAGGGGAGAGCAAAAGCACCTACATTCACACAATTTTACATTTTTGATTTGCTCAATTTTGACTGAATGTAGTGGAGAGATCATGCCTAATTTTGATGTCAGAAATCAGAACTACTATCTTGAATTAACTTCACTATATGTCCTAATTATAACCCATCAGTTGTTGAATTGGATATTTTTTTCTTTAAAAAAAAATAAATAAATGAGAAATTGTAGGTTTTCTTCATAGAAAAGGCTCAATTTTGTTAAATGAAGCTTTTACAATCAGAAGTTAAACCTTTTTAGACTTTGGTCTGACATTTGATTTTGTCATATTTAGATTCAAGGGAGTCTAAATTTGCAGATAATTGGCTAATCCCAATCATCATTATTTTTCAATTTTGACTTCAAAATCTTGTGTTGCTCCTCTCTCTCCACAAGTCTGAAAGTTCAGATTTAGACCTTAACAGCTCTAGGTTTTATTCTGACATTATTTATTCAGGTTATACTTTTACGTTAATTTACACCGTTGTACTTTGACACTAGATCTCGAGCCTGCCACGTAGTCATACCATAAGCTCATTGATCATGATCTACAAAAAAATATACTTGCTAATTTCCAGGGTTCTTCAGGGCCTCCTGGCCCATCTGGTCCAGAGGGACCTCAAGGAGCACGAGGACCTCCAGGTGAAAGAGGAGAAGATGGCTCTCCAGGTTCTGGAGTAAGTTGTCTGCATTTAGATATTTGCAATATTTTATTATTTCTCTTTCTCTTACTCCTTCTGTCACTGTATACTGTTTTTGATAGAGCAATTGTTTTAAAAAAGTCAAACAATCTAATGTCAGGTTCCTGCTAAATAACTGTTACTATACATTACCAAGAAGAGATCAAGTGATAATTTTCAGACTAAGAACTGGCCATTGGAAACTCAAACATGATGTGTTCAACAAACTCAAACATGATGTGTTCAACAAACTCAAACATGATGTGTTCAACAAACTCAAACATGATGTGTTCAACAAACTCAAACATGATGTGTTCAACAAACTCAAACATGATGTGTTCAACAAACTCAAACATGATGTGTTCAACAAACTCAAACATGATGTGTTCAACAAACTGAACATTGGACAGACAAATATGTTTCCATGTGGGGAGGATGAACAAACAGTAGAACATGTCCTCTAAGACTGTCGGCCACAAAAGAGGAGCAGGGTGACAGCATGGCCTTCTCCAACCCAGTTGAGGGAGAAACTGTATAGTAATGAGAGAAGCCTGAGATGGACTGCCAGCTTTATAAGAAATATAGATGTGGTTATTTGAGAGCGAATGACAAAGAAGAAGAAATGTTGTCATTAATTTAATCTATCACCTCTGTTATTTCCTGAACCTTCAGGCATTATCATCATCCTTTCTATTTTAGAGCATAGGGTCACCATTGCTTGCTGGTCTTCTTACCAAAGTATTCATGCGCTTTTGCTGTGATAGTCTCTGTAGCAATATTTTTTGCATGTTGAGTGTGCCAGCCCTGTGTACAGCCTCATATTAGTTGCCTCTGAAGACACGCCTGAAAGAACAGTAATCCTATTCTTTTGTTGTCTCATCAAAGACACCCCTCTCCTGGGATCTACCCGGGGCAATGGTATTTGTGAACAAGGTTTTTGTTCAACATCATTGCACTCAGAGCAAACCCATGGGTGCTCAAGTCTTCTTCAGCAAAGAACTAAGGGTGTAAATGCTGGTTATTCCTAAAGCATGCTGATTGTATACATGCCCAATCTATCCTTTCATTACACCCTTCCCTTGCAGACTAAATTTTTGATGCCAAACTCCAGCAGCCTTTGCCATGTTGATTCATTGATTGCAGTGTTGTTCTGTAACAGGCAATCTTCAGTTGGATCATGTCATCCAAGAAGTAACACCTAAAATCAGATTTGTATATCATTGTCATCATTTTCTTTAGTGTTCCTTACAGAGAACAGAGCCACCACTGTAGCTGGTCACCTTCCAGTGGAGGTTTTTCTAGCACAATGGGTTTTACATGATGAGGCTGCCAGCCTCAAGCACAACCTCATAATAGTCACCTTGTCACTACTACAAGCTCTGAAAATCCTCACTAGACCAGAACATCAGCCACCAGCTAAGATAGTAATCTTCACTGACTGTAGATCATTACTGCAATCAATACAGAACACCAAAAATGAAAGAATGATGCATGAAATCAGATCTGAGCTAAACAGTATCCAAAGGTCATCACCCATTGCCCTTCAATGGTTACCCTCCCATTGTGGAATCACTGGAAATGAGAAAGCAGATGGTCTATCTAGAAGTGGCAGTAAAATGGAAAAATTTAGCCACCCATTGCCATATTGAGAAGCTAAAACCATCATCCACAACAAGTACGAAAACCAGTGGAAGGAGGAAGGTGAGACACACAGCAGAGATGACCCAGTCCACCAACTTAACAGACACCAACAGACCATAATATTCCACCTGAGAACTGGACACTGCAGACTACTGGGCCATCTCTATCGCCTCAGGATATCTCATACAAATGAGTGTCCATGCAGTATTGGAATCCAGACCCCCAAACACATTCTCCAGAACTGTCCAACCCATGATGACCAACGATGTCAGACCTGGCCAGGGTGTGCTGAGCTCAAACAGAAGCTATGGGGCTGCCACACTGTCCTGGCGATGGGCCTGCAGATCTAGCATGAACTACAAACTGAACGCAGAAGAAGAGAAGAGTCACCTTGTATGCCATGCCTGAGGGTGCAGTAGTCCTATTCTTTGTTTGTCTCTTCTGAGACCCCTGGGAACTACACGGGGCAAGATTTGTATATGCATAAAGGAAATTAATGACCGTCTGTCTGAATGTGAACCATATGGTTCAGTCTATCAAAAGAAAATTTGAAATGCTTTAACGAAAAGACAGAAACTAAAAGAGAATCATTTCCCTTTTTCAGTTTGCAAATATCATTTGTGTATAGCATAATGTAATATTCTTTTAAACAAAATGAAATGAATGATCATGGACCTTCTCCTGCAATATCACTCACAGCCATTACCATTTTGACTTAAATCTAGGGTCTTAGAGGTGTTGATGGCATGCCTGGTCCTGCTGGACCTCCAGGTCCAAATGGTCCCACTGGACCACCAGGAATACCAGGGCAGCCAGGTCCCAAAGGTGAAGCAGGTGCCCCTGGAGCTAAAGGATCAATTGGACCACAGGGGGCACGTGGAGAAAATGGCATAACAGGTCAGCCTGGAGAAGTGGGCAGCAATGGAGCATCAGGTCAGCCTGGCGCACCAGGGGAACAGGGAACATTTGTAAGTAGATCAACCTCTGTTATGTTTTAATATAGTTTACTACAGAGCTGTGTAATGTATGCTTTGTTCTCCCTCTGCTTTTTGTATTGTTTCCTCATGCTGTTTTGTGTGTGTGTGTGCATGGTAATAGTTCACTCTTCCTCAATACTTTGAAGTCACAAAAATATAGTTCTGCAAGACTTGAAAAATATTCTCTCATCTGCTAAGCATAACTTTCCACAGCCCAGTGGATTCTACGTTATTATATATCATCATCTTCCTATGTGCTCCTTACTGGAGCATGGACTACCACTGCGGCTAGGCCCTTGCAGGCCTGCAATAGTATTTACATGCTCTTACAGTGGTGGTTTATATAACAATCTGTTTAACATGATGAAGTTGCTAGCCCCATGTTAGTTGCCTGATATGACATGCCAGAGGGTGCAGTAGTCGTGTTATTTCTTTGTTTTTTCAGATACCCCCAGGCACTGCTTGGCACTGTTATTACATATAATTCTTATAATGTCAAACACTTGGGTACATTGATACAAATTACATGGAAAAGGCATTTTAGTAGTACTGGGCTTAAGAACAGAACATGCCAAGCTTAAAAAAAAACAACATTCCAGAAATGTATAAATATCCTGTTGAAAAAATCCTTGTTGATGAACATATGTAATTATTATATTGATATAATTTTAATGTTTGGAACTGAGTCATGGCTACACAATTTTAATGAGATCATTTCATTGAATGGAAGTGAGTGATGGATACGATTAAACAAATGAGAAAAGTGTTTATCTGAAATGTGGTTTCCTGAAAGAGTCCCATGTGTAGCTGAAGTAACAAATGAAGAATGCTTGAGAGAAGCTCATGATCACAAAAATATAATGACAAAAATAAGAAGGTAATTGACTCTTAACAGACTTCCAATGAGAAGATGAGCACTTAAAGACATTGCAATAGGAGTGGGGAAAAAAGTATTAGAAGTAGAGGAAGATGAAAAGAAAATATTTGGCATGAGGTGAAGTTAAAGAGCAGAGATAAACATCATCACCTTGCTTCAAGCATGCCACTTGATAATGATGATGTTATTTGTGAATATTATTAGATATTGCTTCTGTTAAGTAAAACTTTGTAATGAATGTCTAAGTGTTTTTGATAACATTTTTTTAAAGGGAGACCCTGGTCCTGCTGGAAGCCCTGGATTTCCTGGAACTAGAGGTCCTGTTGGCCTTGCTGGATCTCCTGGTGATAATGGTGCAAAGGGTTCTCCTGTAAGTTCTTTTTCATTCTGTTTGGTTTTTGATCCGATGCACAGGAAAACTGCTGTTTGTTTTATTCATGGAATCCCAGTTCAACCCCAATGAGGGTTATAATTTAGATAAATAGTGTTCTTACTTTTTCATTTTCAGAGACCCTGAAAAGCCTTGACAGTAAAAGCAGTCGGGGAAAGGGGAATAGTGCTCAGTATTTTAAAAGTTCAAGATTTCTTATTTGCCGATCTATGCTCTGTGCAGCATAAACTTCCTACAAAATGTGTCCTGTATTTTTTACCCTGGCAGACTAATACTATTTCTTTTTATATTCTTTCTGTCAGGGGCATATATAACAGAGGAGATAAAGGGCGGTTGCAGAGGACATACAGGGGAGGTGCAGAGGGGATACAGGGGAAGTGCAAAGAGGATCTGGGGTACATGCGAGGCGCCTCCCAGAAAATTTATCATAGTTGCTTTCTCACTGGATAAAATTCTGAAGTTCAAAGTTAAACTTGATTTTTTTTTTTTTTCATTTGTATGTTTACATGAAACAGAACACCTTGTTCTGTGTGAAACCATTCTTTTCTGTCATACTTTATCTAGGGAGAAGTTGGTTTGCCAGGTTACAAAGGTGCGTCAGGTGAGAAAGGTAGCCCAGGTGGTGTAGGTGATCAGGGTCGCTCAGGTGCTGTGGGTCCACCAGGAAATGGGGTAAGTTTCTGAGCTGTTAAAAATTATCGTTATGAATTGTTTAAATTATTGTTTATTTACATTATGATTATCTTTGATAATTATCTAATGACATCATAACTGTAATAGGATGCCAGGATTATCAGTGTGAAGTTTATGACGACAACCAAACAGATGCTAATGGAACAAGAGAAAACATTTTGATATCATAATAAGGTAGAGGACCCTACTCCACCTCCAAGTGGTGGTCCTGGAAACAGGCTGCATCACTGCAGTCTGGCCGAGAGAGTAGGATTGAAGAGGGAAGGCAAACCTGGTCCCAAAAAGTGCCGTACTGAAGTCAGATGTGTTGGCCGAAAGGCACAATTACCGCAGCTTTGCTGTAAATGGACACAATGCAACCAACGTCCTTTTCAGGACAATTGAGGAAGAAGAAGAAGAAGAATAATAAGGTAGGAAGACCAAAAAAAGTACATGGAGAAGGAAAACTGGAGACAGATATGAAGACCTCATTGAAAAAAACCTGATATTTCACACAAAAATGAAAAGCGAGAAAGCTGAATTTGAAAATTTAGAACTCTATGACACAAAGAAGGATTGCCTGTTTTTATGCTTCATTTTCTTGGAGAGGAATGTGTTTTCAAATATAATTTTACTTTCTACACCTTCTTTGGAGTATGCTTAATCTGCTGAGGTCAGTAACTCTGTTTTTATAAAAGTGTGTCAGGTTTTTCCAATGAGGTCTTCATATGATAAAAGGATTAAGAAGACATGGAAGTACCTTCAACAGAAAGCTCAGGACAGGCAAATATGGCGGGAATTTGTTAAAGGTCATTCTCCTTAGGGAACTCAAAATTAATGGTGATTGTGATCATCATGTCTCTAATAATTGTTCTGTCCTATAGTTGTTTCCAAACTTTGATAACTCACATTTTTCTAATAATTATAATACCTTCTCTGATATTTACATCCAGTTTCATTAGTCACTACATGTGTTAGATAGCAATGGGGCTCTGCTCAATGAAAAAACAGCTGTAATGAGAAGGTGGATAGAATATTGTAAAGAATTATATAACTGTAAACTTGACACTGACTTAGGCATATTAAACAACATTAAGTGCGAAAACAGAGAACTCGGAAATGCAGCAATACTACGGGAAGAAGTGGAAGAGGCTATATGTTCGATGAAAGGAGGGAAGTCACCGGGTGTGGATAATATCCCAGCAGAGCTCTTGAAATATGGAGGACCAGATATAGTAAAAATCATGACAACAATTTGCCAGAAGATATGGAGTACAAAAAAATGGCCAAAAGAATGGACGCAGTCATTAGTAATACCGCTTCCAAAGAAAGGAAATCTAAAAATGTGCAAGAACTACAGAACCATTAGCCTTATTAGTCATCCAAGTAAGGTGATGTTAAGGATACTTTTGAACAGAATAAAACAGAAATCAGAAGAAATCTTGTCAGAGGAACAGGCTGGCTTTAGACCAAAAAGAAGTACCTCAGAACAAATCTTCAATATTAGATTCTTCTTCTTCTTCTTCCGTCCTTAGCCAACGACCGGCAAAGCAGTCAGTGGCCATTACGCCTAGTGGCGTCTTAAGGGCAACAGCAAATAGATTTTCTTTGCCGTTGTTCCCATCACGCCTAATGGCGTCTTTAGGGCAACGACAAATCAATCCGTGTGGTATTGTTTCCGTAATCAAAGTGACTGGCAAACGGGTGATCAGCCCGTTGGGAATATTAGATTACTGATCGAAAAACATCTCCAGCATCAACATGATTTATACCATAACTTCATCGATTTCACAAAAGCCTTCGATCGAGTCTGGCATGAAGGTTTATGGCAAATAATGAGAAAATTCAATTTTGATACCAACATCATAGATATCATTGAAGCACTATACAAGGACGCAAGCAGTGCTGTTTTTGCAAGCAACGACATTGGAGAATTTTTCAAAACAACTGTAGGAGTTCGCCAGGGATGTATCCTGTCACCAGTGCTCTTTAATATATATCTAGAACATGTTATGCAGGAGGCTCTCTATGATTATAAATCAACCATATCGATTGGAGGCCGACCTCTGTGTAATCTACGTTTTGCTGATGATATTGATCTGATAGCTGGAACAGAATCAGAACTTCAAGACCTTACCTCTAGACTGGAGAAAGTAACAAGAACATATGGGATGGAAATTAATATAGAAAAAAGCAAGATATTGGTGAATAGCCATAAGAAACATGTTCCGACCAACATTACGTTAAATGGGCAAACGTTAGAAGAAGTTAACACCTTTAAATATCTCGGGTCCACTATATGTAGTGATGGAAGATCAAATAAAGAAATCAAGACAAGACTTGAGATGGCCTCAGCTGCCATGACAAGGTTGAATGTGATCTGGAAAAGTAACATCAGTTTTCATGTGAAGATCAAATTATACAAATCACTTGTATTATCTATTCTCTTGTATGGGTGTGAGGGCTGGACACTCACTGCAGATACGGAGCGAAGGATTCAGGCTTTCGAGCATAAATGTTATAGAAGAATTTTGCGCATTTGCTATAAAGAGCACAAAACAAATGTCTATGTTAGAGAGAAGATAAACACCTATGCAGGCCACCAAGAACCACTTTTGTCAATAGTGAAACGTCTAAAGCTTGCCTGGTTTGGGCATGTAACTCGTCATGACTCCCTTTCGAAAACGATCCTCCAGGGAACAGTCGAAGGTAAACGGAGAAGAGGAAGGCAAAGAAAATCATGGGCTGATAACATCAAAGAATGGGCAGGACACGGTTTCTCCACACTTGTACGCATTGCTGAGAATAGAGAGCAGTGGAGGACCCTGTCTGCTGATGCTTCCACCATGGCACCCCTACGACCCATGACGGGTTATGGGTTAAGATGATGATGATAGTTGTTTCCAAACTTTGATAACTCACATTTTTCTAATAATTATAATACCTTCTCTGATATTTACATCCAGTTTCATTAGTCACTACATGTGTTACAGCAAAGAATGCCATAAAACTGGAATACTTCTCAGTACATTTAGAGCAGGGTTCCTTGACCTTTTTTTTTTTAATGCAATAGGTGCCCAGTCTCCCTCAGCAAAGGATATGAAAAAGGTTAATTAACAAATAAAAGCCCCTTCAGTCATAACTGACCATGGGAATATACCCCTGAGGTGATAGCCATCAGCTTTGATTGTCCAATGAAGATTATAGAACCTTTCTTGGGAAAATGTACATAAAAGCACAATTTAAAATGTTACACTTTAAATATTAAGTTATGTACATGGATCCCCTAGAATCCATTCATGGACATCTAAGGGGTCCGTGGACCACAGGTTAAGATACCCTGATCTAAAGGGTAAGGCAGAGATAAAGAAAGAGAGGAGAAACTATTAAGGAGAAGTTAATATAGGGCCATTGTTGCTGTCTAGAGACAGCGTAAATGCAAAGCAAAGGAGTTAAGATAAATAACTAGGTACAAAGCTAATGGCAGCCCACCAAAAAAAAAGGCAGTATTTCCCTGCTACTATAAGCATCTTATCTTTACGTTGAATCTAATAACATGAATACTTTCTTAGGGTGAAAGAGGTGCTCCAGGTCCTCCCGGTTCACTGGGTTTACAGGGAGAGAGGGTAAGAACATTAACCCATTTACTTTCAGTTTAAGCGCATGTTTCTTACATTGCTACAATAGGAGATGTTTCTGGTGTATCATAATACTGTAACTATTACTTAGATTACATATTTTGTAGATGCTGTTTTTTTTTTAATTTTCATAACACTTATTTCAGATTTTGTAGACCTTGTATTTCAGGTAATTACTATTTAGACTACATATTTTGTCGATGTTGTTGTTGTATTCCATATTACTTTGACAGTCTAGACTGCTGATTTTTTACAAATAACTATTGTATCTGATTCTGCTGTAACTGTTTAAACTGCTGATGTTTGTAAATGTTTCTGTTGTATCGGATATTTCTCTAGTCATAATGCTGCTTTAATGTTTTAAGGAAATTAGGAGGACTGCAGTAAAAATGTGGTAAATGGTCAGGTGGTAAAAAATAAATTTAATATGTTCTACTAATACAAAAGACAAGAAAAAAACTTATGTTGCAACCACGAGGCATGAAATGCTGAAGTTTAGACAAGTTTTGCATGTTCTTAGATGACATTAGAAACTGACATATTCTCTTCTTACACACATAATTTTTCATCATAATCATTTAATGGATATCTTCTTCTTCTTCCGTCCTTAGCCACCGACCGTCAAAGCAGTCAGTGGCCATTACGCCTAGTGGCGTCTTAGGGCAACAGCAGATAGGTTTTCTTTGCCATTGTTTCCCATCACGCCTATTGGCGTCTTTAGGGCAATGGCAAATCAATCCATTTGCTGTTGTTTCTGTAATCGAAGTGACTGGCAAACTGGTGATCAGCCCGTTGGATTAATGGATATGAAGTTCTTTAAATGAACATTCTAGTTATATAAAATCTCAAAATACTGAAATAAACCTCACCTTTGTAGATGCATCAGATTCTTGTGGTTGTTTTAATAGCTGCAATTGTTAAAGTTTCATGCGTAAATTTTCTTCACGAACTGTTTACATTATTTTTGATGTAGGCGTTTCAATACAAAACTAAAAATATCCAGCACAAATATCAAGACAATCCTATTGTATGGCTCTGAAACTTGGAAAACAACAAAACTGAAAACCAGAAAAATAGTGACTTTCATAATGGTTACTTTAGAAAAGAAGCATTGAAATGGTACAAAAACTTCACCAACGTGGAACTGATGACAAAAATCAGACAAGCACCAGTGGAACAAGAGATGAAAAGAAGATGCTGGAGATGGATAGGACACACATTAAGCAAACCTGTTGATAGCATTACCAGGTAGTTCTTGCTCTGGAATCCCAGAGAAGCGGAGGTAGACTGAAAAAACGGAGAAGAGAACCAGAGTCAGAAATGCAAATGTTGAGGAAGATATGGAAAGACCTTGAGCTGATTGTACACGACAGGAGGATTTTGGCCTATGTTTGATGAAGGCTTGTGCTGCTTGGGGAGCTGTATGGGAATGAAGGTTAATTAATGTTAATGTTAATCAGAATCGACGTCATTGCACGCCGGGCAAACCCATAGGTGCCCAGTCTCCCTCAGCAAATGTCGAAGGGTATGAAAAAGGTTAATTAACAAATAATAGCCCCTTCAGTCATAACTGACCATGGGAATACACCCCTGAGGTTACAGCTATCAGCTACTTTTTTTTTTCCTGGTGTTCCTTTCGACATTTTCTCCTCTTTTCTGCTAGCCGTGAGAGCTTCTTTTCACCCAATCGGGTGGCACCATAGAAAGCATTACCACATAGTGCGATCTGCAGCGTCATCCTCCCATGTTGCAGCATTTATGTTTGGTGCCCTCATGTCAATTAACTCTTAGTATACGTGCTCAAAAACCGCGTTTTTACGAGCTGATTTCAGAGAGTACAATTTTAGACATGACTGCATTTACTGATTTTGCATTAAGTAACTTATTTATAATGATAACATAAAGTGTTATATATTAAAATGTAGAAAAATGAAACATCTATGACATGCACTTAACTGAATTATTCAATGATTTTAAACATGCATGCAACATATGCAGTAATAAATGCAGAAAAATTTAAAAAGATAAAAAATTGAAAAATAAATTGTCCTTATCAATATGTATAATTAATTCTGGTAAACCTCTACCCCTAAACCTACTTTCATTTTAAAGTACATCCATTTTCACATAATGTAGGAAAGTTGGAGCTGTTTCTAAGCACAAATAAAGTTTTTATCACAATTTGAATTTGTTGGGTATATTTAGATAAAGCGCACAAATATTTTAACCTTTATTCACAGACATGACTACCGTTACTGATTTTGCATTAAATAATTTGTTTATAATGATAACATAAAGTGTTATATATCTAAATATAGAGAAATGAAACCCCTTTGACATGCACCTAACTGAATTATTCAATGATTTTAAACATACATGCAACATATGCAGAAATGAATGCAGAAAAATTTAAAAAGATAAAAAATTGAAAAACAAATTGTCCTTATCAATATTTATAATTAATTCTGGTAAACTTCTACCCCTAAACCTACTTTCATTTTAAAGTACATCCATTTTCACATAATGTAGGAAAGTTGGAGTTGTTTCTGAGCGCAAATAAAGTTGTTATCACAATTTGAATTATTTTGGTATATTTCAGCGCACAAATATTTTAACCTTTATTTACAGACATGACTACCGTTACTGATTTTGCATTAAATAATTTATTTATAAAGATAACATAAAGTTTTATATTTATCTAAATATAGAGAAATGAAACCCCTTTGACATGCACCTAACCTAATTGTTAAGTGGTGTTAAACATGCATGTAACATACAGTAATGAGTGCAGAACAATTTTAAAATATTAAAAAATGTGGAAAAAAGTTGTACTTACCCACAAAAATAATCCAATTTGGAAGCCTGGAACTCCTAGAACCACTTTCATCCAATTATACGGAACACAGACAAGTTTCAGTTGTTTCGAATAATAAATAAAAATGTTTCCTTTTGAAATGTTCAGGTCACATATTGAAAAATCATGACGAAAATAAACTATGTACACACTTTATGCACAACTGATATTTACCACAAACTATTTCCTTTCATGATAAGCAGCAAAACAGTTATTTGGATGTAGATGGGGATTATTTGTGCATCCTTCACAATAAAAGGATGTCCTGACCCTTACTTGAGGGGTGCTGCAAACGACACAGTTGTGATGAGACTTGGATTTTTTAATTAAATGGTTTGTTCCTCCTAGTCTGTTGACTGGATTGTTCACTTGATTGCCATGTCCAATCCTGGGAGGAATTTGCTGGAAATCCACAGCAGCAACAAGAGAGAGCTCATTGACAAGTTGCCGTTTAAATTGAAGAAGGCTCTGTTTTTTGGCATTTGTTGTTCTTGACAGTGCAAATAATTTATACGCATTGAGCTGAGCTATTTCAAAAATCTAGAAAAAAAATTTTTTCTTGTTCTTCTGCTAAATGTGCCATATGTTACAACGCTTTGGTCCATTCTGTCACATCCATCCATTCATGTGTTGATTGTAATAATCAATCATCAGTGGTTTATTTTTTGTTTCACCAAAGCGATTGGTGATGTCCTTGCTTTCCACTGTTGCGCAACTTGAAACAAGAATGCATGGTTTTTTTTGGATTGAATATTTTGTGAGCCCATCTGCTTCTTCTTCTTCTTCCATCCTTAGCCACCGACCGTCGAAGCAGTCAGTGGCCATT
This sequence comes from Oreohelix idahoensis, assembly GCA_024509875.1. Taxonomy (NCBI): domain Eukaryota; kingdom Metazoa; phylum Mollusca; class Gastropoda; order Stylommatophora; family Oreohelicidae; genus Oreohelix; species Oreohelix idahoensis. The sequence continues at coordinate 317,433 of JAMPIV010017850.1, read as the reverse complement.
ACGCCTAGTGGTGTCTTAGGGCAACAGCAGATAGGTTTTCTTTGCCATTATTTCCCATCACGCCTATTGGCGTCTTTAGGGCAACGGCAAATCAATCCATTTGCTGTTGTTTCCGTAATCGAAGTGACTGGCAAACGGGTGATCAGCCCGTTGGTTGAGCCCATCTGCCTTTCCACCCAATTACCATTTCATCCAAAGACAGCTCCTTGTAAGGGTAAAATGCTTCCTGGAATCTAGATAACATTTTCTGTAGAAATGGTTCGATCTTTGCTTTACCTTGTGCGTCTACATCACTCACATGAAACATCGTGTGATATAACATCTGAAACCTATCCCGTGTAAACATCCGTCTGTACCAGGGAGTTTGCATGAAGCCTTCATTAGACCAATAATCACTAATGGCTGGTTTTTTCACAATTCCCATTGCTATTATCACAGCAAAAAACTTGCACAGTTCTGGAGATGTAACTGGATACCAGTTTTGATAGACAGATCTTTTTGTCGCCGTTTTTGAATTTGACTGACAGAGTCAGTATATGAGGCAATATATTCATTTATAGAAACAGTAAGCTCATCTATAATCTCATTAGTTAAAAGAGCATTGAGACAATAAAATGCAGAAGAATCATCAGATATAATATTTGGATTCACACCTGTAATCCTAGCATGAGGCGGTACAAAGCGGAAAGCATTTTGTGTTGAGCCAGCATCAACTTCATTCCACCTAATTTCCTCATTCATTGTACTTGTATTACCATCAGTACTTGTGGATTCTGCTTCTTTATGGGTTGATCTAGATGTAGGCCTATCTTTTCTTAATCTTTTCTTCATGGGAGCTTTACCTTTTCCTTGTCTTTTCACTGGCCTGGCATTTCTAGTACTACTACCACTGACAGAACCAACTAGGGGAAACGCCCCCTTCTCATCTGATTCAGTGTTTTGATTACATATATCTTCGCTGGGCAAAATATATTCTGAATCTGAACTGTCATCTTCACTTGATAACTGATCATCCTCATGTTCGATCCAAGAAGAAATAAGTCGTGCTGCTTGCACCGCCGATAACCTTTGCTTATCGTTTGAAGATGAAGCCATTTTGGTTAGAAAAAAATGTGTTTACGATCAACGGCCGAACAAAGGTACTAAAATCGAACGTAATAACGAATATAAATACACCACGATGAAAATGTAAACAGAGTAAATATAGGAAGTGACTTTGTAAATGTTGGATTGGATAAAACATCGACAATTTTTCATTAAACTTTGCCGAAAGAGACTTTACGTCTATCGCCACTTCACGGGGCGAGCCGTATATTTGGTACCAAATAGGCGCCACTTCACGGGGCTTGCCGGATACTAAGAGTTAATGAATAAATGAGGTGTTTTAATTGTATGTCTTGATTGTTATAACTATTCAATATTGATTCTGATTTAGCTGTAATTTCAGCTGTTGTTGTGTGTTGCCTTGTGCCAGCTGCAGATGCTGTTTCAACCTAACTTATCCTGTGAGCTAATCTACCCAAACATGGTTTGTTAATGGAATAAATTATTTTTTTTCTGTTGACACAGGGTGTCCCTGGTAACCGCGGCTTGTCTGGTGTATCAGGAGATTCTGGTCCTAAGGGACTGGATGGTATTGACGGGGAAAGAGGTCCACGGGGTGAGCATGGTGCAATTGTAAGTTTGCTTTACCATGAATTTTTTGCAGTTTATTTTAGTTTTTTCCTTTAATTTGCATCATTAAGGATTTTGGGAAGATGTATTTTCCATCATTTTCCAATTTGTTAATGAAGTCTTTCATGGTATGTTACCTTGGCTGGCATCAGACCATGTGTCCTTATCATCCTTACCCTTCATCTCCCGAAGGAGCAAAGGCCTTCCACAAACTTATACCAAGTCCTCTTGTCCCTTGCCAGCAGGTCAAGGTCATTCCATGTCTTCTCATCCCTTTCATTTCTGTCTCCAGTTCTCTTCTCCATGTGTGTTTTTTTTTTTTTGGGGGGGGGGGGGGGCTTCCTCTACCTATCTTACCTTTGGTGTCACTGATTGATATTTCTGTATTCTTTCTACTTTTGTTATTTTGTTTTTTTGGTTTTCTTTGTTCAACATTGCTACTATCTGCTTTTCTGTCAATTTTGTGTCTGTCTTCTTCATTACACATTTTCTTGTTTCTTTTGCTAATTCTATTATCACTTTCACCTGGTGAGGAAGTTCTGCTTCCATTGGTTTGTGTTGGATTTCTCTAATGAGGAGTTTAGTCTACTCTGTATCATTAAGAGTTAGTATGCTTTCACTTATGGATTTCTTGATTTTGGCAACTGATTTTTTTTGTCTAATAAAGCTTCTAAGATGTTTATTAGTTTATCATCTCGGAGTGAAGTTAAAGTTTATCATCTCGGAGTGAAGTTAAAGTTTATCATCTGGGAGTGAAGCTAAAGTTTATCATCTGGGAGTGAAGCTAAAGTTTATCATCTGGGAGTGAAGCTAAAGTTTATCATCTGGGAGTGAAGCTAAAGTTTATCATCTGGGAGTGAAGCTAAAGTTTATCATCTGGGAGTGAAGTTAAAGTTTATCATCTGGGAGTGAAGTTAAAGTTTATCATCTGGGAGTGAAGTTAAAGTTGATCATCTGGGAGTGAAGTTAAAGTTGATCATCTGGGAGTGAAGTTAAAGTTTATCATCTGGGAGTGAAGTTAAAGTTTATCATCTGGGAGTGAAATTAACGTTTATCATCTGGGAGTGAAGTTAAAGTTTATAATCTGGGAGTGAAGTTAAAGTAACCCGTGTGCCTGTTTTATTTTCACCCATCTGAGCTCTTGCTCTTCTTAGGCCACAGTTCTGTTTTCTTCCTCGTTTGTGTTATTTCCCCTATTGGTATTTGGCTTCATTTCATTGTGTAGGCCTACCTGGCATGGTGTTGTTGCTTTGCCTATGTTATCCTTATGTAAACTCTTGCTTTCGTCTTGTTGTGAATCTGTTCCTGTTCTTTTTGTATCTTTCTTCTCTGCTTTATTGTTTGACTTTACCATAGCCATGTATGATCTGTTGGTGCTATTGCTACCAGTTTTATATCTAGTCATCACCGGCATTGTGATATTTCATCTTTATATATTATAATACCTAGGTGTTTTGTAGTAGGAATGTTTCATATACATATGTTATTGAACTATGGGGGTTTGTGTCCATATCTGTACTTTAGCAAGCAAAAATAAATATATAAATAAAAATCAGTTGGATCCTACCTCAATTCCTTTGTCGTGAGTGGTGTATACAAACCTGACCTACTTTAGCCTATTGTGCTGCGTAATCCACTGAAATCGCACAAACCATTTTCCATATATAGTCATAAAGGTTCTAAAGCACTGAAAAGTGCTTTTGATATTTTCAAGATTTACACAGTGATGTTCACAGATTACAGATGGAGCAAGAAACCCTCACAACTTGTCTGCACAATGGCTACAAACGAAAACTTGAATGACGTACCAACTCATACGCAACTCAACTACAGAATAGAACCCACTGAGACATACATTCCGCAAGTCATACAATGCTCGAATTGTCAAAGGCTGGGACATTCCCGGGAAGCCTGCCAGGCCAGCACCAGATGTAGATATTGTGCTGAAGGACATGTATGTAACCAATGCAGGAAAGCCAAGGAGGACAACAATTACAAAGAAACAAACTTGAACAGAAAGTGCACAAACTGTGGTGGAAAGCACAGTGCTAGATTCTTAGGGTGCCCAGTATATCAGGCTGCCAAATTAGCACTCAAACAGGCAGCAGAACAAAATATACCAGTCAAACAAGCAACTGGAAATAAAGAAACAGTAAGAAAAACCAGGCGGCTCTACAAGGCAATAATGCAAAACAAATAATTTAACCAACAAAAAGTAATGAAATCAAAGAATTAAGGCTAAAACAACAAGAGGAAAATAATCTAGTAAGCCAGGAAAAAACAAAAAAACAAGTGAAATAGGAGATGCAATTAAAAAAGCATACAAAATGTTAGAAGGTATCTTAGTGGTCCAACAAGATATTACAAAAGATGTTACAAAGCTGTCAAAACTGAAAGAAGAAAATGAGGAGATACTGAAGAGAATCGAAACAGAAAAACAAATCATAACCACTGAAGAAAAGAAAGAAAAAAAGCAGAAAACTGAACACGACTTGGAAGACCCATGGAAAGAAGAAGTAAATAGAAATATAAATGAATTCAGAAAATTCCTTAACTCAGAAGAACACTTCAGACAGGCCTTCCACCAACTGATAAGAAAGGATCTATGAAGATATTGTAAAAACAGAAGTAAAGAAAAACATGCAAAGAAGGCTCAATAAAAAAAAATCTCCATTGAGATATAGTCCAAAATCCACAACGAACTAAATAAAAACAAATATCACTAAACTAAATATAAAGCCAAACAATCAGTAATGGAGAACAAAAGTATCAAAATAATACAGTGGACTTGCAGAAGTGCAAAAAAGAATCTTATCCCATTGTTAGGTCAGTACGCAGACTCTAAGGCAATTTTTGCAATACAAGAGACACTCCTGTACCCCAGAGACAAATTCAAAAACGCAGCATACATCACACTTAGAAATGACAGAGTAGATAATAAAGGAGGAGGGGTAGCGATCCTGGTCCATAAAATCTTCAAATAACTGACTGGTAATCATTCAAAACATAAAATCTTGAAGGAATAAGTGTTACTATAGATAGTGACAAGGAAGTACTAAAAATAATAAACTTATACTGTCACAGTGGAAATATACAAGAAAATTATATCAAAGCAGTTAGAGTAAAAATGCATTCCAAAACAGTAATAGTAGGAGACTTCAGTGCCCATCACAAAGCCTGTGTAGACATGAAAAATTCACCATAACCAAATGTTTGTATTAGACAGCCCTTAGGGGGAAATAAATGACCATATGAAGGCACACTGCTGTATGGTATATGATGAGATAATTTTAGGAATTATTGTTTGCCAAACTGGGTGACAGACTCTTCTTTGCCATTGGTTGGTGCATAACATTGGATGATCCTGAGGACAGTACCACTTCTTCTGTGCTGAGTTTCCCCTTGTCTGCCCCCTTTTACCAAGTTTCATACGGTCCCAGGACATCAATTTTGTAGTGCCTCATTTCTGCTGCCACCTGTACCATTTGCCCTTGTTCGTTCAATGTCTGAACATTCCAGGGGCCAAATTTGGAGGTTCTCCTAGAAGGAAGAATTGTCAGTGGAACAAGAGATGAGAAGAACACAATGGCGATGGATAAGACACACATTGAGAAAAACCTGTGGATATCATTACAAAGCAGTTTTTGTTCTGGAGCTCCCAGGGTAAGAGAAGCAGAGATTGACCAAGAAACACATAGAGAAGAGAACTGAAGACACAAGTGAAAATAATGAGGACAAGATGGATAGCACTTGAGCTGATGGCAGGTGCAGAAGGACTTGACATGTTTGTTGAAGGCCTATGCTCCTTGGGGAGCTAAAGGGTATTGATTGATTGATACTGAGAGGCAAAGTTGATTTCCTCTTTGATCTTCTCCATTGAGTTGTTGTTGACTTCCTCCTAAACCACAAATGTTAACACTGTTTGGTGTATGTGTGACAGAGAGACTATCCCAAGTAAAGTATGTTGCATCAGTATTCTGAGTTTTTTTCATAGAATTTTTGACATATTTCTGGAAACCATAGCTTTTTATTTTTTTTAAATGCTTCCAGTTACCTTATCATTCAGGAATTTTCTCTCCCTCAGTCTCTCTCTTTTTTCTCTCTCCCACTCTCTCTGTCTCTCACTTTTCTTTGCTCTTTCACTCTATTTATAAAGATATATATATATACACACACATATACATATAAACATACAAATATTTTTTTTTTTAAATCTATATAACAGAGCACAGCTTAAGTTTTGTTATGATTCCTTTTTGTTTATTTATTCATAATTCTTTCTATTTTTATGCAGTTTTCTTTGTACACTTTCTTTTTCTGGCTATATTTCTCTCACTGATTATCTCTCAGAAGTGATGTGTCATTAATAGGCTAAATCTTCATTCTGGATTCTTCTGTGTCTGTAATTTTGCGGTTCGCAATAATGACCTGTATATTTTTACATCGAAAATGCATCTTTGGTTTTCGTAGATGGCAGGGAGAAACTGGTCGGTGTGGGCTTGCATGGAAACAATAGGGGAAGCTGTAAGGTACTTCCTTAAGCCACTCATTCTTATCATTATTGCCTTTTGTCTAGCTTGTGAAGCATGAAAACTTCTGTTATTTCAGAGCCTCCTGCAGGAATTATAATATTTGTTTCATGATTACTAATTTAAGTTTCAATGTTATATGATTCCTTTGAAGCATTATTTAACTCATAATTCTGTTCTATTTTTAGCCCCAGTTTTCTTGTGACAGGCATATTTCTCTCACTCCCTTATCTCTCATGTGTGTTTTAAATCTTCATTCTATTCTTCTGTTCTAATCTTTGAAATAATAAATTGTATATTTTACATAGATTAATGCATCTTTATGTTTTCAAAAACAGGGAGAAACTGGTCGGTCTGGGCCTCCTGGAAACAATGGGGAAGCTGTAAGTACTTGACCTTATTATTATCATTATTGCCTTTTGGCTGCTTGTGAAGCATGGAAATACTGTTACAGATAGCCCCACTCCTTGTAAAGTATGAAAACTACTGTTACAGATAGCCCCACTCCTTGTAAAGCATGAAAACTACTGTTACAGATAGCCCCACTCCTTGTAAAGCATGAAAACTACTGTTACAGATAGGCTCAATGCAGGAATTATAATGATTCCTTGTGAAGCATGAAAACTAATGTTACAGATAGCCCCATTCCTTGTAAAGCATGAAAACTACTGTTACAGATAGCCCCATTCCTTGTGAAGCATGAAAACTACTGTTACAGATAGCCCCATTCCTTGTGAAGCATGAAAACTACTGTTACAGATAGCCTCAATGCAGGAATTATAATGGTTCCTTATGAAGCATGAAAACTAATGTTACAGATAGCCCCAATACAGGAATTATAATGATTCCTTGTGAAGCATGAAAACTAATGTTACAGATAGCCCCAATACAGGAATTATAATGATTCCTTTTGAAGCATGGAACTACTGTTACAGATAGCCCCACTCCTTGTGAAGCATGAAACTACTGTTACAGATAGCCCCACTCCTTGTGAAGCATAGAACTACTATTACTGATAGCCACAGTGCAGGAATTATCACAGCATGAAACTACAGTACCAGTGATAGCCAGTCACTCCTTACGTGAAGCATGGGTTGAACTACCGTTGCCCTAGATAGACCTCAGTGCAGATGGGAAACAATGGCAAATGACTCCTTGTGAAGACACTAGGCGTAAACTAATGTTTGACAGATCGGTGGCCCCCAAGCAGGAATTATCACAGCACATATTACTACATGCCTGTATCCTTTTATCCGAACACCCAAAAATCAAAATATTCTGAAAATCGAAAGTTTCTTTGGGTTACCTTGGGGTCCTTTTTTATCACAATTTGGGCAGTTTCTGACTATTTTGGGCAACTTTGGGCAACTTTTGAACACATTTTAGGTAACTTTGAACTATTTTTGTAACACATTTTGGGCGATTTAGGCAACTTTTGGAAACTGAAAAAAATCCAGTTTCTGAAACAAAGCTGTCTCCAAGGATTTCAGTTAAAAGGATACAGACGTGTATTTATTTCAGCTATTGGTCACCTGACTTTCTCATTGGCAAATTGGTTATAGTGCTTGCCTCTCATAGCAAAGTTATCAGGTTCTGGGTTCAAAACCTGGTAACATCATGCTCCAGTCTACCCAGCTTTAAATAAGTATCTGACTTTGCTCTTGAGTTGGGGATGGCCAAGGCAGCAAGGAAGAGAACTGGTCACCACACCTCATAAAGCTGAGATCTAGTATTGTGAACTCTATAACCTTTGACTCCCTTATGGCATTATCTGCTATAAGATGACCTTCACCTTTAGATTGTGAGATTGGTTATGGTGCTTTCCTCTTGCTGCAGAGTTCATTCATAACCCTCCGCTCCAAAAAGGAGCACAGGCCTTCAACAAACACATGCCAAATCCTCCTGCCACGTGCCATCATCTCAAGTTCTTTCCACATTCTCCTCATCATTTTCACCTCTGTTTCCAGCTCTTGCTACCTGTGTCATTTTCCCTTGTTTGTTCAATGTCCGAACATTCCAGGTGCCAAATCTGGAGGTTCTCCAAGAAGAAAAAAGGTGTCAGTAACACAGACTCCTTTCGGCTTTCTATTGTGTTGCATCATATGCTTCCCTGCAAGAGGACCTCCCCCTGTCTTGGATGGCTAAGTTTTATTTTCCTTAATTGACTTGTCCATGTTTGTTGAAGTTTTTAAGGTTTAACATTTTTTGCAGGATGGGGTAACCAGCCCCATGCCCAACCCTTCTTAGTCACTTTATATGACATACTTTGTAGGGAACAGTGTGACTATTCTTTGCTCCCCTTTCGGGCCCCGGTAGTATATGGACGTGCTGCAGAGTTACCAGATTTCAATGTTAAAAAACCTGGTAGTGTCATTCTCCAGTCTACCAAGCTGTAAATGGGTATCTGACTTTGCTCTTAAGTTAGGTGAGACTGAGGCAGCAAGGAAGGAAACCAGTCACCCCACCTCATAAAGCTGAGACCTAATATTGTGAAGTTTCTAACCCTTCATTCCCCTTTGACTGTAAATTGGACTTCCTTTTATTGGGCACACAACAAAAGTATTTATAAAAACCAGATCTTTGGACAAGTAACTAGATTACTATTCCTCATTATCAATTACTTCTGCATATATGTCAACGGCACAGAAAATATTTTTTCTATACTTTGTGACTGTAAATCTTGTTTTAGAAGTTGCTTTGAGAAAGCTTGTGGATAGCATTACAAAGCAGTCCTAGTTCTGAAACCGCCCAGGGTAAGAGATGCACAGTTAAAACCAAGAAACACATGGAGAAGAAAACTGGAGATAGAAGTGAAAATGATGAGCAGGACATGTAAAGAACTTGAGCCGATGACTTGGGACAGGAGGACTCAGCATGTGTTTGTTAACGGTCAATGGTCCTTGGAGAGCTAAAGGGTATTGATTGGTTGATTGAATGAAATCTTGAATTGTGACAATAGCAATTTCAAACAATAAATGGCAGTTATTATTTTCTATATCTTCAGCTGTACTTATGGACTTTTGCTTGTGGTGGTAAATGATTCAGTTTTTTATATGACGGAAAAATCTGTCTATATCTTGTAGTATTGAATTATGTCTGTATGTAAAATAGTAAATTTTTGTATGTGTGTGTTCTGGGGTTGTAAATGTTTTATGTGTATTCTGTATATCAGATATATTATGTATCTTCTAATACAATAATACTTTTATTTCAAGGGTCCCCCAGGCTTGGTTGGACCAGATGGTGAAAGTGGACCTCCTGGACCAGCAGTAAGTAAATCTTACTCGAGTATTCTTTAAAAAATGTCATCAAATTGTCACGTTTGTAAGATGATATGGATGATAGTGGTAAAACATTAATTAAGAGCAACAACAACAACAACAAAATTGCAGAAGAAAATAAAAATAAAACATTGAATGAATAAGAAAAAAAAGTAAATGTGGTAATGAGAGTTATATTAGTATAGACACTCACACATGTAATATGAATACATTAAAGTACGAACCACACATTGTAATATAATGCGAATCTTGACATGTACGATATTCTGTAAATAAACATGGCTACGAACTGAACATGCTTATACTGAGTGCTTTCTGAAACATGTGTGTGCTTGTGTAGATGACGAGGTAATGCTTATATACATACATCATAACATTACATGGTGGCAGCGGTCGATACCGGACTGACGCAAAACAGCTACACGATAACACGTGAGTACAGTATTCGGCTAATTTTCGTCATCGAAGTCAGCCATGGCGGCGAAACAATATCGCAACGCACCGCAAATGAGATTCGCCGGTCAAGACGATAAGAGTGAAGCTTTCTTGTTATGGCGCCAACGCATAGATCTATATTCCAAGACCACTGGTCTGGAAGGACAAACCCTAACTCCATATATCCTAGAAGCATTGGACGATGAAGGTTTGAAAATTTACAACAGTTTTGCTACCGCCATGCCTGTTGAGTCAGCGACCGACCCCGTAGCCATATTGGACGAATTTTAAAAACGTCTGATAATAAAGCACACGAACTTTAGAGCGGCAAGATTAGAACTTCACCACCTGCGACAGAAACCTGATGAAAGTTTAGATGATTTCTTCACTCGCATCAAGGAGAAAACAAGTGTATGTAAATTTAACAAAGAAGAAGAAAAAGAGCGAATTATCGAACAGATCCTTCTCAGCACACCAATGCCAGAGTTCCAGAAATGGATACTGAGCCAGAGTGATACACTAAATTTACAACAACTTCTGGATGAAGGCAGGAAACACGAGGCACAAGCACTAAACATTAAACAAATTCAGCAAGGTACATTAGCAGCCCAGGTGGATGCAGTGAAAAGCTATAAACCTAGACACAACAAAGCAACTGGTTCGAAACAACAAGAAAAACACAACACAAGCAGAGGTGCTATGTGTAAATGTTGTGGCCTAAACCACATACAAAACCACTGTCCAGCTAAAGACTCTACATGTCATTACTGCAGAAAGAGGGGCCACTGGATAAAATTATGTTTCAAGAGGAAACAAGACAGTGCTCAACACAAACTTCACAGCAGAAAGTCGTCAAAACAAACACACTCTATGATGACTGAGGACCTTGACTCCAGTGAAGAAAGTGATCCTTCCACTTTTGATACTGTGAAGATACTAACTTTCAGTAATGAACCAAAGAGAACGCAGGCTTTCTGCAAGGTACAATTCCGAATACCAGGAATTAAAATGCACAAAGAAAGAAACATTCGGTTCAAGATAGACACAGGTGCCCAAGGTAACACTCTACCCTTAAGAATATTCAGACAGATCATGCCTGACAAGGTGGATGAGCAAGGATTTCCCACAAGGGATGTAAAACGTAGGAGTGGCAGGACAAAGCTAAGAGCTTACAATGGAACAAGTATAGACTGTTTTGGAGCAGTAACACTTGAATGTTCATACAGAGGCTCTGAATGGACATTGTCAACATTTTACTTGGTAGATGTTGAAGGACCTGCAATTTTGGGTTTACCAATGTGCGAAAAGCTGAGTGTGGTAACTATTAACAACATTAAAGAGGATATAGGTCTTGCAGATGCTCTCAGCAGACTACCAAACCCCAACAAGACAGCAGATCTTACCCCAAACATCAAAGTTGATTTTGTCAAGTTTAGCGATAATCGGCTTGAACACATCAGAGAAGACACAATGAGAGATCCTATCGTTAACTCTCTCAAAGAACTGATATACCATGGATGGCCAAGCTCTATCAGGGAAGTTCCAACACACATCCGTCCATACTACTCGATGAGGGACGAGTTAAGCATCGAAGATGGTCTGATCCTTAAAGGAGATCGCATTGTTGTACCAGAAACACAACGCGATATCATCCTTAAACAGCTCCATAATAGTCACCTTGGTATTGTGAAGACACAACTGAGAGCAAAGAAAGATGTTTACTGGCCACAGATAAACAAGGACATAGAAACACTATGTAAAAAAAACTGTTCAATTTGCCAAGAACATGCAAATAGGCAGTGCAGAGAACCTCTCATACCATCAGACATACCATTGAGCCCTTGGAGCATTATAGGAACTGATATTTTCTCAATCGACAATAATGACTATCTTATTATTGCTGATTACTACAGCAAATTTCCCATCATTGAAAAACTTCCACAACCCTCACCATCAGCTGTTATTGCAGACATTACAAAGAAGTATTGCAGCATGTTTGGCATCCCAGATGAAATTAGATCAGACAACGGTCCACATTTCTCAGGTCAAGCATACAGAAACTTCACTAAGGACTGGAAGATCAAACACACAACATCATCACCTAGATACCCTAAATCTAATGGTTTCATTGAGAGACAGATACAAACTATCAAGTCAATCATGAAGAAAACAAGAACAGAGGATGTACACCTAGCACTCTTGAGATGGAGAACAACACCGGTAGACAGTAAGATCGACAGTCCAGCAGAACTTATGTTTGATAGAAGAATTAAAGACCTCCTACCATCTAAGGTCCACTTCCGTCCACAACATAGAGACAGCACATATGATCAACTTCAGCATCGTCAGCAAGTTCAGAAATCCAACTATGACAAATGTGCTAAAGACTTACCACCATTATATCCTGGTCAGCATGTGACTACCTACAACCACAACAATGACACATGGTCAAAAGCAACAATCATTTCCAGAAACCCTGAACCCAGGAGCTATACTTTAAGACCAGACAGCAGCAGCAACCTCCTGAGGCGAAACAGAGTGGACATAAGAGAAATCCCACAGAATACAACAGAACAGAGAATTCCCATGCTTTCAACAGACAATGCAGTAACTCCAGACTTTGGTGCCCCACAAAACCAACAAGCGCCAAGGCCGAAATCACAACCAACTCAAGCTAAACCAGGGACTTCCGCAGAACCACCAGCACTTTACACCACTCGTTCTGGCCGTACAGTGACACCTCCCAGCCGATACAGACAGTGACATATATACTCACACTGAGCATTACACATACTTATCCTTTCTCACATGAAACTTTTCGTTGGAAATGTTTGCACACATTTTTTTTTTCAAAAAAGGGGGGATGTAATATGAATACATTAAAGTACGAACCACACATTGTAATATAATGCGAATCTTGACATGTACAATATTCTGTAAATAAACATGGCTACGAACTGAACATGCTTATACTGAGTGCTTTCTGAAACATGTGTGTGCTTGTGTAGATGACGAGGTAATGCTTATATACATACATCATAACATTACAACACAAACACACAAAAAATGCATAATTTGGCTACAATATGATAGAGAGAAAAAAATCAGGAATTAATAAATGGGATAGTAGAAGGCACACACAGAAATAACAGTAATACATGTCCAGAGAAAATTAAAGGGAGTCTGGCCTGCTAATTTACCTTTTTCCTTCTAGGAAAATTTCCAGATTTGGCACCTTGAATGTTCATATGCTAAATGAGCAAGGGAAGAATGCTCAGGTTGCAGCAGAAATGAAGACTATAAGCTTAACATCCTGGGACTATGTGAAACAAAGTTAGATGGGCAACGAAAGGAAGAAACTGAACACAGAAGAAATGGTGCTGTCCTCATAAAACACAAAGAGTAGAGAACTGAAGACATAAATAAAAGAGGTAAAGAGGACATGGAAAGATGGATGACACAGGACAGTAGAACTTGGCATGAATTTATTGAAAGCTGATGCTCCTTTGGAGAGCTGAAGGATACTGAATGAAGGAATGGCGGAATGGCATCATCATCATCATGCATACTTTTTGTTCCCCATGGAACACAGGGTACAGTTGTATCTTGCCACCTGTTTATGTCATAGATTATTGTCTTCAGCTTCCTGCAAGGGGACCAGCTACATTGTTGCCTTCATGCTCCATGAGGAGCACAAAGGAACATGAAGATGATTTAATACTTAGAATAGAAAATAACAGCAATGCAGTGATGGTCCTGACAACTCTAGTAGAAACATTAGATATCACAGATACCTGTAGAAATCTGCTCTCTACAGGGTCCAGCTGGATCTGATGGTCCCGCTGGAGAAATGGGACCCCCAGGTCAACCAGGTGGGGTAGGACAACAGGGAGCTCAAGGACCCCAGGGAGAGCGGGTGAGTACACATTGTAGTATAGCTTTTTTTGTAATCATTTCTTCGACTTTTGTAGCATAACTTAATCTACAATAATGACCTTTCTAATATCTGTATTATAGCTTTTATTTTTGTAATCATGTCTTCGACTTTTGTAGCATAACTTAATCTACAATAATGACCTTTCTAATATTTAATTTACAATAATGACCTTTCTAATATCTGTATTATAGCTTTTTTTTGTAATCATTTCTTCGACTTTTGTAGCATAACTTAATCTACAATAATGACCTTTCTAATATCTGTATTATAGCTTTTTTTTTGTAATCATTTCTTTGACTTTTGTAGCATAACTTAATCTACAATAATGACCTTTCTAATATCTGTATTATGGCTTAGCTTATAGTAATTTCTCAGTCATTTATCTTGTAGCGATTGTGGCTTTTTTCTTTCATCTTTTTTTCTCATAATGATATTATAATCTTTTCTAAAATCATTTTCTCATAGTAATCATAGCGTATACACATTTCTTTAATCTTTATTTTGTAGCAATCATAGCTGATAATCATATCTCTAATCTTGATCTCATAGTGATCATAGCTTATAATTATTTTTCTGATATTTTTCTCATTTTTCTTATTGTAATCATAGCTTATAATCATTTCTGTAATTTTTGTTCTATATCAGTCATAGCTTATAATCATTTCTCTGATCCTTGTTTCAGAATGATCATAGCTTGTTTACATTTCTCTAACCTTTCTCTCGTACCAAAGCTGGCCTATAATCATATTCAGACCATAACAGTTTAGCTTGTTTACATTTCTCTAACCTTTCTCTTATGTACCAAAGCTGGGCTATAATCATATTCAGACCATCACAGTTTGACTTGTTTAATGGAAAATATCCTCACATGGTATCTCAGTTCCTGTAGCTGTCAGAAAAATGCCAACCTGAATGACTTATGAGTATCACTCCACAAACTATGTCACCAATTCAAAAGAGTTGTGGGACAGTGGATCCCATCTCACTGCAACATCCCTGGAATTGAAGAGGCTGACAGATTGGCAAAGGAAGGTGAAAAGCTACCTCAACTTGGCATATGCATATGTTATGAAGAAGCCAAGAGTTTTATTAAGAACATAACAGGAGCAAATGGGAAACAGGGCATCTAGGCCACCAAAAAAATTATGCATAATACTAGCTCAGCAGGTGAACAAGTGGTAATCTTCAAACTTTGCACAGGCCACAACAGATTGGGATACCATCTATTCAACAAGTTAAAGATAGGAACTACTGATGAGTGTAATTGTGGCACCAATAAAATGACTGCTGAACATTTACTTCATAGGTGCCCAAAATATGAGGAATAAAGAAAGGGCATAAGGCCATCACCAGTACCATTTCTGGAAAAACTCTACAGAAAAACTCTCAGGCATGTAAATGGTGTAATTGAAGGTACCAACAGCCTCAAGCTGACCACTGCTATCTTTGAACATATTCATGTTGGCATCTGAAAGTGAACAAAGAAGAAAAAGTTTCTGTGGCCAAGTTTGTTTAAAGTTGTAAGGCTGCTAACTATACACCTAACTATCAATTGTTGCCTCTTAGAGTTATGCCAGTCAAGGAGTGGCTATATTTTTTGCATCAGATTTCTTCTTCTTCTTCCTCGTTCATCCTGAAAAGGACATTGATTGATAACAGATTTAATTGATTTGACTTTGATCCACTGTCACTGAGCGTCATCTCTTGGTGACATCAGATTTAATTATTAGTCTTGTAATCATGCATACTTAGAAGTTTTTTTATCAGTAGTTATAACTGTATGGGTGGTTTAAAGTGGTGTAGAATTTCATTTATTGTTTTACTTCATTTTAGTGCTGTAAAATAAATGATTTAATGTTAGTGGAGTCAGCATTAATGGTAGAGACTATGGTGATGGAGAAAAGAGTTGAGGCTCTTGAGATGTAGTTATATAGAAGAATGGGGCGCATCTCGTGGAAAGGGAAGAAAACAAGTAAAGAAATAATAGAAAACATAGGAATGAAAAGAGAATTAATGAAGGAGATTAAAATTAGACAGCTAAAATATTTTGGCCATATAAAAAGACATAACACCTTGCTGAAGACCATAATGGAAGGAAGAATTGGAGGCAAATATGGAAGGTAGTGCTATAAATGGGAAGATAACATCAAGAGATGGAGATAAGAGTCTATCAGAGTGCACCATCAAGACAAGAGACAGAAGACATTGGAGATCCATTGCCATCGACCTTCATTGTGAAGATTGCAGCTGATGATGCTGACAGTAATTACCTAGAATGCCTGATTAGTTGCCAGTAGTATTCATCTCTCCTAGCCCATATCCAGTTTATTTCTGCCCATAATTTTCATAATGACTTTTTTGATTATCCACATATTTTTTCTCCCCATTATTGCTTTTGAGTTTCTTCAGAAGATTCACTAATGCTTTCAGACTATTCAAAAATCTTATATGATGATAGTTTTTTTCCCCATCTTCATTCTTCTTGTCTGCACACTGTTGCTATTAAGCATTGTATAGAGATTCACTAACACTCTGTGGCATTTTTTGGTTGCCTTGTTAAAGTTACTTGTCCTCTTAATTTAATTTATTATGTCATGTTTTTTCATTGTATTATCTAACACTGTGTTAATTTGTCGTGTTATAAAACACATAGGGTACTGTTAACATTGTGATTAGATTTTTAGAATTGTAATTGTTTTTTAAGGTATGTATTTAAAACAAGAAATGTTTCACCTGTTTTGTTTGATCCTGCTGTTTTTAATAGGGACACCCAGGTAAAGAGGGCCAGCCAGGATCTCCTGGACAGAGAGGTCCTCCTGGAGATGTAGGATCAACAGGAGAGAGAGGATCTCAAGGTCTCCCTGGTCCTGAGGTTAGTGAGATAGCTGATTAATGTATTTATAATTGTTATGCTTTTTCATACACCTTTCCATAGCTATTATTAGTTGGTTTATATTTTCGTTACTTGTCTTATGAACCTGTGGCAGCACTTAGATAGAATGAGATAAATTATGAAACAAAGGAAGTAAAGGCAATCTTTATCTTTTCAGAGTTAAAGAAAAGCTACCTGAGAGGGTGGGGGGAACCATCTCATCACTGACCCCATGTAGTTACCAGAAGTTTCTAAGCAGACAAATAAAGAATCGGACTACTGCTACCTCAGGCATATTGTAAAAGCTGATTAATATGAAGTTGTCCACAAGGCTGGCAACCTCATCATGTCAAATGAATAGCCACAGAAACCACCATTGCCAGAGCACCTGAATGCTTTTGTGTGAGTTTTCTAAAAGGGTAGCAGATGCAGTGGTGGCCGCAAGCTCCATGCAGATAAAAAAAAAAGGAAATGATGATGCTGTCATCACTGTATTCCATTTTTATCACATTAAAGCATCTATTATCCTATATATAAAATCCCAGCTTTTTCTGTCAGTGCGTAATGCTAAGGGATGCAACTTTGGTTGAAAGTTAGACATTAATTTTTTTTGTTTCCCTTATATGTACTCTCCTGAAAATAGTAATACTTACCAAAGAAGAATGCGCAAATGACGGTGTGCACAAAAATATATTTCTAGAATGTGTGATCCCGTATACACACATTGGGATCCTCGCTGCTGCTACGTAGTTTGTGTACTGTGGTGATGCACAGTGGTTTTTAAAAATACTTTTGAATAAGTAAATTTGCCGTTAGGTATTGGTGCTTTTGAATTTAATTCATGTCTTATGATGGGCTTTTACACTAGTTTATATAAAATCAGAGAATGACTCGTTATGTCAGATGATGACTTTGGCAGAAGCGAGAAACAGACATGTTACGACTGAACTAGGGCAGTGTGGGGCCCCTCTATGAACTGTGCACACATACAGAGAAAAGAGTTTGCTATTACAGTACTAGAGTGTCACACTGCCCTGTGTAGTTCCCGGGGTCTCTGATAAGACAGGAAGAATTGGACTACTTCTCACTGAGGCATATTGCACAAGGTGACTAATATTATGTTGTGCATGGGGCAGGCAACCTCATCATGTAAAACAAATAACTAGAGAAACCACTTCTGTAAGAGCAGATGAATACTTGGTGTCTGCTACCTGCAAGAGGACCAACTGCATTGGTGCCTGCATGCTCCATAAGGAGCACAAAGATAATTGATGATGATGATGACAGTGGCACACTATTATCATTACACCTACTATGTTACCTTCCCCCTTCCCAATAGTTACATGAAACGCAAATGAAAAGTATTGAATTGTAAAACATTCAAACATATTTAATTACAAAAGAACTCAGCGTCACTTAGCTGCAAAAGAAAACTTACAATACAAGTTTGTTGACTTGTTGTTACAGTTCTAAAGTTTCATCCTGCACCAATGACTTTTATTTTTGTTCATTACAGGGAGAGCCTGGTTATCCTGGATCCACTGGACCACGAGGGCCTCAAGGGTTTCAAGGAGCTCCAGGTCCACAGGGAATTCCTGGTGAGCCTGGTGTTGATGGAGGACCTGGAGTTACAGGAGAGACTGGTGCATTAGGCAGGGAGGGCTACCCTGTGAGTAGCATTTGATTTTTTTAAGTGAACGCAAGCAAGAGAGATAGAGGAAGGAAAACAAAAAAGAGAATAGGGGGAGTATGAAATGTTCCCGAGAGCAAAGGAGAAAGAAAAGATTGTAATGTAAAACGTAAGAGGCAACAAATGATTGGGAGAATCAAAGATCTGAGGTACCAGGAACAACAGGAGAAAAGGAGATGAAAGGAAAGTAAAGTGTTAGAAATAACAGTAGAGAAAAAGAGAATGGGAGACACCATGAAAGTGTTAACAAGAGATCAAAATAATAAGTAACATGAAGTATTAGCTGAGTAAATGTGAGGAATATAAAGTGTTCGAGACAACAAGATAGAAGGAAAAGTAGAAGAATATAATAAGAGAAGTTTAAAATTAGAGAAATGCTAATTTGGTTGAATTACAGAAGAGTAGACAAACACTGCCATATTGCCCAAGTGACTATCTGTACGGCTGCTGAAGCATTGGTCATATCATTTGGAGTGATTGGGAAATTATGGATCGTTATGAATGCCCACAGTGTTAGAGGAGGACTATAAGTCTGGTTCAATAAAAGCACCGCAGTGATGGCTTTATATGGAGGTACAGAGTTTTTTGCGGTAATTTGGTATTTTTATTTTTTTTAACATCTGGCCTCGGACATTATTCTTTTTTGAAAAAGCTTAAAACAGCTTTTGGGTTAAGGTCAGAGTTACATCCTATTGTTTAATCAGTCCTTGTGACTCGGGCAACATATTGGTAGCCAGTGGGAAACATGGCTGCATGTGTCTACTATTTTGTTATTCTACCTACTCATTTATCAATCTTATGGCTTTATCTTGGAGAGCAAGAAAGACGTATCACACATGGATAGCAGATATAGTAATAAAGCAAGAAATGCCGTTGTTAGTTATGCTTAGCTTCCAGTAATCCTCAGCCACGACTAAAAGAATAATAGAGACAGTGTTAGACTGTAGATGACTGAAGTACATCATCATTAGCACACATTGAATGAGGTGGGGAAAAATTTAATCAAATGCAAAAAAAAAAAAAAGATGAATTAGGATTTTGGTACTGGTCTAGAAAGCGGGCCCCAGACTTTTTCCGAGAAACGAAACACAATTTACGAAATGGTAAACAAAATATGTATCGTATGAGGGGGAGATAACCCAACCGTCTTGCCGTAGCTGTCACATGTCTGTTCGTCTGGGGTATCATGACCATTTGATGCACAAACGACCTCGACCGGCGATGGACACCTATTCAGATGCAGTCGGCTCGGAATTATGTGCTCGATCGGCGCATCCAATAAAGTTAAAACGCTCCGGCACGGAACATTCAGCTAATGCGCGAAACACAATTAAAGCACGAAACACTGCTAAAGGCAAATAGTGGGCGGTTGATACAAAAGTCGGATCGGGAGTTGTTAAATAAAAAGTCGGATTCGCGTTTTCAAAAACCTGAACTTCCGGGGCCCGCTTTCTAGACCAGTACCAGGATTTTTTTAAAGTATTTAAACTAGGAATAACATACTTGCTCAAATACTTATACACATGAAGTTTTAGGGTGGGTTTAAGATCAGACTTTTTATTTTTTATTTTTCTTTAAACAATACAAATAAAAAAGAAATTATTATTGCTTTTGCAGCAAAGAAACTTTATTTTTATTTTAATGATGAAAAATATCTCGTTCAACCTCTGATGGGTTTAAATTTAGAAGTGTTTTCAATTCCAAATAAGATGAATAACTGCGGATATGGGAAAGTGGCATCACATCTATCAAATAATTGTAAATATGGCATATCAAAATTACCAATTTTGCTTGTATGTTTAAAAAAAAAAAAAACGAGATAAAACAAAATAAAACCAAACAAAAATAATATTCTCTCAGAAGACAGAAAGCTAGTTGGATACATTATCTGGCAAATTCATAATTTACAGACATTTTTGCATTGTACAATATCTTATGGTGTTTAACTTAATGTTAATTTTAGGGTGAACGTGGTTTCCCAGGACCAAGGGGACCACCTGGACCGCCAGGAGAGGATGGAGAAAATGGTAGTCCTGGACCCCCTGGTGCAGAGGGCCAAAAGGCAAGTAGACCTTTATCATCTTGATCATTGTTCTCATTTTTATGCTTCTTAAAGTGCATGGAGTCATCATGGCAGTTGGTTCTCTTGCAGGAAGTCCTCTCCAAAACACTTCATTAATTATTTCAGTGGTAGTTTCTGTAGAAATTTGTTTAGCATGTTAGGAAACTCTGTACAGAGCGATACAACAGGAGGCAATCTGATCATCAGAAGCAGCCCCCCCCCCCCCCCCCCTTGATCAAGTGTTTCAGCCTCTTTTTCTCCTTTACACTCTAAGGGGGGGGGGCCCACCTGGGGCATAACTCCCAAGTGTCTCAGCCTCCTGTTTGAAGAGCATTATGACATTTCCAGCTAAATATACAGCATCATAATAGTCAAGTCTTATGACATGCTAGAGGAAGCTATGATTTTACTGCCCTTTCTATATTCTTTGGGTGAGTAAAATTTGGAAAAGTAATATTTCATGATGGTATTTGTGATGGTGCTATAGTGCTTCTATCACACAGTTTTACCAATTTGGAGTAAATTGAACTGTGCCTTAACCCTCAGGAGTTATGAGAAAATAAAAGGAATGAGATATATGTTATTTTTTGTTTTAAAATAGGAGTTTGGCCTTGTTTTGGGGAAGCATGTCCCATTCAACTAAGACCTAAGGTCCATTGGTTATATTAGAGCACATATATTAATTTTAAAACTTCTTGTAGTCCAATATATACAATGTAAAAACATACACACCACACCCTGGAGATGAAAAAACCTGAACAAAAATCTGGAAACCTGTACAAAAATAAAAAAAACCATGTAGCCCACAAAAAATATTTTAAAAAGAACCACACAGAGGAGAAAAATTCATACATGTCATCAACCATTTTGTTCTTTGAGACATCACAGGAGCTTTGTTTTCACACAGGCAAAAAGTGGAAGTTATTGTTTACTGCATTTTCCTTGTTTGTACATTTGTTACAATTCTTCACGTTGGATATAATAGGAAACCCAATACGGAGCGTTACAACAGGAGGCGGTCTGATCATCAAAATGGTTCCCTCTATCGGCCAAGTGTATAGGCCCTTTAATAGGCCCTTTAATAATCTCCACTATGACTTTTGCTGTGAATCAATCATGTCTCAAGTCCGTGACCAGATAAACTAGATCTAGTGTGTGTTTAGGTCCTGGGTTTCCTACAAAGTCACAAATTTTAACAAATGTATGCTGTATTGACTACCTCCTACGTTTCATTTGTCATCAATATTA
This sequence comes from Oreohelix idahoensis, assembly GCA_024509875.1. Taxonomy (NCBI): domain Eukaryota; kingdom Metazoa; phylum Mollusca; class Gastropoda; order Stylommatophora; family Oreohelicidae; genus Oreohelix; species Oreohelix idahoensis. The sequence continues at coordinate 295,705 of JAMPIV010017850.1, read as the reverse complement.
TAAGGCCTAAGTCTCCCTAGATTCACTTTCATCATTGTCAGAGTCTAAATCAGGCCTGTATTCAATACCCACATCTGACTCAACCCCATCATCATCTTCCTGATCAAATACAAGTCACCTCTCAGCTCCCAAAGCAAAGATTCCACCCCATGAAAAGCCATGACTAAAAAAAAAAAAATATCAACATATTGATCGATTCAGAAAACAATTTCAGAAAACGGAAGCTTCTCTTGTACCAGAAATACTCTGTCTCACTGAACAGTGTTCCCACTCTCAATTTTGGATGGTAGACTTTGCACACTGACGTTTTTGGCTGAATCAAATTGTAAAGGGTTAATAATTTGGGGAAAACCTGTACGAAAAGTATAAACGGCCATACAGATCTGAAAATGAGAAAAATATGTACAGATTACGGGTAACCCATACTACTTGGCATGTACGTAAATAAAAGATACATTTTATAATAAATTAGTTATTGCTATAAATGTCTTTGCTTTTATATGTGACAAACTTTTGAAAATATGTATATTTTAAATATCAATTTATAGATATATATATATACATATTATTGCAGATTTATATAATTCCCTTTTGCCTCCACAGGGTGATCCTGGTGTTGTAGGTGAGCAGGGTGAAGTTGGACCACAGGGCCCTAGTGTAAGTCATTTGCTTTTCTCCGAGTCTCTCAGTATCAATAAATAGGAATCATATAAAAAAGTAAAAGAACTGAATGTGCATTTGGATAAAGGAAAGACAATATAAGAAAACACATTTAAACAGAAGCACATCCAGAAGTTTTGGTTGGTTTTGTTATTGCTGATCAGAATCAATATCGTTGCACTCTGGGCAAACACATAGGTGCTCAGTCTCCGTCAGCATATGTCAAAGGGTATGAATGTATGTTGCTCTCTGGTTGTATGCTTGACATATGCATCCTCTCATACGTCCATCCCTGCTAGCCTTATGCTTGATGTCAAATTCCAGCAATCTTAGCCTTGTTGATTCATCTATTACAGTGTCGTTCTCTAACAGGCAATCTTTAATTGTCCTCAGTATCTCTCCCTTATCCATATTGAGTGTCCCCACTATGGATGCCCTTGAGGCTAGTCTGTCAGCTCTCTCCAGGACAGTAGATCGGCACTAGTTCCTGAAGATTCAAAGTTTCTATGGAGGTTTTCTATTCATGCTAAAGACTTCCGTTTTGAATCTTCTGAAGCATGGACTGAGAGTCTGACACAATAACTGCCCTGGTTAACGGAGTCTCAGACAGCCACCTCAAAGCTGCAGTAAACGCCTGTATCTCCATTCTCATCCTGGAGGTTGTTTTCATGTAAGCTCTGCTCTGTTCTCTGATGATCCTACCCTCTAGCCGAGAAGCCCCAGCCTGATTTCTCACCATAGACCCATCAGTGTACACAATGGCATCATCATCCCCAACATGATCATTTATCAGTTGATTCATTTCCAGCTCTACTTTCTCATTGCCCCAAGCTCTGCGCTTCCGGCCAAGACTAATGATGACTTGCTGATAGTTTGTCCAGTTATCACCTGACTTACTGTACTCTTCTTTCTTGGATATATTTTCAACTTGGGTCACCTTTTCTAACTGTAGACTCAGCCATCCCTCTTTATTCTTGCTTTCTTGATGTCAGCTATGTTCTTATGCAGGCGGTATCTTCTGTCTGTGATTATCCGCAAACAGGCATTTGACTGGGCCATCATATATCTGGATCCTATCGACAGCATTCCAAGCATGTACCTCATCGTCATTATGGAGGTATCTTGAGTACAGCCTAAGACTATATGCAACCCTTCATTTTGAATGCACTCCAGTCGTTCACATTGTGATATTGAAAACATGAGTATTCCCAGCCCATACTCTGTGACTGATATGACTAGCTGGTGATACAGGAGAAATAGTAGTCTCTTCTCCAGGTGCACAGGAAACAATTAACCTCATATAATCAGATGTGTCTTTGACTATAACTCACAGTAGAAGAGAAGAGCGGAGAAGCCAAAGAGAACGCAGTGAAGAAAGATAGAATAGGAAGTCAAACAAAGAGGAACCTGTTGGACAGAGCCAAAGAGTACAGCACAAAATAAAATGTGGTGGGAAGCCACAACTGCAGCCCTATGGTCCACAGAGAATGAAAAGGAATGATTGTGTTAAAATATAGCAGTGGAGTATTAGCCATTGTAACTGAAGTATGAAGTATTTTAACTTAGTTATCACCTCGTACTGAGTCTGTAATAGTGTATCTTTTAACTTAGTTATCAATTTGTGCAGAGTCTATGTTAGTGTATCTTTTAACCATAATCAATGGGAGCCGCGCTGGTGTAATGGTTAAGACGTTGCGCTGGCGACCAGGTGTTCAAGGTTCAAGCCCGGGCATGGGCATTTGTAAAAGTGTCATCGACCGGGATTTTGACTGAATAACCTGAACGGCTCCTGCAGATAAACCCCCTGTGGATGGGAAGGAGCAAAGCTCCTGACCGGGTTGTAAGGAAAGTCCACTGGCTCCCCAGCCTTGCAATGACATGTCATTGGGCCAAAAGGGCTGGAAAGCTGAGTTCCGCTGGTTAGAGAAAAAAAAAAAACCATAATCAATGTCACGAAATGGATTTAGGACTAGAGACTGTCTACATATAGTGACAAGACAATAGTAAGAAGAAAGACTGAAATGATAGATTCAGATAGAAATATAGTGCAAAATGTGAAAGTTGAGACCATTGGCTCCGAGGTTGAGAACCGAGGTTGATTCTTTCCTCGCCACTTCGGACGTTTAAATTGCTATGGCCTCGAACCACCTCTAACTACCCTACGGGGATAAGGTTAAATTAAGATTCACAAACACCAAGGTACAGACAACATATAGCTACTGTACTAAAGGAAATGACTGATGCCAGCTACAATTTATACAAGTTTATTATACACCTATAAACAAACTCATATACATGTCAAATACAAAAAAGGCGAGGAAGCACACCTGAAACAAAATCAAGCACAGTTAAAAATGCATCAACCCCAACCCTTCTCCCACAATTGCAACCTGTATGGAGAAAGAAGGTAAGGTTAACTGAAATGAACTACACTGCACTTGATGTCGCCTACACTCCAAACTAGCTGTTCTAAATTCTAACTCTAACTCTAAGTCCACTGATAGCTGGAACGACGGCGAAGTGACTACACAATCTCTGCACAGACTTCGGTTCTACACAGCCTATCCTGGAATCTCCTGAACACAACTAACTGCACCTCTAAACTTCAGCAGCTGTCCTCTGCTATGATTCACCAAAACTAACAGTTCTGCCTATCTGTGCTGACTTCAGTAGAGAGAATGTTTACCCTCTCTCTCTCCACTAACTCTGGAATTGATGACTGAGGTTTAACAGAACCCCACTGGATTCTGGACTGGAACTGTAGCGGACTTCTACCACTCTGAAATTACCTGCCCGAGTACCTATGACTGGGCGATGGGGCTATCGGCTTTATTATGGCCGTGAAGAAGCGAACATAAAAATTACCACAACGCTGGCAGCCTGCCAAATCTGCATGTGTAACGAGCGTCAGAGCTCAGGATTTATCCACAAAAATCCTATTCGCTGGAAAATGTCTTCCCCTGGCTGGGAAAACGTATTTTCTTCCTCTCCTTCCACTACTGGCAACTAACGTAAAACCCTTGCGGTTCTGCGAATGCCCCAACTTTGCCGTGGGAGAAATTTTGTGGTCTCAAAATTCCGCTCTCATTCCCACAAAGCCGGTACCTGCAAATCTCGAATGTCCAACTGAAGGCAATCGACAATTTGCTTCTGGCACCCAGCTTGGCAATTTTTCATTAAAAGAGAAAGAGGCTATGAAATATAGGCCTTTTATAATCGCCTAACAGCACGCTGACCTCTTGACGTCATATGCGTGGCTTTAATTCTAACCCAATAATTTCAAATCCCGTTAGCTCTCAGCCAATCAGAATTGTAAACAATCCTGATGCAATCCGGTTACTGCCAGACAAAGAAACGGCATTAAGCTCTGCCCTCTAGTGGCAATGAAACAAAAATGGCCAAAATATATATATATATAAAAAATCCCGAAAAATGTGTCTAGGGCCACCTGCCCTATCTTTAAAAAGACTAAAACTGGGGCAAATCCTGATCTAGCCTCTATAATCTTTCTTCTAGAAAAATACTGTCCAATTCCCTACACCCCCATTCTAAACACATAAAGAAGAACCATAAAGCAGATGAGATCAAACTCCCTCGTGATCTCATCTTGAAAAAACGTAAATAATAGAAGGAGAAGAAACCTGGAGACGGATTTTTCTGTAATCCCTCCAAAATAGTAAACAAAATGCAAGGGGAAAAAGACATGGGCCATTTGAAAGACAGAATCTCAGTACTTCCGTCACATCACTCCCCCCTTTCAAAGATTGAGCAACGATCTCCTTACTGAAATCTCTGTGTTTCACACTGGCCCTTAACTCTGTCTACAAGGCTGTCTGTCCTTACCCCTCCTATTCAGTGTTCTTCGACCTTCCTCTTTTGCGTTTCCTCCTTCCTCTCCTAGAATGAGCTCCTATGCTCCGTTGGGAGAGTTGATCTCTCTTCAGACCTGTGCCGTCTAATGGCGGTTCTGAACTTTCCCTTGCTATGACCGTCAAAAGGCTGTCCTGGTCAGCTGATGTGACCGGCGGGCGCTGTGGCGATCTGGCGATGGCGACTTCCTCGCTGCGCGTCAGCGGGTTTGTGACCGCTGGTACAGTGCGAGAACGATGCAACGTCTCGGGTTCCTCTGGTGTAGAGCCTCCGATTTCTTGCTGGGTTTCTATTAAGTCCTCACTGATCTCAATAGCTTCTACCTTTGAAGAAAAGTAGGTAAGATCTGCCCCTGGCAGTGGTTCTGGACTCGCTCTTCCCCTACCAACATGAAGAGGGACAGAGCTCTCTAAAGTAGCTCCTTGCAAATGCGTAAGGCCGCTTTTCTCACTCTTTTCTGGCCTGAAAAGTTGGTGAGATGAAACTGTAGACCACGGGAGCTCTCCGTCTAACACCCTAGTTCTACCCTCAACCTTGCCCTCCCCTGTGAGAGTTACTGGCGTCAGTTGGAATGTGTCCTGCAGTGACACTTGACGGTTTAAGATCCCGTTAGATCGCGGAGAATCTGAGTTAAAACCCTCAGTGACTGGTTCCAATGTTCCGTGAAATGAATTGGAAAAGGTAGCCAATTTTTCAGGCTGCTCGTTACAAGAGTCGTTTCCTGTAAACGAGATACGAGAGTTGTGGGGCCCATCTCCGTTTATAGGCAAACGGATACTCAGATCACTGTCCTCCTCCGTTTGAGTAAAGTGCTGGTCGGATGGGGCTCCAGGGCTGGTTGGAACTATATGCTCGCTCAGACCGCTATCTTGTGCCCTATGAAGATGGCGCTGGTCGTTGACATATGTAATACCGCTCTTGTCAGTATGTCCCTCATTTGAGGAAGCTAATACCATCGGGGGCCTAATTCCCGACAACAAAGAGTGTACTTCCGGAATCGGAGGCGTTGTCACCACTGTTTGGCCGGTTGGCTGAACAGGGCTGGCGGGCGAATTTGCCTCTGCAATTAACATATCACTGTCGTCAGAGGCGTTGCACCTCTCCTTAGCATGACAGGGCTGTTCGAGCTTGCTCGGGGCTCCGTGAATTAGGGGTTCTCCTTTTTCACTTATCTGGCCTGCAGTAGGCCTCCTTGCATCAGCAAGGATCGGTGTGGTCGGGTTCCCCAAAACTAAATATGGGTTGCCAAGAATGAAGTCATAGGCTGGCTGAGCCATCACAGCTGCCTTGATCGTGCCAGACACAAACTTACATTTCACTTCAATGTTGGCGACCGGAAAGCACTGTGAGGTCCCTTTCCTTAAAATTCCACCAATATTCACTTTTTCCTTGGTCATCTGCCAGGGCTTCACCAGATGTCGGGCGACTATGCTGGGGTATGTAAGCCCGCTGTCAAATAAACATGTTGTCTCAGTCCCGTTCACTTTGGCTGGTCCACTGTTGGAGAACAACTTCTCTGACTGGAAGGGTTTCCACTTCTTCCCTTGTTTCACCCTCACAGGCCTTAAACAAGCCACCTGATGAGTGGGTTGTTTGTTTGGGCACCGTGTTGTCCAATGAGAGGTAGTCCGACAGAACCTACAATATCTCTCATTATCTCCCCAGTTCCTGACGGGTTCATGAGAAGTCGGCCCCTGTGTTCTGTTATGCGGCTGGGAGCGCAGGTTATGACTGGGAGGGGGCTCCTTTCGAGACGGCCCTTGCTGCTGGTGAGCTGAAGAGGAAGGCGAATGCGATGAAGATGCTCCTTTGTCTGGGGCTGGCAGGTCAGGGTGTTTTCTTTTCTGGCCCAGTACTTCGGCCTGTGCCGTCTGGAACCTTTCTGCAAATAGACTTATCTGGTCCAGTTGCTGGGCGCCCTGCTCCGCCAGGTACTTCCTTAAGTCTGGGGACATGTTGGCCTTTATCTGTTCGCACAGAACTAATTCTTCCAATCCTTCAAAAGATTTAGCCAAACCCGACAACTCTCTCCAGCGAGTGAGGTAATTCCTCAGCCTCTCTGCGAACTGGGGAAAACTTTCTCCTTTCTCCAGACGACTTTCCCGAAACATTGTTTGGCACTTCCGGGGAGTCCATTGGAATCGCGGTAACAGGGCGTTCCGCAGTGCCTCAAAGTTACCTTGGTCATCCACTAGCATCTTGCTATAGACCTCATACGCATGTCCTCTTAGAGATTGAGATAATTTGAGACACCAAAGACTATCATCCAGCCCGTATGCCTTTGCCATCCGTTCAAATTTTTCTAAAAATACCTCAATTTTCTCATTCCCGTTAGGAAAAGAGTCCATCGGAAAATTCATGGCTGCCATCCGGGGCCCTCCGTTTCCTGAGGTGTCTGTCGCCCCTGCTCCGGGAGAATCTCCGTTAGCCGAACTGCCTTCTGAAGATCGGTACTGCAGTTCCAGAGAACGCATGGCAAGTTCATGCTGTCTCTCTGCTTCCTTCTCCCTCTCCTGTGCTTCCAATTTCCGAAGTTCCATCTCAGCCTGCCTCTCCTCTTTCTCCGCTTCCAATTTACGCAGGTCCATCTCTGCCAGTCGGGCCCTCTCTTCTTTCTCCGTCTGCCGGTCCTGTTCCCTCATAATGTAAGCCCTAGTCTCGGCCTCATCCATTCCCATGCTTTTAGCTGCGTCCTTCCATGCAGTAAGTAGCTTGACCAATTCAGCCATCTTACCTGACAAATCAGCAGTAACTCACCACAAGGGGAAATGACAAAAAAGGAACAAGAAAAATTTACTGTTACCTACTAGGAATATGCTGTCGCAAAAACCCGCACTCAGACTAGCACCAAGTCTGACTAATAACTACCTGAAAAAATTCAAGTTATCCAGCTACCCAAAACCCGAATTTACTTTCCTGTCAAGAAAAAAATTCGATTAGCCATCAATTACTTCTAAGTCATAAACAACCTTATTACAATTAACATCTAAACTGACTACAACCTGTGGAAAAAAACTTATAGCTGGATCAGTCTTAATATAGCTCAAGTCTAGGGGATTTATAAGAAATCTATTTCCAGAACTTTCTTCAGAGACAATTTAAGAATCTAGAATTTATCCCAACAAAGATGATCCCAAGGACGACGCCACCCACTTTGTCACGAAATGGATTTAGGACTAGAGACTGTCTACATATAGTGACAAGACAATAGTAAGAAGAAAGACTGAAATGATAGATTCAGATAGAAATATAGTGCAAAATGTGAAAGTTGAGACCATTGGCTCCGAGGTTGAGAACCGAGGTTGATTCTTTCCTCGCCACTTCGGACGTTTAAATTGCTATGGCCTCGAACCACCTCTAACTACCCTACGGGGATAAGGTTAAATTAAGATTCACAAACACCAAGGTACAGACAACATATAGCTACTGTACTAAAGGAAATGACTGATGCCAGCTACAATTTATACAAGTTTATTATACACCTATAAACAAACTCATATACATGTCAAAATACAAAAAAGGCGAGGAAGCACACCTGAAACAAAATCAAGCACAGTTAAAAATGCATCAACCCCAACCCTTCTCCCACAATTGCAACCTGTATGGAGAAAGAAGGTAAGGTTAACTGAAATGAACTACACTGCACTTGATGTCGCCTACACTCCAAACTAGCTGTTCTAAATTCTAACTCTAACTCTAAGTCCACTGATAGCTGGAACGACGGCGAAGTGACTACACAATCTCTGCACAGACTTCGGTTCTACACAGCCTATCCTGGAATCTCCTGAACACAACTAACTGCACCTCTAAACTTCAGCAGCTGTCCTCTGCTATGATTCACCAAAACTAACAGTTCTGCCTATCTGTGCTGACTTCAGTAGAGAGAATGTTTACCCTCTCTCTCTCCACTAACTCTGGAATTGATGACTGAGGTTTAACAGAACCCCACTGGATTCTGGACTGGAACTGTAGCGGACTTCTACCACTCTGAAATTACCTGCCCGAGTACCTATGACTGGGCGATGGGGCTATCGGCTTTATTATGGCCGTGAAGAAGCGAACATAAAAATTACCACAACGCTGGCAGCCTGCCAAATCTGCGTGTGTAACGAGCATCAGAGCTCAGGATTTATCCACAAAAATCCTATTCACTGGAAAATGTCTTCCCCTGGCTGGGAAAACGTATTTTCTTCCTCTCCTTCCACTACTGGCAACTAACGTAAAACCCTTGCGGTTCTGCGAATGCCCCAACTTTGCCGTGGGAGAAATTTTGTGGTCTCAAAATTCCACTCTCATTCCCACAAAGCCGGTACCTGCAAATCTCGAATGTCCAACTGAAGGCAATCGACAATTTGCTTCTGGCACCCAGCTTGGCAATTTTTCATTAAAAGAGAAAGAGGCTATGAAATATAGGCCTTTTATAATCGCCTAACAGCACGCTGACCTCTTGACGTCATATGCGTGGCTTTAATTCTAACCCAATAATTTCAAATCCCGTTAGCTCTCAGCCAATCAGAATTGTAAACAATCCTGATGCAATCCGGTTACTGCCAGACAAAGAAACGGCATTAAGCTCTGCCCTCTAGTGGCAATGAAACAAAAATGGCCAAAATATATATATATAAAAAATCCCGAAAAATGTGTCTAGGGCCACCTGCCCTATCTTTAAAAAGACTAAAACTGGGGCAAATCCTGATCTAGCCTCTATAATCTTTCTTCTAGAAAAATACTGTCCAATTCCCTACACCCCCATTCTAAACACATAAAGAAGAACCATAAAGCAGATGAGATCAAACTCCCTCGTGATCTCATCTTGAAAAAACGTAAATAATAGAAGGAGAAGAAACCTGGAGACGGATTTTTCTGTAATCCCTCCAAAATAGTAAACAAAATGCAAGGGGAAAAAGACAATGGGCCATTTGAAAGACAGAATCTCAGTACTTCCGTCACAATCAACTCATGTGAAGTTTATATTAGTGTATCATTATCATCATTTCCCTTTTTTCTGTATATGGAGCATAGAGTGACCATTGCAGCTGGTCTCTTTACAGGAAGCCTGCACTGAGGCATTCATTTGTTGATAATTGCAGGTGTGTTTTGTATATGTGCTAATGCTTATGTCTGTGTATGTGAGAGATCGCCAACCACTTATGATGGTGTGAGACAATGTGGCAATTGAACAAATGTGACTATACTTAGAATAAAAGTATAATTAAGATCTAGATTAATCTGTAATAATTTGTGCTTGTTCAGTAACAGCAGCTGTCTGTATATTTATTCTCAAAGGTATTTATGATGTTTTGTATGTTTCACATCTAGGGACCACCAGGTGAGGCAGGAAGTCCAGGTTTATCAGGAGGTAAAGGAGAACTGGTAAATACGTTTGTTTCTGTTTTTCATGTTGGTACATTGTGTTGCATTTGTTCTTCATTTCATTCTCTTATTTTTGATTTTCATTTGTCTCTTCCTGAAGTAAGTTTTTTATTTATATTTTTCAATTTTTAAATATTTTTAACAAGTTTTTTTATTTATATTTTGCAATTTTTAAATATTTTTAACATTTTTTATTTTCTATTTTTCAATTTTTAACGCTGTTTTTCATAGTCAGTATCAGTATTAATGAAAACAATAAATTAATAACAGTGCCTCAAGTGACCTAGCAGTGAGATCAACAGTAACAAAGTAACGAGGAGGTCAAAAAAATCATGAAGAAGATCAGTAGATGGTAAACAGACAGAACCAAAAATGGTCTTGAATGTGCAGGCTGGGGCAAGACAAGTTCAGATGGGGAACATTTAAAAATATCTTGGACATTGCGAAGAGTTAAATAAAATAGGAAGAAGGAGGTTTAAAAAGAAGCAGCATAAAAGATGAGCATTTATGATTAAGACAATTTTTCAGGGGAAAAGAGGTAGATTAATGTTTACAAGAAGGTGTCTGGAGAAATTTGGAAGATTTAAGTTTTAAAAAAAGTGTCACAGGAAAAGAAGAAGGAAGTGAAGTTTAATAAAAAGTGTCAGGGTAAAAGATGAGGGAGGTTGTAGTTTAAAAAGGTGTGAGGAAAACGAGGCAGAATGAAGTTTTACAAAAAAAATGTCTTGGAGAAAAAGATGAAAAGTGAGGTTTAAAAAAAATTGTTGGGGAAAAGAAGAGGAAGCATGGGATAAAAAAAAGAGAGAGAATGATTCAGGACAAAAGAGAAAGAGTGAGGTAAGAGTTTTAAGGAAAGGTGGTAGAGGGAAAAAAACAACTTAGTAAGAGTTATGTTTAATGAATGGTGTTTTAAAAAAAAAAATGAAATAAAAGTTTGATTTAAGGAAAAATGTTGGAGAATAAAGGATGAATGATGAGGTAAAGAGTTAGATTTAAAGAAAAGTGTTAGAGAAAAAAACAAAGATTGTGATGTTAGAGCAAGATTTAAAGACAGATGTTAGAGAAAAAAGAACAGCAAGGTAAGATGGAGATTTAAAGAACGATGTTAGCAACAACAAAAAAGAGTTTGGTTTAAGGAAAGTTGGATAAACAATAATAATGCTGAGGAAAGAGAATGAACAGTTAATTATCATCAGTAGCATAAATTTGCTTGGCACACTATACAATTGTAGTGGAAAATATTTATCTTGAGGTTTTTGTACTGAATAGAAGAAAGTTATTAGCTCTTGAAATGTGAATGTTTTAAAAAAGTGGAGTGTAGGTCAGACATGATTAACTAGTCAGTAAATATATCAGAGAATAGCTAGATAACTTAGAGCACTTAAGAAAATTAAAATAAAATAAAAATTGAATGTTGAATTTGGAGCTGAATATACCAGATTACTAAGCTTATAAATGTTAATTCATAACTACATCAATGTAAACAATCATTGATAGGCAGGGTAGTTTGAGAATTTGCTTTTTCAAGGCAGAGTTACCCCATTTGAAACCAGGTAGTATTACATTCCAGTCTACCCAGCAGTTAATGGGTACCTGATTTTCCTCGTGAGTTAGAGACAAAGGTAGCAAGAAATGGAACTGGTCTCATAAAGCTGAGACCTAGTATAGTGAAGTCTCTAACATGTCACTCCCCTATGAGTGTCTGCTATAGAACTACCTTTAACCTTTTATGCATGAAAGATGAACAGCAGCAAAAACAATGCAAATCAGAATGGGGGCATTCATAAACTGATATGTAAGAAAGATCCTTAGACTTTAGGGTTAAGTGAATATAACAAAAATAAAGACTTCTTGAACAGAGCTTAGAAAAGATGTAGATAGAAAGACCTTTGGAACAGAACCTGATTGGAAAAGATGTAGATGGAAGGACCTTTGGAACAGAACCTGATTAGAAAAGATGTAGATAGAAGTACCTTTGAAACAGAACCTGATTGGGAAAGATGTAGATAGAAGGACCTTTGGAACATAACCAGATAAGTAAACATATAAAGACCCTTGGAACAGAGCCACACAAGAGAAGATGTAAAGACCTTTGGAACTGAGCCAAATGAGAAAAAGTAATGTTTAAGATGAAGTTGATAAATTATGCCATCACACCATTAGTGGTATTCTCAATGTATGTGTTTGTGGTTATATACGTTGGTGAATCCTGTATTTTCTCACCAGGGTGAGGAAGGTCTTCCAGGACCAGATGGCCCTTCAGGTAGACCTGGCAGACCTGGTGACCGAGGTCCACCTGGACAGCCAGGCCCACAAGGACCGCCTGCTGATAAGGGTTTTGCTGGTGACCCTGGTAGGTAGATTTTGGTAGTGAAATACAGTAAGACAAAGGCAGAATAAGAAAACAAGAGAGAAATGAAAAGAATAGTGTGAGATTATTGAAAATAGAGGGAAAAGAGAAGAATGAATAAATGTCCATCTCCAATTCTTAAGGACAATGAGACTACTACTGCAAGTGACCCCATAAATGAAGCCTGAACCAAAGTATTTCATGTCTTCTTGCAGTAGTGGAGTCTGTAGCTACTCTTTTTTATATGATAAAGTTGTTAGCTGCATACACAACCTCATCTTAGTTGTCTCTTACAATATGCCTGTCAGGAGCAGTGATCCTGTTCTTTCTGTGTCCTCAAAGACACTCAGGAACCAGGCTGGATGAAAAGAGAAATGAAAATAATATAAATGATTTATAGCCACTGGCAAAACTCGAAGTTCTGTAAGTGACCTTGCTTATACTTGAAAGTTTATTAATCTGCCTGCTCTTTTGATTATAGGAAAGGGATTCTCATTACATTGCACAATAAACCAATTTTGTAAATGATGAAATTTACACCTTTGCAACAAAAAGAGAACTCGGCTCATTTCAACTATGAAAATGAGGCCAGTTCCACTGAGAAACAATGGATATTTTTATTGTTTTTTTTTTAAATAAAATATTACAAAATATATAATAGATAGCTAAATATATAAAGCCTTGCTAAAGTGAGATACATATATGTGCACAAAACATTATTTTTGAAGTAAAATATGCTTGACAGTAGATAATCATCATAAAAATGAACGGTATCTAAATCATGAACAAAAGGGGGAAATAAATGAATATTTGTTTATGAAAATTACTAACATTTTAATTTTCTGCATTTTACACAGGTCCACTAGGTCAGCCTGGAGCTCCAGGTCGACCAGGTCCTAGAGGTGAGCCTGGAATTCAAGGCGAGCAAGGTTATATTGGTCTACCTGTAAGCAATAATTTTGTTTTACTGTTTACATGTTTTCTGGGTTTTTTTTTGTTTTTTTTTTATATGTTATTTCCTGAGAAATAATTGTACATTTTCTTTACTTTAACAAGGTAGCTCAGTTTTCTTGTGCCTTTGCATTCCATAATGTCAGATTTTTTTTTTTTAAACAGTTCCATTTTAAGTTTTCCCAAAGGCTAGCAGAACATGCTAGAGATAATGTCTAATAATAAACAGCTGATGAATGATCCTGCTGACGATATTGATGACATATTTTACACTGATGGGTCTGTTCTCCATAGTGAGAAAATCGGGTGGGGGATAAGGGATAGATAATTAGGACAATTAATGATCACATGCTAGAGAGAAACACTACAATTAATGATCACATGCTAGAGAGAAACACTACAATTAATGATCACATGCTAGAGAGAAACACTACAATTAATGATCACATGCTAGAGAGAAACACTACAATTAATGATCACATGCTAGAGAGAGAAACACTACAATTAATGATCACATGCTAGAGAGAAACACTACAATTAATGATCACATGCTAGAGAGAAACACTACAATTAATGATCACATGCTAGAGAGAAACACTACAATTAATGATCACATGCTAGAGAGAAACACTAAATGATCACATGCTAGAGAGAAACACTACAATTAATGATCACATGCTAGAGAGAAACACTACAATTAATGATCACATGCTAGAGAGAAACACTACAATTAATGATCACATGCTAGAGAGAAACACTACAATTAATGATCACATGCTAGAGAGAAACACTACAATTAATGAATCATCAAAATTCAAAAGTAAAACTAGCAGGGATGGATGTATGACTGGATGGCTCAGGGATGTATACAACCAGCGAGTTACAGGCACAGTCATACCCTTTGATATTTGCTGAGACTGAGCACCAATGGGTTTGCCCCAAGTGCAGTGATGTCAATTCTGAACAGCAGTAACAATAAGAGATGAAGTGCTAATTAAGTTTTTGTAAAATATGATTGATTCTAAAGGAGTAAATGAGAGTACTTGGCTCCATACGGAGCACTGGGCTGTCACTAAACTTGGATTCTATGCAGGAATGTGCTGCTGTATTGATATTTTCTGTAGCAGTTTGTTTTACTTTATGAGATCGCTAGCCCCATGCATAGCTTCACTTCAGTAATGTCTTTGACATGCCTGATGGAATCAGGGATCCTATTAGTTCTTACCCTGGCGCCACACAGGGTGCTGTTTCAAACTATCACTACCCACAAATCAAAGTCATATATGCTGTGCTCTCTTTGTTTGATAATTCCTGTAAAAATTCATCCATTAATTTAAAGTTTTGATGCTGAGAATTGATAGTTATATTGCCAGATTTATTGGCTCTGTATGAGGTTCAGACTGGTAGTATGGTCAATCCCAAAAAGACCTGAGGAAGAAATTGAATGGTGATGAGAGATAGATGTGGCTATATAAACATCCTCATCATCATCATGATCATCATTTTTTTTTTGCTCCTTATGGAGCATAGAGCCACGATTACAGGAACTTGCACCAAAGCATTCATGTGCTCTTGCAGTGTTCATTTTTGTAGCTGAGATCCTCCTTGTGTGAACTGAGGGAGGAGATCAGAGCACTGATGGCTTTGTCCATGTGCAATGAAGATAGTCCTAAAAAACCAAACCAAACTAATTTTTGTAGCAATGTTTTTGACATGATGAGGCTGTTAGCCACAACCACAACTTCATATTAGTTGCCTCTGACAACATGCCTGAAAAATTCGTAGTCTTACTAATTTTTTTTTCCTTGTAGGGACCCATGGGAACTACATGGGGTGATGAGGCTATATGGAAGGGGAAAAAAAGAAAGAATAAATCAGAGCTATAGTTGTGAGTGCGATGAAAAAAAATTAAAGGAAACATCATGAATGAATTATAAAACAGAAAAAAAACATACTGAAAAAATATGCAGAACTTAATACTTGTAAGAGAACAATCTCTACTTAAGGTATTGAAAATGAAAATTTCAGTTAACACAATACAAATGAGAAAATCTAAACATATTATTCTGAGAAATAGGTTTGCTATTTGGTAATTTCCCCTTTAATTAAGGCGTAATGGATCAAGCATTTTCATGGTTTGTATCAGAACTTAAAGACGTATATTCTGTGTTGCTTTGCCTGGATGTTTACCTAAAACCTACTGTATTAAATTAGGTTGTTTATATCAAGCTATCTCAGATATGGAATGCCATGACACATTCAAAATATTATCAAATGCAAAATACTTCTGTCATCCCTATGGAATTAAGAGCCAGTTCAAATAAGTAATAGTAGCCAGAAGGAAATGGAATGAGACAGAAATATAGCTAGGCATGCCATTATATAAAAGTGTGCAGTCCAAGAATTCATGAAGCAGATTAAAGAAGAAACAAAGGTAGATATATCCTGGGATGAGATGATGAAGATGTCATAGAATACGTTATACAGAATACGTTGCACAGCACTAAAATTCACCAGGAACTGAAAGTCAGGTAAATATACATTAAGTGCCACAAACTGGTTGGTAAGTAGATATTGGACATAATAATTTCTGTGTGTCGAAGCCTATGTTTCAGGCATATTTTCACTGATAACAAATCAATAGTATTTGATTTTTACTCATTTCAGGGTGCACCAGGTTCCCCCGGTAAAAGAGGAGATACTGGCCACCTGGGACCTAAGGTAAGAATAATAAACTCTCACACCATTCTACATATGTTAGAAAAATGAACAGATGTGAGTTAATGTTATAAAAATATAATAGCATTAAACGGGACACTGCCGTCACTTTATGTTATATTGTTAACAAATATTTCATGGTTATTTTTTAAAAAATGGAATATTATATTGTCTTCTTCCAGTGTTAAGCAAAGTGATGTAGGAGATCGTGTATTTTCACAACTTCCTGTCGCTGTTTATCAGTTCTGTTTTTTTAATTTTTTTTTTATCAATCAGTCAACACCCTTTAGCTCCCCAAGGAGCATAGGCCTTCAACAAATTTTTACCAATTCCTCCTGTCATGTGCCATCAGCTCAAATTCTTTCCAAGTTTTCCTCATCATGTTCACTTCTGTCTCCAGTTCTCTTCTCCATGTGTTTCTTGGCCTACTTCTCATCCTCTGGGGGTTCCAGAATAAGGACTGCTTTGTAAGGCTATTCCAGGTGCCAGATCTGGAGGTTCTCCTAGAAGAAAGATGGTTAGTCATCAACACAGACTCCTTTCTGCTTTCTATGTGCCGCATCATGCACCTCCCTGTCAGAGGACCGTCTCCTGTCTTGGTTGGCTGTTTTTTTATTTTCCTTAGTTGACCTGTCCATGTTTGTTGAAGTTTTTGTAGTTTAACATTTTTTTTACAGGATGGGGAAAATTGGCCATATGACCAACCCTCCTTAGCCAATTTTTATGATAATAATAATAATAATAATAGCCCCTTCAGTCATAACTGACTATGGGAATGCGCCCCTTAGGTGACAGCCCTCAGCTGCTTATTTTCCTGACGACGTTTTCTCCTCTCTTCGGCTTGTTGTGTGAGCTTCTTTTCGCCCAATCTGAGGGGGTACAGTAAATAGCATCATTTTTATGACATGCTTGGAAGGGAGCAGTGTTACTATACTTTGCTCTTTTTTCGGGTCCTGGTAACACACGGGTGTTTTTGGCTTATACCATAATGTATCTTCTCTCCTTGACCCCCATACATCATTTTTCAGTTGATCTTGCTGGTTCATTCATTCATCACCTTTCAACTTCCCAAGGAGCATAGGCTTTCAACAAACTTATGCCAAGTCTTCATCTCCTGACCTTGTTGGTTGTCACAATATATTCAAGCCCTTCTCCTCTTACTTGGATCGTCACATTGTCATGTGTATTATAAGCTCCCTTTATGCTCTGTCATTTTTCCGGACATCCTCATTATTCTTATAATCTGGCGATGGCGTTCTCAACATTCTTCTCTAAAACACATCTATTTGACCTCCAAGGATCTTCTTGCTTGTTTACTTGTTGTCCATGTCTCACTTCCAAATAATAGGATTGGCTCCATGTAACACTCAAGATCTCATTTTTTACTTGAATTCAGCAAGTTGACAATGATTATTTTATACACTGTAAAATGTCCATGACATTTTCAGCTTTGTAGGCATGAGTGAGAAATAGCCTGCTTTTACAATACATGGTTTTTTTATTTTTTCGGTGTCTTAAACCTTTGTAGGTCATTATTGCAGATGGCTCTTTTCTGTTTCTGTCATTCTCTGATAACCTCACTGCACTTCTTACTTTTGAATTCTGCCAAAATTTATTTCAGTTCTGTAAAATCATTGCAGATGTCCTCGTCTGTCTGCTGGAATCTATCCCTTTCATCTGAGATACAGATTTTCCTTTTCTTGTTAAGCTTCAGTGCCTTTTATTTTTTTCTGCAAAGATTTCCATTAGTATGTCTTGTATTCTTTCAATGTGTCTTGAACATCATTCTAGAGATGATCTCTTGTCATCACTATCATCACCACTTTCCTTTCCGCTCCTTATGGAGCATGGAGCCAGCAATTTATGGCAAATTTGTTGTACATGATAAGGTTGCTAGCCCCATGCACAGCCTTATATTAGTCACCTTGTACAACCTTATATTAGTCACCTTGTACAACCTTATATTAGTCACCTTGTACAACCTTATATTAATCACCTTGTACAACCTTATATTAGTCACCTTGTATAACCTTATATTAGTCACCTTGTACAACCTTATATTAGTCACCTTGTACAACCTTATATTAGTCACCTTGTACAACCTTATATTAGTCACCTTGTACAACCTTATATTAGTCACCTTGTACAGCCTTATATTAGTCACCTTGTACAGCCTTATATTAGTCACCTTGTACAACCTTATATTAGTCACCTTGTACCCTTATGAACCTTGTACAACCTTATATTAGTCACCTTGTACAACCTTATATTAGTCACCTTGTACAACCTTATATTAGTCACCTTGTACAACCTTATATTAGTCACCTTGTACAGCCTTATATTAGTCACCTTGTACAGCCTTATATTAGTCACCTTGTACAACCTTATATTAGTCACCTTGTACAACCTTATATTAGTCACCTTGTACAACCTTATATTAGTCACCTTGTACAACCTTATATTAGTCACCTTGTACAACCTTATATTAATCACCTTGTACAACCTTATATTAGTCACCTTGCACAGCCTTATATTAGTCACCTTGCACAACCTTATATTAGTCACCTTGCACAACCTTATATTAGTCACCTTGTACAACCTTATATTAGTCACCTTGTACAACCTTATATTAGTCACCTTGTACAGCCTTATATTAGCCACCTTGTACAACCTTATATTAATCACCTTGTACAGCCTTATATTAGTCACCTTGTACAACCTTATATTAGTCACCTTGTACAACCTTATATTAGTCACCTTGAACAACCTTATATTAGTCACCTTGTACAGCCTTATATTAGTCACCTTGTACAACCTTATATTAGTCACCTTGTACAACCTTATATTAGTCACCTTGTACAGCCTTATATTAGTCACCTTGTACAGCCTTATATTAGTCACCTTGTACAGCTTTATATTAGTCACCTTGTACAGCCTTATATTAGTCACCTTGTACAGCCTTATATTAATCACATTGTACAGCCTTATATTAGTCACCTTGTACAGCCTTATATTAGTCACCTTGTACAGCCTTATATTAGTCACCTTGTACAACCTTATATTAGTCACCTTGTACAACATGCTTGAGGGTACATTAGTCCTATCCTTTCTTTATCTCTTCCGAGAACCCTGGGAACTACACGGGGCTATATCTTATAATGTCGGTTTATTGGCCTTTTTAAATTTTATTTTGTTTCTGGAATTAAAAAATATAACTTATTTATCAAAGAGCAGATATTGCTCATTGTTGTGACATTTGTTTGACACTTACTATAAATGTATGGGAGGAAAAAAAAAAAGAATCATGACAGCATATTTTTATTATCAATTTTGCCAGGGAGAACAAGGTGAAGTTGGACCACCTGGTGAAAGTGGAAGAGCTGGCAGAACTGTAAGTTAGTGTTGTGTTTGCTGATGCAGTGCCATAATTTTTTGCTTCTTTTGTTATGTTTGATTTTAATTTTACTAATTCATTCATTGAGTGCCATGTCAACTGGCATTGACAGTCATGACTCTACATTTCCTGTGGTTTCTGGTGTCTTGAATCACTGTATCTTGACTCTACTCCCATGCCGTCTTGTCATTTTGACAGTGTATGTTTTGTTTTGTCTTCCTTTTTTCTCCGAGTTGAATTTACCATTAGTCAGCAGATTTTCTATTTTTATGTTTCTTCTTATAGCATGTCCAAAGAACTTTGACTGTCTGTTCTTTATCACTCTGATTAATCGATGACTTTCTTCCATATGTTCTTTAACGTTTTGATTAATCAATGACTTTTCTTCCATATCTGTGAGAGCTTCCTCATTTTGTTTTCTGGCTGCTCAACATATCCTATGCATCCTTCTCAAGAAACACATCTCTGTTGCCTCCAGTTTTCTCTCCATCCAGAGGTATGATTTTTACTTCAGGTGTGAGAGGCCCCTGGTTCAAATCTTGGACAAGTCCTCAGATTGTTGCCGAAGCTGGCTTGTTCGGGGCTGCTACATGTTGTGGTATTAGTTTTAGATCTGCTATGGTGGGATGATATTTAGCAACAACAACCATTAACTCAGCCATCAGCTCTGTAACAGTAAGCTTACAACTCGTCTGCTCTTAGTACTAATCTATTTATTAGTAATATGTTCTTACACAAATATTTTACATGTATTGTCCGGTCCACCCATGCACATCATACTCTTCATCTGCATAATTCCAGTCATCTTTGACATACATTATCTATAAAGATCCAGTTCACAACAAAAATTCAGATCCCTTATAATATTCCTCAGGTAGGTTCCGCCTGACAAAACTGTATATTTATTTATTCACCACAAACGAAAGATATTGATATGTTGTACTTTAACATCAAGCACGTAAATTTCATCTTACTATTGATCATAGCACCCGTGTGTTACCGGGGCCCGAAAGGGGAGCAAAGAATAGTAACACTGTCCCCTGCCAAGCATGTCGTAGAAAGCGACTAAGGAGGGTTGGGCATGGGGCCGGTTACCCCATCCTGTAAAAAATTTAAACCACAAAAAACTTCAACAAATATGGACAAGTCAAATAAAGAAAATAAAACACAGCCATCCAAGACAGGGGAAGGTCCTCTCGTGGGGAGGCGTATGATGCAACACAGAGAAAGCCGAAAGGAGTCTGTGTTGCTGACTAACCTTCTTTCTTCTAGGAGAACTTCCAGATTTGGCACCTGGAATTTTTGGACATTAAACGAACAAGGGAAAGTGGCGCAAGTAGCAGCAGAAATGAGGGAATACAAAATCGAGGTTCTGGGAATGTGTGAAACAAAGTGGAAGGGGGTAGACAGGAAGAAACTCATCACAGGTGAATTGGTGCTGTCCTCAGGACATGAAGACGAAAGTTCACACCACAGTGAAGGGGTAGCTCTTATGTTATCTAAAGAAGCACAGAAAGCACTCATTGAATGGGAAGCTGTTGGACCCAGAATAATAACAGCTACTTTCAAAACAGCTAAAAAGAAAATTCATGTAAATGTCATCCAATGTTATGCACCAACTAATGACAAAGAAGAGTCTGTGAAAGAAGCATTTTATACTAAACTACAGGAAATTATGGATAAAGTAAAAAGAAGAGACATCACAATTTTGATGGGTGACATGAATGCAAAGATAGGTACAGTCAACACCGGAATAGAAGAAGTCATGGGAAAACATGGGCTAGGAGTAATGAATGAAAATGGAGAACTATTCGCAAACTTCTGTGCTTCAAATCAACTGGCTATAGGAGGAAGCATGTTTCCACATAAGAGAATACACAAGGCAACATGGATATCACCAGACCATAGAACAGAAAATCAGATTGATCATATATGCATAAACAAGAAGTTTAGATCATCATTGCAGGATGTAAAGGTATATAGAGGAGCAGATGTGGCATCAGATCACCATCTTCTGATAGCCAAAGTAAAAATGAAACTCAAGAGATATGCAACAATGCAAAATTATAGACAACAGTATAATGTAGGACAGCTAAGAAATCAAGAAACAAGAGACAAATTTGCGGTCACAGTATCCAACAAATTCCAAGTGCTCCAACAGCTGGAAGAGGTAGAGAATACAGAAGACTATTGGCAGCAGGTCAAAACTGTATGGAAGGAGACATGTGAAGAAATACTGGGGAAAAGGGAAAGACAACAAAAAGCATGGATAACAACAGAAACCATCAATAAGATAAAAGACAGAAAAAACAAGAAAGCAGAGTTAAACACAAGCAAAACCAGAAGTTCCAAAGCCAAGGCTCAAGAAAGTGTACACAGAAGCAAACAAAGAAGTAAAAAGAAGTATCAAAAGAGACAAGAGGAAGTATATTGAGGAGTTGGCAAGAGAGGCAGAAGATGCTGCAGCCAAAGGAAATATGAGAGAACTGTATAGCAGCACAAAGAAGCTAACAGGGAAATACAAGCAAACAAGTTGCCTCATAAAAGACAAGAATGGGAAACTGCTCAGCAATATACAAGAGCAAATGAAGAGGTGGACAGAATATTTTGGGGACCTTCTCAATAGACCAGCTCCACAAAACCCGCCGGACATCAAGCCAGCAGAAAAAGAGCTACAAATTAACGGTGAAAGACCAACGAAGGAAGAAATAAAGAAAGCCATAAAGCTTCTAAGAGATGGAAAAGCGTCTGGACCTGATGGCATTCCAGCAGAGGCCATCAAAGCAGATATCGACACGGCTACAGAGATGTTATATAAATTACTTGGTAAAGTCTGGGAAAAGGAAGAGATACCAGCAGAATGGAAGGAAGGATATCTGGTTAAGTTGCCTAAGAAGGGAAATTTACAAGAGTGCACAAATTATAGAGGAATAATGTTACTATCAGTGCCAGGAAAAATATTAAACAGGATTGTCCATAGACAAGAAACTGAGAGATGAACAAGCAGGTTTTCGACAAAACAGATCATGTACAGACCAGATAGCCACTTTGAGAATAATAGTTGAACAAAGTCTGGAATGGAATTCACCACTATACATCGGATTTGTGGACTACGAAAAGGCATTTGACAGTGTAGACAGAGAATCACTTTGGAAATTGTTGAGGCATTATGGAGTTCCCCTGAAGATCATTAATTTAATAAAGAAAACATATGAAGACATGACATGCAGAGTTCTTCACGAAGGACAGCTTACAGAACCGTTTGGGATAAGAACAGGAGTGCGACAGGGATGCCTCTTGTCTCCATTTCTTTTCTTGCTGGCAATAGATTGGGTTATGAGATCATCGGCAACACACAACAGAAATGGAATCCAGTGGACTCTGACTAAGCAGTTGGATGATCTGGATTTTGCTGATGACTTGGCTCTTCTGTCCCATTGCCGTAATCAGATGCAGGACAAATTGAAAACACTCGATGAGAGGTCACAGCAATTGGGTCTGAAAATACACAGGGAAAAGACAAAAATAATGCGAATAAATGCAGGTAATGATAACAGGGTTGAACTTGAAGAAACACCAATACAAGATGTAGAATCATACACATATCTTGGCAGTAATATAGACAAAGTTGGAGGGACAGACAGCGATATCAAAATAAGAATACAAAAGGCAAGAGGAGCTTTCATTGCATTGGGAAATATATGGAGATCAAGAGAAATAGGATCCAACACGAAAATAAGAATCTTCAACTCAAATGTGAAGTCAGTCCTATTGTATGGCTCAGAGACATGGAGAACAACAAAGACAACAACCAAAAAGCTACAGACTTTCATAAATGGGTGCTTGCATAGAATAGAGGGATTAAAATGGTATGACAAGGTTACCAACGTGGAACTGATGACAAGAACTAGACAAGTGCCGGTGGAACAAGAAATAAGAAGAAGACGATGGCGATAGATAGGACACACACTGAGGAAACCTGTTGATAGCATTACAAGGCAGTCCTTGTTCTGGAACCCCCAGGGCAAGAGAGGCAGAGGAAGACCAAGAAGTACATGGAGAAGAGAGTTGGAAACAGAGGTGAAAATGATGAGGAGAACATGGAAAGAACTTGAGATGATGGCACGTGACAGGAGGACTTGGCATGTGTTTGTTGAAGGCCTATGCTCCTTTGGGAGTGGAGGGTTATGAATGAAATTGATCATACATGAAAATTCCACAGAGACCATTTATTCAACAACCAAACACATTTACATTCCCATTAAAAACATAATTCAACTCCTTTATCACTAGTGTAAACAAAATGTCACATCCTATGCCAACTTGCAGTCTAGCATTCCTGATGCATTTTAGTGTAAAATCAGAAGGTTAGACACACAAAACTGCTTGATACTAACCCATTCTCCCATACAAACTACTACTTCTTTCTTTGATCCATAACCACCAACTGTCAAAGCAGTCAGTGGCTATCATGCCTGGTGGCGTCTTGTAGGGCAGCAACAAATTGATTCCACTTTGCTCGGTCAGCAGCCATCCTTCGTACAGTGCCCCAACTCTGGTTCATTCTTTGCACCTCGGCCTCCACAGTTCTCCGCCAAGTTGTTTTTGGTCGGCCTTTCTCTCGGGGGTCCACAGGATAGCTGTTCTT
Source organism: Oreohelix idahoensis (assembly GCA_024509875.1). Lineage (NCBI taxonomy): Eukaryota > Metazoa > Mollusca > Gastropoda > Stylommatophora > Oreohelicidae > Oreohelix > Oreohelix idahoensis. Next base: position 271,741 of record JAMPIV010017850.1, on the reverse strand, counting down.
GTGATGGTATCAGGGTCCCTTCTGAGGACGTGGCCAACCCAACTCCAGCATCTGCCAGCTATGTTGGTGTGCATGTCCTCCTGGTTATTCCGAATAAGTAGTTCTTGGTTGCTGATGGTGTTTGGCCAAAAGATTCGGAGAACTTTCCTTAGGCAGATGATGTGGAAGGAGGACATTTTCGACATTTCCTTCTCTATTACTGTTGCGGTCATTTTTGATGGAGTTTCAAACATCGATCTATTGGTTGTAGGTTTTTCACCCTGGTCAAAGTTTAGTAACTATGTCTTGACTTTGCTGTGTCAGGTTGATTAGGGGTTATCTCCCTTGTTTGTTCATTCATTGTGTTTGACCTTTTGGGTCAAAGGTAATACAGTTCTGGGCTATATGCGATGCGTAGTGGAGAGCGCGAAATTAGACTTCCGGCTTGTTGAGTTGCTATCTGGCTTCTGAGGACGTGTATGTCCATTGTAGTTTCGGGGAGGAAAATCTTCAAAGTGACTGCGTTGTCAGTTTTCCCCATTGATTCTCTGTGCGTCAGGAAGGACGACAGTGTTATTATTGTGTTCTGAGGATTCGTTTCAAGGTAACACCGACTTTGCCATTATTTTGTATTCGGTGACAGAATTTGGTAAAGGCTTACCTAGCTGTGAGAACAGTTCACGATTCCTGTAAAGCAGAACTTATATTTGTGCTCAAGGTAGCTATTCAAGACTATTTGTCTTATATGATCAGAAGTCCAGTGATGAAGTTATATATGGTGGAAACCGCAGGTTGGCGGTATATCTACACAAGCATTAAAGCATAATTCATGCAACCTGCTTAATGAAGAATGCACAGCTGACGTCATCGTCAGGTCTGTGTAATGGCAACTATTCTACGGCATGTACCGATATGATCGGTGTGTTATGCCAAGGTGTACGACGGCCCTAGTAATAGGATTACTTGAGTGAAGGGCTCGTCTTTTGTATGACGGAGTTATGAAGGTATCTGACACGTTCAGTCAGAGATACCAAAAGCGGCATTATGAACAGTACATGAAAAGAACATAACACTATTGACATGCATACATATATGAATGTTCGCCAGCCAGAATGACTGATATGTACCAAGCGATTTCCATTGATATGATGTACATGAACTTGTTTACATTGACTAGTCCTGTGTGATTCTACATGTTAGTCCTGTTAATAAATGTATGAACCATCACAAGTAGTTCCAACCATCATTGACTGTAGTACGAGTGTGACTGGGTGTTTGTACATTACATATGAGCCTAAACACATTCGCGTCTCTGCACACCCATGTTTCTTCATCAACACCTGCAACACGCAGAAACAAACCAGCTAAGGAGCAAGAAAAATCAAGTAACAGTTACTCTCCGGCATTCCACACCATAGAGAAGCACAGAAAGTACACAGCTCTCACACAGTCTTAATTTGGTGTTTGTGCTGTACTGGGAAGACTTCCAAATGTTGTTGAGCCATACAAACTACACTGTAACAAATGTTCTTCCCCCTCAAACTTCCTTCTCTTTGTTATCTGAAGAATAACTCATTTTAGTGTAGCAAACTCCATAAAATATCATTTCTCGTTTAATAGCACTAAATGCATCTCTTATCACCATCTGTTTGTTTATTGTCAAGGTTCATGCATGATATATTGTAGTATGTATGTAGCATTGTAATACTGTCTTCCTTACTGCCAGAAATAGTTTCTTCTTGGTAGTAATGATTTTCATGCAGTATAATTTTTATGTATTTTTTTGTTGAAAGCGTTACAGGATATTCATTGTTCTAGGATCCCCAAGGTAAAAGAAATAGAGCGAGTTGCAAAAAACATGTGGAAAAGAGAATAGGACACAGACTTACAAAGGATTAAAAGAGATGGAGAGAACTTGAGCAGATTACATTAGACAGGCAAGCTTGACATGAACTGATTCAAGGCCTATGCTTCACAGGGAGCTGAAGGGTAAAGATGATGATGATGAGTTATTCTTAAGATCTCAAAGAGTAGGAAGTTTGAAGAGGAAGGAACTTTGGTAGAGTGTGGTGTGTATTGGGAAACTGGGTCAGCATCAGGAAGTTTTGTACATCTTATCTTCTGATTTGTTACTATATTTTTTAATATTATTGAATGTGTGTATGTGTGCCATTTTCTTCTATGCAATGGTTTTTGAGTTGTTTGTTATGTTCTTGTGTTATTCTTTTTTTGTGTGCTTTACAATCATGGACCACATTCAATGAATATTCACCTTAATAAGTGTCATCTGTTTACTGGCAGTGTAATCTTTTTCTAAAATACTTAGGTGAAAAAAAGTCATTCATCATTATCATCATAATTAGTAAACAGAAAGACAGTCATAATTGAGAAATTATATTTGTATCTCATTATGTACTGATGATTAAGAAATTACATTTGCATCTCACCATGTACTAATGATTGAGAAATTATATTTGCATCTCATCATGTACTGATGATTGAGAAATTATATTTGCATCTCATCATGTACTGATGGTTGAGAAATTATATTTGCATCTCATCATGTACTGTTGGCCATTAAAACACTTCACTTGCAAATGGTAGTTCTGTGCTTAATTTAATTGCTGGATTTCTTCATTTAGATAAACAAAACAAACAATTAATTGGCATTTTATTTTGTATGCAAAGATATTTGAAGTTTTTATTATTCACTTCAACTTGTTCTCTTTTCATTTTGTCTTTTAAATTCACTTACCACAGCTTCTTCTGGTAAGACAAAAATACTAACATGTTTGTTCCACAAGATGTTTGTGATAAATGTGGAGGGTGGAATGTGAAATGTACAGGTTAACTTAATACAAACATTTTATGCTCACATTTTGGTAGGGAGATACTGGCATTCCTGGACGTCGTGGTGCTAATGGTGATCAAGGTGTACCAGGTATTCCTGGAGAGCCTGGTACTGAAGGGCGTCCAGGTCCACAAGGGTTGCCAGGATCACAAGGTGCAAATGGCCTGCCTGGACCTGCAGGTGCTACAGGAATCAAGGTAACATGTTGAATGTGTAGTTAATATCTATCTTTTCATTTTTCATTATTTAAATAAAATACTTTAAAGTATATATCTTCTTCTTAAAGTGTCATACTAGCTGTGATAGGTGACCATGTCTCTCCACAACTCTCTGTCCCTCATGATGCATATCAGTTGTGTTGTTTCTGTGCTATGATTTAACTCTTTGACTCCAGACCAACGCTCTGAGCGTTGCAAAATTCAACACGCCGTGCCAGAGCAACGCTCACAGCGTGGTTTTTAGTTTATCACGAATAAACCCTAAAAATCGTCCGCTTAATGCAGTTCATATATTAAAACTCATAGAATGACTTCCGCTACTATTTAAACAACTAATTTGACTTTAGTTAATCAGCACATGTGCGTGTTTTGATGTTATTATCACAATTTTTGTGAAGATTCGCGTGTTTACGTTTTTCGGTGTTTTTGCTAGAGAAATATGTCACGCTTTATATTTACATTTTCTAAGTCTCCTAAGCAAATAATTGTGTCAAACTACTTTGAAACATTGCTGACATTGATGATGATTGTTTGGTAGTCACAGTTTGTTGTCAAAATACGGAATATATGCAGAAAAGCTAGACACACTAGATTTAGTTGATGAGTGGGCGTAGTCATATTCTGGCCGATCAAAAAGCAACAAAACTAGACCTACCGTAACATCTAATCCGTAGTTCTTGGTAGAAGATGAAGCTAGGGATACTATTAAAACATTAAACAAGAGTAAAAAAGTATTTATATGACGTTATTCTTATTTATTTGTTTGAAAATTACGTAATGCACGATTGCATAATTTATTTTTTTTCTTACAAAGAACCACGGAAAAACTGGTGCGAATAACACTAAATGTACTAATTTTGGCCATAAGCATGTTTTTTTTACTTTGTATATGGATTAACTTGACGTTTGAAGACTAAAAAGAAAGTTTTATTGTCTACGACAGTAATTTGTCTTTGGTAAGATCGTATTCTACAGTCAACTTTTTAGCGTTTTTCAATTTTACATGCAAAATGATTAAATTATACCGAACATACTTGTGTTAATACTACCACAGACATTATATATTTGAATTCTCTATCCATTTCCCTACAGTTTGGTATATAATAAGTACATGTTCAAAGGAAAATTCACAAACAAATTTAGACTAAAAGATGAACACTTCACTCTATAAAATTCTGCCCACAAAAAAAGTCTGGCACAGCGTGCAAAATAACTCTGGAATGAATGAGTTAAATCAGTCCAGTGACATCTCTCTTTTCTCTTTTTTTTTCCTTCAACCGTTCATGTTGTCGTAGTGAATTCCAGCTTTCCTCTTTTCATAATACACCCACAGAATGTAACCTGATTCTTTCTGGAATGTGTTATAAGCTTGCTTTGTGCACTGACTTCTTTCAGGACAGTCTCATTGCTATTTTTAATCTGTCCATGGTGTTCTTAACATTCCTCAGTAGAACCACATCTTTGTGGCCTGCATATATCTTGTTCATGTTTACTGAATGTTGATGACTTACTTCCACATGACATGATTGGCTCTGTATAACAATGAAGAACAATATCACTTCGACTGACAAAGATGTGTTGTATAGAATGTTTTTCATTTTTCTTTAAACACTGTTTTTGGTTTTGTAAACGTTATCTCAGAGACAGATCTTTTGTGTGATGCTATTGAAGTGCCCAGGTATTATTTCAAAACTGTCTTACTTTTTTTTTATAGTGCATGCTGAAGAAGTATGTTTCTTTGAGACGACAATCACAATGGTCTAATTCTTTTTCAGCTGAGCCTTTATTTTTACTTTCTCTCACTAAAAGTATCAATAATTTTCTGGTAATAAGTTAAGTGTTAAACACTGTTGTTAAAATAGTATGAAAACAAAGCACTAAAAATGGAGCATATTGTGATTTTAATTTAGGCTTGAAATGCTGATTTATGAAACCTGGGACACAAACCAGCAGTTATATTTTCTGTACTGTATATTTACAACTAACCATCAGCTAGCATCACAAAGGAGGGTTATCTTGGAACCTCTCGGTATTTAACAAATATAAAAAGGAAGATGCCAAGATCCATGGAAAAAAAAGAATGTGAAACGTCAATCATACAGACATGGAATGCATGTCAATTAGTGGAATGGACTGTCCAAAACAGGAACTTGTTTCAGGATCTCACTGCCGGTCTGTGCTTCACAGGTGTGGAAAAACAAAGAAAATGATTATAGCAATGTTAAAGACACCTAAAACATATCATAGACAAGAATGTTTAAAGACACCTAAAACATATCATAGACAAGAATGTTTAAAGACACCTAAAAACATATCATAGACAAGAATGTTTAAAGACACCTAAAAACATATCATAGACAAGAATGTTTAAAGACACCTAAAAACATATCATAGACAAGAATGTTTAAAGACACCTAAAAACATATCATAGACAAGAATGTTTAAAGACACCTAAAACATATCATAGACAAGAATGTTTAAAGACACCTAAAACATATCATAGACAAGAATGTTTAAAGACACCTAAAACATATCATAGACAAGAATGTTTAAAGACACTGTTACGGGCTTTATTTTCTATGTGGGCATATTACTCTTGCTTTGACTTTCTCTTCTGACTGGACTGTCGTTTTACTGCAGTAAAGTTAGTATATTGCCGTAACTGTGGGTTTCTGCAGTAATATTGGATTCCGGATATTCAAGCATATTATTTCTCATTATATTTTTGCCCATTAGCCTGTCGTCTACATTTCTTAATTTCTCTTCGGTGTGTGTGTGTAATCAACCCAACATGGTCGATCAGAACTCTTGAACGAAGAACAGAAGTGCTTAAGTATGCAGCACAAACTTCTGTAACTCACAAGCAATCGACAGGAATGCCTGAATGACGACTTTTGCATTTATTATACTGTACATGCATATAACATCGTATGATAATTGACGACGAAAACATAAGGTTCATATATCACGTAGGCAGTAGTGAACACACTGTACATTAGCCTCAACTGTTTGACCTCCACACGGTCAAGTTAAACGTTACTTTAGCACATTAACTCTTCAGAGTTGTAATATCTAGCACTGTTAGCTTCTTTAGAATAATTACACAGTAAACATATTTCAATAGGGTACCATACCTTTAGCTTCTCTCTTAGGAGCCTTATTCTTTATAAAATCTCTGGCTAGTTTCTCATATTTAATTTGGCTGCTCACGCCATCATAGTCTGCCATACTTGAACCTGTTAACCTTAATCTACACACACCGTATTATTAAATTAGTCTATGCGTTATCCACCGATAAAACGCGTGCCATATATTCTGGACTCGAACGTCCTAATACCTTACATTTACCATTGGCTATTCAAGCCTACACTTATATCATTTAGTGGGCTAACCACACATAATCTAAAACACTGCTTTTTGCCCTAACACATTAACTACCGCAAGCCGGTGGGATCCGCTTTTGAAATCCTATCATTTGGACCGCAAGCCGCTCAGAGCGTCGATCTAATTTTAATAATAAAACGAATGAAAAATGTACTGAAACACTTTCTGATCTAGTTCGAAATTTTAAGTTGCTACCGGGAAAAAAATTACCAAAGCATGGTTGTTGTAGAACACTGGAAAATTTATATTATGTTCATGTTTTTCAGCGTTTTCGGTTAGTTACCAAATCGTGTAAAACTGTTTACCATGGCAACTAGTGATAGGACCATAAAAAATGCTTGTACATCTCGTCTAACGGCTGAATAGGCTAGAAACTTGTTTCAACAATTGACGGATAGATCTAGCGATGAGGACAAGAGTGAAAACGGTGTGCACATTGATTGAAATAAGGATTTTGATAGAGATGGGGCGCAAGCAGTTATAATTGTGAAAATATTGCAAGTCCTCGGCCATCGGAGGGCCGTTAAATAGCAACAACCTCTATTAGAGTTACAAATAGTGTTTATTGTAATAGTACATTCATTTATCTTTAAAATGACATGTAATTCATAAAAATCTGTAAACAATTATGAAAACTACCACTTACTTTGTGCAAACACCTACAGGATAAAAATGAGAAAAATATTTAATTCGGCCACAATGTGTTTTTCAATTCGGTAGTTAATGTGCTAAGGCCACATGTCAACTCTGCATAACCAAGTCTAACATGTCAGCAAGTAACGTACGCATCGCGTTATGAATCTGACTAGAGGCAATGCTGCATAGTGCGACCATCTCAAATAAAACCAAATGGAGATGCTGGCAAAACTATGCAGCAGTCCTCAACAGACACCCACAAACATATCATATACAAGAATGTTCAATGACACCCACAAACATATCATAGACAAGAATGTTCAATGACACCCACAAACTTATAGATTAGTATGTTAAAAGGCACTCAAAAACATGTGTCAGATAAAAGAAGTAGTCCATTTGGAGACAAATTTATGTTGTTAAACAAACAAACAACATTACAATTTTTCTTTTAATATAGAACTTTTCAGTTTATTTTTCTTCTAATTTGTAGGGGACGCCAGGAGAGACTGGAAGAGCAGGACGTCCTGGCAATAATGGGGCTCCTGGTCCTGCTGGTAAAACTGGTAGCAAAGGACCACGCGGAGAGCCTGGCAGTCGAGTAAGTATCATTTTAAACATGCATCAGCAGCAACAGCAGTACCTATTATGTTTCTTATACTTTATTTTACTTTAAATCTTCTTAGACCAGTGTTACTTGCACTCCTTTACAGCAATTTAAGAAGCCTCGCACCCCTTTATGAAGACTCACTCCCCTTTACAGAAGCCTCACACCCCTTTACAGCATCTTAAGAAGCCTCACACCTCATTATCTTCTAACTTGCAAAATATGCCAGGAAAGTGAAAGAAGAGATACAATTATGTTTTGAGAAAGTGTATTTATAAAATGTGACTAAGGTTTGGTATTGAATTCCCAATGTACAAACACTTTTCAGTTCTGTGTATTATATTGTCTTTATGATGGTTCACCTTCCAAAATAACTGGCATGTCTCTCACCCCCTGAAGGTAGGTCTTGCACCCTCAGGGGCTGCATGCACCCCTGGTTAAGAAGCACTTGCTTAGACAATTAAAAAAAAAAAAGCAGACAGATTACGCACAGCCCTAAATTAGCCAACAACAACCATACTGTGTGACATGAAATTTGTTCAAATATTTCATGAAATGTCTCATGTCGCTAGCATCATTGTTAGTTCTTATGGTAAATCTAATTTCCTACGCCATTTTTGTACAATTGTCTTTATATTGTTTTCTTATGTGTTTTAACTAAGCCGTTTCATCATCTGTTTCTAACATGTCTTTGTGTTGTCCTAGCGCTAACTGTTGATCAATCTACACTGTAACCAGATGGTCAAACAGAATCATTTTTTTGCTTTTTGTTATTTCTAAAACATTCTTAACTCTTCCTACACCTGAGCTGTATGATACACTACAACAGTGTACATTGTTCTCCAAAAGGTTGTATGATATGCCTGTTTTGTTAAGTCAGATGTCCTAACTGTCATGAAATGGTTTTAGACTAGAGACTGTCTACGTATAGTGACAAGTCCCTAGTGGGAAGAAAGACTGAAAAGATAGATTTAGAAGAAAATAATAGTGAAATGTGAACAGTTGACACTATTGGCTCCGAGGTTAAGAACCGAGGTTGATTCTTCCCTCGCCACTTTGGACGTCTTATGTGCTATAATATCAACTACCTCTAATTACCCTACGGGGATAAGGTTTACTTAAGATTCACATACACAACGATACAGACAACAGATAGCTACTGTACGAAAATAAAGTGACTGATCCCAACTATAATGTACACGTTTTATTTACACATAGAAAACTCAAATACATGTCAAAGAAATAAAGTGTGTGTGTGCACACCTGGGAAAAACAATCAAGCAAAATTACAGATGATTTATCATCAAAACAACCCCCCCCCCCCCCCCCCCTCACCCACAAGGTTCACCTGTATGGAGGAAAGAAGTTATGATTACACAACACAACCACACTGCACTTGGTGGGGTCTCGGATGTCGAGCCTCCACTCCAAACTAGCTGTTCTAACTTCTAATTTTAACTCTAAGTATACAGTCAGCTGGAACTACTACAAAGTGTCTACACCAACTCTGCACAGACTTCGTTTCTACACCGCCTATCCTGAAATCTCCTGAACACTGCTACACAACTAACTCTTCTAAAACTTCAGCAGCTGTCCTCTGCAATGCTCTTAAATAACTTGCTCTCAGTTCTGTCTATCTGTGCTGACCTCTGTAGAGAGTATTTTCACCCTTTCTCTCTCCACAAATTCTGGAATTGATGACTAAGGTTTAAAAGAACCCCACTGGATTCAGGACTGGAACTGTAGCTGGTTTCTCCTATCACATCTGACGTTTACCTGCCCGATTACCTCTCTCTGGGTGATGGGCCTTTGGCTTTATTATGGCCGGGACGAAGCGAAATAATTACAACAACACTGGCAGCATGCTAAATTTGCGTGTGTAACAAAACGAGTTCAGCGCTCAGGATTTTTCCAACAAATCCTATTCCACTAGAGAAATGTCTTCCCCTTCCTGGGAAAAACGGGTTTTCTATTCTTCGTCCGCCTCTGGCAGAATCTCAAACCCTTCTTTGTCTGAGATGCCAACTCTTGCCGTGGGGAAAGTTATTGGCAACTTTCACTCTTCCCACTGCGCCACTACCTGTAATCCCTCCTAGAAATAAAAATGAAAAAAAAATGCAAGGAGAAAAAGACATGGGCCATTTGAAAGACAGAATCTCAGTACTTCATCACACTAACATCAGCATTTTACACCATTTGTAACAAAGTTATGTGCTCCATGTAAGACTTGCAGTACTTCAGAATATTTTTCTTCTTCAATTTACAATATTTTTACACATACATTGTAAGATATTTTCACCAAAAATATATAAGTGCACTGCTTGTTTGAAAAATCAAGAGTGGAAAAAAAAACTATTATTCATTTTATTCCTGGGTGAAGCCTTAAAGAAGAGAATTAGAGGCATACCAAAGGACACATGGAGAAGAGAGCTGCAGATAGAAGTGATAATAATGAGGAAGACTGGAAAAAAACTTGAGTTGATGGCATGCAACAGGTGAACGTAGCATTTGTTTAAGTCCAGTGCTGCTTGGGGAGTAAAAGGATTTTGAAAGCTTAAAATGTGCCTGGAACTGAAAGTGTTATGTTCCACCATTTATCACATTCCAGTTTTCATTTTTTTTCTCCTGTTATACTGGCCATTTTTATTTTAGTTTCAGTAAATGTTCTTCCTGAGAATGCATCCAAATCTGTTCTTCTGCAGTAGTAGTTCCAGGTCATTATATTCTCTGAGTATGAATACCTTCAAATGCACTATCAATGTAAATGAACAGTTTTAAAATAAGTATATTCTAATACCTAAGTCTTTCGACAGTATACATAGGGACAGTTTATGGAAAATATTGAGGGCTTATGGAATTCCAAGCTGCATAGTGTCAATCATAAAAAGCCTCTATGCCAACTTTACGTGTAGCGTTGAGCATAGCAACCTAACCTTTGAGGTGAAGACAGAAGTACGACAGGGATGCCCCGTATCAACCACTCTATTTTTAACAGTCATAGACTGGGTGATGTGCCAGACAACAGAGGGCAGTCCACGAGGAATAAGATGGACTACATTTTCTACATTAGAAGATCTGGCATATGCAGATGACATTGCACTACTAGCACATTCACATCAACACATCCAGGAAAAAACGGATAGACTTAATAAGTATCGCCAGCAGGTAGGCTTGAACATCAATCTAAAGAAGTCAGAGGTCATGACGCTCAATGTGAGCAACCCTGATCCTGTATCACTAAGGAATCAGCAACTGGAACAGACAGACACCTTCACATACCTAGGATGCATAGTAACACCAGATGGCGGAGCAAGCAAAGACATCAACAACAGAATGAACAAAGCAAGAACAGTCTTCTTTAGTCTAAACAACATCTGGAAGTCCTCTCAGTACAGCACAAGGACAAAATTAAGATTATACTAGTATCAGAGCTGTGTGCTTTCTGTGCTTCTCTATGGTGCGGATTGCTGGTAAGTTACAGAGAAGGAAATGTTGAAATTGTCATCTTTTCACACAACATGTCTAAGAAAAATTCACCTAATCTTTTGGCCTAATACCATCAACATGTCTAAGAAAAATTCACCTGCTTATCTTTTGGATGCGGCGGAGGACTGTGGAGGCTGAGAGCAAAGTGGAAACAATTTGTTGTTGCCCTACAAGACGCCACCAGACGTGATGGCCACTGACTGCTTTGACGGTCGGCGGCTAAGGATCAAAGAAAAAGAACACCTAGGCTCATTAATAACATCGGATGGAAGATGTATCTCAAAAGTCAAGATTAGAATAGCCCATGCAAGAGCAGCATTTCACAAAATTAGAAGTATATTTTGTAACAGCTTTTTGTCAATGGAAGTAAGAAAGAGAGTTCTTTACTGTTACACAGAACCATTCTGTTACATGGAAGTGAATCATTGACAATTAGTAAACAAGTAGGTAAAGCACTAGAGACCACAGAGAAGTGATTTTACAGAAGAATGTTAAGAATACCATGGGCAGCTGAAAAAATAACGAGGAATCCTGAAAGAACAAGCCATCTTGTAAAGGAAGCTTATTACTCATTTAGAAAATAGAAATGTCCTTTCATTGTACATTTATTGAGAAGAAGAAAGCTGGGCAACAAGACATTTTGAAGGACAAAGATCTGACATCATGGCATGGAAAGAAGCCAACAACTGACCTGAAAAATAGTACTAGGGACAGGAAGTTGTGGAGTGACATGATCACCTATACCACCAGACATGATCACCTATACCATCAGACATGATCACGTGAAGATGATGAATTAACTTCTTTAGTCATCTCATCAATATTGTTAATAAATTACTTCAGTCCTGTTTCATTTTTCTTTCCACTTGTGCAATCAGGCACAATGGGGAGATGAGGTTTATATTCTTGGGCAAGATGTGTTACCTTGGCCAGCATTAGATTTTGCCCCCTTAGGATTTTGCTGATTTTTTTTTTATCAGGCTTCCTCTCTTTCTCAAGCTGAATTTCCTGTTGAAGATCTACTTCAACCATAACTAAAATTAGCAATATCACAGTGACTGGCTAATTCCCACCTCTGGTCCATCCAACCCTGACAATCCTGGCAAATCAGATTGGGCTGCATTCTTATCATGGCTTCTAACAAACGTGGTAACTGATTTTAAGGAAAACTGAAACATCTTTTAGCTCTTCGTGTCTCTGGCACTTATTGTGTTTTAACCTGGTACTGTTATGGATGCAAATTACAACAGTTGATGCATATGTTAAAAAGAAAATATTGTTTAATATTATAGAACCATGAACCTATACCAAAGAAAGACAAGGACCCGAAAGAACCAAATGGTTACAGACCGATCAGCCTACTAAGCTGTGTAGGAAAACTGATGGAGCGCATGATAAATACCAGACTGATGTGGCACCTGGAAAGCAAACACCTATTAAACCATCAACAAGCAGAATTCAGACAACACAGATCCACTGAGGATCAAATCACATATATAGCTCAGGAAATCAAAGATGCCTTCCACGAAAAAAAACACACGCTAGTGGTTTGGGTAGATTTAGAAAAAGCTTTCGATACAGTATGGAAAGAGGGATTGAAAGTCAAACTGCAGAGAAGTGGTGTATGTGGGCGAATGTACAAATGGATTGGTCACTACCTGGAAAATAGAACCGCCAGAGTACAGCTGCAAGGACAGACTAGTAAAACATTTATATTAGAGCAGGGTGTCCCACAAGGGGGAGTCCTGTCACCTACACTGTTCCTTGCATACATAAATGACATAACTGACAATATTCAACAAATAGCACACAATGCTTCCTTTGCAGATGACTTAGCATTGTGGATCTCTGAAGAACGTATCACTACTGCAAACATTCTGATGCAGCAAGCACTAACATCACTGGAAGAGTGGGCCAAAACATGGCTCATGAAGATTAATGAAGAGAAAACAACGTACACTGTATTTTCCCTCTCAACTAGACCTCAGAGCTTCAAACTAGTACTAAACGGAGTAAATCTTCATTTAAATGAAAATGCGAACTACCTTGGCATTATTTTTGATCGCCATCTAACTTGGAAAAAACAGGTTGACAGAAATCGAATGAGAGCAAGACAAAGAATGGCAATTATGAAAAAACTTGCTGGAACAACTTGCGGTGCAGATCAGGGCTCAACAGCAAAAAAAATTCAAAAGACTAGAGCAAAGGCAGAAGCCTTGAAAACTGCAGCAGAGGTTATATTGACAGAAGAAACGGCAGAGAGACAAGTTGCTTTCTTTACTGATGCACAGTCAGTAATTGCAACGTTGAAAAGACAAAATAATACAGACCTAGATGATCTCAGAATAGTGCTCCACAAACTTTGTCAACGATTCAAAAGTGTTGTGATCCAGTGGATCCCATCTCATTGTAACATCGCCGGCAATGAAGAGGCTGACAGAATGGCAAAAGAAGGTTCACATCTACCTCAGCCTGATTCAAGCATAACTTTTGAGGAGGCAAAGAGTTTTATCAAAATCAGTTACAGAAACAAATGGAATGTAGAACATCCAGGGCACACACAGAATGATGCTTACTACCAGCTCCACAGAAGAGAACAAGTGGTAATCTTCAGACTCCGCACTGGCCACAACAGATTGAGATACCATCTATTCAACAAGCTAAAGATAGGAACTACCGATCAGTGTAACTGTGGCACTGATAAAATGACTGCTGAACATCTGCTTCAAAGTATCCCCTTATATGTGGTACAGAGAAAGTGCATATGGCCGACGCCAGCTCCTTTCATGGAAAAGCTTTACGGGGATTCAAATAGCCTCAAACTGACTACTGCTTTCTTTGAGAACATTCAAGTGGACGTCTGAGAGTGTACGAAGAAAAAGAAGAAGAAGAACCATGATAAAATCACTTAAGATTAAATTGAAGAATATAAAGTCTTAAATATTTCAATTAAATTTGTTGTATGTACAGTACAGCATACCTGTCAACCTTCTGAGACAAAAATCTGTACGCCGGACCAAAATAATCCTTACAAACACCCAAAAATCCTTACGCAAAAAATATATTAATAAATTATACGCAATACAGTTTTAAAATGAGAAATGACATATGCAAATCTATTAGCATTTGAATTATTCTGATATAAAACATGCTAATAGTCTCATGCTGTTCTTTACATATGAAAAACTTAGTGATCATGAGGTACACTATTCTTTCAATGTACAGTGTTTTGTATTTTAATCAACACACGCACTTTTAGCACTTTGCAGAATTGCATTTGTGGGCTTAAATTCTGCACAGCATGTATCAATGTTAATCTTACACTGTAAAATAGAAGTGAGTGTGTCAGCATTCATGGACCTCCTGCAGTCTGTGTGGATTTTTTTCATCATTGAAAATGATCTTTCGCAGTCAGCATTGCTGTGAGGGAGTATCAGCAGTCGCTGAATGATGACTTTCAAATTAGGGAAGCGGATGGCACCAGTACTAGTTTTCTGGTCAACAACTTCCAGCCAATAGCTACAGAAGCTCTTTTTCTGACCACTATCTGTCAGTAGAGGCACACACACATCAGACAACATACAGTAGAGAATGATTAAAAAATACAACGAACAAAGCAAACGGCTAACAGCAAAAAAAATAAATAAATAAATAAACAAAATTATGAACAGAATATCAAATCTAGGAAGAAAAAACGTACCACCAAAAATTTACAAAATTATTATTTAAGAGTTGGTAGTCTAGACCAGTAATAGCAGATTGCCACTTTATTAAAAAATAATGCAGCGAATCTCGAGCGCTGATCATAAAGTAGGCCTACTCAACGCAAAACTTTTTTTTTTCTGTTATGTAGGGCCTACACAGAATATTATGACAATTTATCGGAAATATATTGAAGGGTAACTGGAAAGATTAAGACATCGATTAAATTGCAACAAAGCAAAACAACATCAATATTTAACCAAGTTATAAGTACTTAGCTTTTTTAAACAAAAATGGCGTCGAAGTGTTGTGGCAAGCAAGCATGGTCGTTGATAACAGGTAACTTTAAAAATACGTCATGTCACGCTGAAAACCGAAAGCGATTGAGCCAAATTCAAAGTTTTTGCCGAATTGTAGGGTATAAAAGGATTTGATTGGTTGCTGGGAGAGACCTCAGTTTAAAAACGGACGCCGAGATTCCCGGAATTAAAAATTAAAAAAATTGGTTAAAAAAGAACCTGGGCTAGAAAATATTTTCTGATTTAAAATTTAAAAAAACTTGGGTTGGAAAATATTTTTAGAATTTTTTTTTTTTTAAAAAAAAAATTTTTTTTTTTTTTTTTTGGAAGGGGAGAAAAATCCGTACAACGAGTCTGTACGGCCGTACACTGCTAAAAGTATAAAAAATCCGTACATTGTACGAAAAATTCGTACAGGTTGACAGGTATGGTACAGTGCAAACGTGAGTAAATTTGACTATAACCAAACAGCTGCTTTTGGTGTAGAAATTATCGGTTTTGAGATGTTTTTATGTTTTGACATTTCAGATTCTCTGTTATCAAATGGTGTAGATTAAATGTTTCAAAAACTATCTTAAATACATCATATATTTGAAAGGCTTGACCCATTCAGAGATGTTAATATGATTATGCCAGTTGCCATACCAACATCAAAGGTCAGCTGTACTTGATCTTCAATGTCTTCTGTCTCCTGTCTTCATTGTACATTGATATTGACTTTTTCCTGTCCATCTCTTGATGTATCTTTCCACTTATAGTACTGTTTCCTCTTACATATTTAGCTTCAGCTCTTCTTTCCATAATAGTTTATACTTGACACTTTATTAAACCATATTTTCTTTGAATTCATGTCTATCTCACTTCTTTAGATGTTCATAACCTTTCCCTAATAAATATGTTTTTTAACCTTTACAAAGACCTTTAAAAGATGCTCTTGTGGTAGCAGTATCTAAATATCTCAAAATGCTGACATTTTACTTTGACATTTGAGGATGTTGTACCATGTCACCTTTTGTCTTCTGTCTTTTTGTACTTGATGTATGGCATTTCCCTACCAACTTCATGATTGTTTTATTTCTCTTTGTATCATATCATGGCATAGCAGACTTTGTAGCAGGGTTATTGGAAGCAACTCATCTCTCTTGTTGTGGTCCTCCTGTATTGTGTTTTAAATAGTGACCATGTTTATTATTGTAAGCAGAGGGTCAACAGCTTGTATTTTTATTTTTAGTACTCTGTAACACATTTTTTTTGGCATAGGGACCTGAAGGTCCTATAGGACCCCAAGGACCTCAAGGTCAGAGAGGTGAGCCTGGTGTCCCAGGTGTGCCTGGAGGGACTGGACCTCCAGGTCAGCCTGGATCTAAAGGACCCCGGGGCTCTCCTGGAACTAATGGTAAGTACACTTGAGGACAGAATGATATATGGAAGGGAAGATATGAAAGTCACACAAAGAATGAAATTAAAAGAAAGAAGTAAGGAAAGAAAGAAGAAGAATGAAAAAAGGACAAAATAACAACAATTAAATGGGAGAAAAAAGGAAATAAAAGAACCATACAACAATTTATATCAATTCAGATAAGTGTAATATAATACATTAAAATACGAAACTACACATGTACGAGCATTAGGAAATAAAGTTGAATGGCGGCAAACTGATCAAGCGTTACTGTGTGCATTGTGAAACTTACGTGTGCGTGTGAAGAGGACGTAGTAAAGTTTATATACATACATAATAACATTACATGGTGGCAGCGGCCGATACCGGACCAATGCAAAAAGCTACACGATAACACATTAGTACAGTTTGTTCGACTAACTTTCAACGTTGAGGTCAAACCATGGCAGCCAAACACTACCGCAGCGCACCCCAAAATGCGATTGGCCGGTCGAGATGATAAAAGTGAAGCTTTCCTATTATGGCGCTAACGCATAGATCTCTATTCCAAGACCACTGGTCTGGAAGGTCAAGCCTTAACTCCATATATTTTACAAGCACTGGACAATGAAGGTTTGAAAATTTACAATAGTTTTGCTACCGCCATGCCCGTTGAGTCGGCAACCGACCCCGTAGCCATATTAGGCGAATTTGAAAAATGTCTGATCATAAAGCACACAAACTTTAGAGTGGCAAGATTAGAACTTCACCACCTGCGACAGAAATCTGATGAAAGTCTAGATGATTTCTTCACACGCATTAAGGAGAAAACAAGTTTATGTAAATTTAGCAAAGAAGAAGAAAAAGAGCGAATTATTGACCAGATACTGCTTAGCACACCAATGCCAGAGTTCCAGAAATAGCTACTGAGCCAGAGTGATACACTAACTTTACAACAACTTCTGGATGAAGGCAGGAAACATGAGGCACAAAAACTAAATGTTAAACAAATTCAGCAAGGTACATTAGCAGCCCAGGTGGATGCAGTAAAAAGCTATAAACCTAAACACAACAAAGCAACTGGTACTAAGCAACAAGAAAAACACAATACAGGCAGAGGTACTATATGTAAATGTTGTGGCCTAAACCACATACAAAATCACTGTCCAGCTAAAGACTCTACATGTCATTACTGCAAAAAGAGGGGCCACTGGAGAAAATTTTGTTTCAAGAGGAAATGAGACAATGCTCAACACAAACTTCACAGCAGAGAGTCATCAAAACAAACACATTCTATGATGACTGAAGACTTTGACTCCAGTGAAGAAAGTGATCCTTCCACTTTTGATATTGTGAAGGTACTAACTTTCAGTAATGAACCAGAGAGAACACAGGCTTTCTGCAAGGTACAATTCAGAATACCAGGGATTAAAATGCACAAAGAAAGATATATTCATTTCAAGATAGACAAAGGTGCCCAAGGAAACACTTTACCTCTAAGAATATTCAGACACATCATGCCTGACAAGGTGGATGAGCAAGGATTTCCCACAAGGGATGTGAAAAGTAGGAGTGGCAAAACAAAGCTAAGCGCTTACAATGGAACAAATATAGACTGTTTTGGAGCAATAACACTTGAATGTTCATACAGAGACTCTGAATGGACATCATCAACATTTTACCTGGTAGATGTTGAAAGACCTGCAATTTTGGGTTTACCAATGTGCGAAAAGCTGCTTGTGGTAACCATTAGCAACATTAAAGCTGATAAAAAAGAACATCTTACTCCACACATCACTGGAGTAGATGACCTTAAACAGCGATTCCCAGAACAGTTTGACAGAATAGGCAAACTTCCAGGAAAGGCAAGATTTTTTTAAAAAGACAACGCTGAACCAAAGATAGACCCACCTAGAAAGTATCCTATACATGTTAAAGAGAAACTTGCCACAGAACATGCCAATAGGCAGTGCAGAGAACTTCTCATACCACCAGACATACCGTTATGCCCTTGGAGCATTATAGGGACTGATATTTTCTCCATCAACAAGAATGACTATCTTATTATTGCTGATTATTACAGCAAATTTCCAATCATTGAGAAACTTCCACAACCCTCACCATCAGCTGTTATTGCAGACATTACAAAGAAGTATTGCAGCATATTTGGCATCCCAGATGAAATTAGATCTGACAATGGTCCACATTTCTCAGGCCAAGCATACAGAAATTTCACTAAGGACTGGAAGATCAAACACACATCATCATCGCATAGATACCCTAAATCTAATGGTTTCATTGAGAGACAAATACAAACTATCAAGTCAGTCATGAAGAAAACAAGAACAGAGGATGTACACCTAGCACTCTTGAGATGGAGAACAACACCCATAGACAGTAAGATTGACAGTCCAGCAGAACTCATGTTTGATAGAAGAATTAAAGACCTTCTACCATCTAAGGTCCACTTCTGTCCACAACACAAAGACAGCACATATGATCGACTTAGCAAGTTCAGAAATCCAATTATGACAAATGTGCGAAAGACTTACCACCATTATATCCTGGTCAGCATGTGACTACCTACAACCACAACAATGACACATGGTCAAAAGCAACAATCATTTCCAGAAACCTTGAACCCAGGAGCTATACCTTAAGACCAGCCAGCAGCGACCACCACCTGAGGCAAAACAGAAGAGACATAAGAGAAATCCCACAGCACACAACAGAGAAGAAAATTCCCATGCTTTCAACAGGCAATGCAGTAACTCCAGACCTTGGTAACCCACAAAACCAATGTATGTACAAGAACATTTACATATCCTTTCTCACATAAACATAATAACATTACAATAAGAACAGATGAAAGAAAACATAAGCTGAAAAAGCTCAAAAAGAGTGAATATTAACATATTATGACTAATTCATTCATTTCTCTTTTTGCTGCCTATGGAACTTATAACCACCCGTGCATCTTGTCTCTTTACAGAAGGGTAGGGCAAAAAAAACTTGTGATGAATTAGATTATTAGCTTTGGCATGATACTGAACAAAAATTTAATAAAAAAATTCTTGAAAAAAAAATGTATGCTGATATTTCCAGCCTGTCCTGCAAACTTGGAAGAGTTCTTCCACATCTATGTGATTAATCATTTGAATGAACTCAATATGAAGCTTCATTGAAAAGGACAACTGATCAGCTATCAAGCACAATACTTTTGAAAGTTCAGGTTGAAACAGAATCTTCTTGTTGCTTAAGTGTGAAAGGAAATTTCATCAATACATATTAGCTCCCAAAGGAGCATAGGCCTTCAAGAAACACATGCCAAGTCTTCCTGTCGTATGCCATTAGCTCAAGCTCTTTCCACGTTCTCATTATTTTCACTTCTGTCTCCAGTTCTCTGCTCCTTGTGTTTCTTAGTCTACCTCTGCCTCTCTTACTGTGGGTGTTCCAGAACAAGGACTGATTTGTAATGCTATCCACAAGTTTCCTCAATGCATGTCCTATCCATCTCCAGCATCTTCTTCTCTTCTCTTGCTCCATTAACACTTGTCTGCTTTTTGTCATCAGTTCCACATTGGTGACCTTGCCATACCATTTTAATCCTTCCATTCTATGCAAGCACCAATTTATGAAAGTCTGTAGCTTTTTGGTTGTTGTTTTTGCTGTTCTCCATGTTTCAGAGCCATACAACAGGACTGACTTGACATTTCAGTTGAAGATTTCATTCACTTGCCAAAATGGAATCATTATCTTGACACAAATGAAGAGGTCAGTTGTCATCTTCAGAAACTCTCTCAGTATGTGAACTGGTTGGAGAATTCAATTCACAAAGTTATGACTTACTTTTCTGATTTTACTCAGTTCAACTTGGCGTTTGAATTCTTAAAAGACTCACTTCAATTTAACATTGAAAATTCAATACAACAACTCATTTCTTTGCTGTGCTTGGAAAAGCATTAATTTGAAGCTGACATGCTGAAGTTCATCTCAAGAGTTTTTTAGTCACTGAGATATGAGAATATCTTCTGAAAGATGAGAAACTTCCTACTTTGAAACTAGCCATTTTCACATTATTTTCTATGTTTGGCTCAATGTGGCTCTGTGAATTCACATTTTTCCCAATTACTATAACCAAGACAAAATGCAGATCTCAAATAAGCCATTCTAGTCTTGATCTTTATACTTGGTTTCAGGACTTGATGGGCTCCCAGGAAAGCCAGGTGATGTTGGTCTAGCTGGTTCTCCAGGAGCTGTTGGTGAACCAGGTGTTAATGTGAGTTTCTTCTTAGGTGGTACAATTTCTTTTCTCTCTATCTTTCTTAACACATTAACAACCGAATTGAAAAACATATACATTGTAAGATTTTTTCCATTAATATGTAAGTGCACTGCTTGTTTCTTCTTCTTCCTCGTTCGTCCTGAAAAGGACGTTGGTTGCATTGTGTCTGTTTACATCGGATGTGGCCGAATACAATTTTTTTTCCCATTTTCATCCTATAGGTGTTTGCACAAAGTAAGCTGTAGTTTTCGTAATTGTTTACATATTTTTATGAATTACACGTCATTTTAAAGATAAATGAATGTACTATTATAATAAGCACCATTTGTAACTCTAAAATAGGTTGGTGCTATTTAACAGCTGTCCGATGGCCGAGGACTTGCAATATTTCCACAATTATAACTGCTTGCGCCCCATCTCTATCAAAATCACTATTTCAATCAATGTGCACACCATTGTCACTCTTGTCCTCGTCACTAGATCTATCAGTCAATTGTTGAAACAAGTTTCTAGCCTATTCAGCCGTTAGACAAGATGTACAAGCATTTTTTGTGGTCCTATCACTAGTTGCCACAGTAAACAGTTTTACACGATTTGGTAACTAACCCAAAACGTTGAAAAATATGAACATAATATCAATTTTCCAGTGTTCTACAACAACTATGGTTTGGGAATTTGTTTTCCGGTGGCAACTTAAAATCTTGAACCAGATCAGAAAGTGTTTCAGTACATTTTTCATTCGTTTTATTACTAAAATTATATCGACGCTCTGAGCGACTCCCGGTCCAAATGATAGGATTTCAAAAGCCGGTCCCACCGGCTCGCGGTAGTTAATGTGTTAAAGCACTTCCTTTTTTTTTTTTTTAGCTTTTTCCTTTTCTTTCTCATAACTACCTTTCTTTTTTTTCTTCTTTTTCTTTCCATATTTTTCTTCCATACCATCTTTATTTTATGCTAATTTTTTTGTCTACTATCTGCTTCTTCTTTCATTTTTAATTTCATTTTCTTTAGTGCCACTCATTCCTGTTCTTTCTCTTACTCTTCTTTCTCTTACTCTTCTTTCTCTTAATGTCTACTCCCTCCTTTTTTCCTTTTTCATCTCCTTCTTACTCTTATCCTGCTACTTTATTTTTCCTGTTCCAGCATCTCCTGTTTCCATTATTTTTCTTCTCCTTTAAGTGAATGTTTTAAAGTATCAACGCACATGTTTCGTTATTTCACCTGTTCTTGATTCCTGCTTTCAAATCTTCTTTCTGTTAGTGTCAGTCGGACAAATGACTCTTCTGTCTGACTTCAATCATGTTTTTGATTTTCTTTGTATTAAAAAAAAAAGAAAGAAAGAAAGAATGGGAAAGGTAGTCTCATGGCTGATACTGCCTTAGGGGAGTAAAGTGTTAGAGATTTCACTATACTAGGTCCAGCTTTATGAGGTGAGTGCAACCAGTTCCCTTCCTAGTTGTCTTTGCCTTCCCTAACTCAGGAGAAGAGCCAGATACCCATTTACAGCTTGGTAGACTGAAGTGTGATGGTTACCAGGTTTTGAACCCTGAACCCAGTAACTTTGCCGTAAAAGGCAAGCGTTCTAACCACTTGACCAGTTTGATGCTGCTTCATGGTTTTACTATTGTAAATTGTTTTGTGTGTTCGTTCCATTTCTGGTACTACTCTTTAATTATAAATGACTTTATTACGTTAGATATTGAATGAAAAACTAACTGTGCATATACAACAAAATGAGAAGAAGAGAAAATCATTGTGATTCACTCTAATGTTTTTACTAATGTTTATCTAAAGAGTTCATCATCTTTGCATTCTTTCTACATCTCTCATATTTTCCCTTTTTATTTCACTTTGTCTTTTTGTTCTTTTATTTTGTTCCTGTCTTTCTGTTCTTCAGTTTTGCTTTCTGTCTTATTCTTTATTCTCTAGTTATTTCTCTACATTTTGGTAACATTTTATTAGCATTTTTTTGTCCCCCTTATTCTCTACATCTACCTTAGTTTAATTATTTTGCTTAATTCCCCTTTTTATCTGTTAGAGCTTCTTTTACTACTCCGATTTCCCTAAGAGATTTCTTTTTTTGACTCAGGGAGCACCAGGAAACCCAGGGGCTCCTGGAATTCAAGGCAGACCTGGAGAAAAAGGACCTGATGGTGATATCGGTCTACCTGGACCGCCAGGTAACCCAGGATACCAAGGGCCTGCTGGACCAGCTGGTAGTACTGGACCCCCAGGCGTGAGAGGACCTCAGGTGAGGACTAAATTGATGACACCATGCATAGTTGATGGATGGAAATATGTGGTTGGATGGGTGTATAGATTGATAGATATATTAACCTATTGTGTGTTGGAGAAATAGAAAAAGAAATTTCTATAAACAGAAGGATAAGGGTAGTTTTAAACATTTGAGTTGTTTAATGGATGAATGGAATTAGGGTTGTACAAAACAGAGATCATAATTTTATGTTTTTTACATTTTTGTGCCATGTTAATAGCACACTTTTCTTTTTTACATGACTTTCAGGGAGAAAATGGACCAGAAGGACCTCGAGGGCTAACTGGACCGGCTGGATCTCCTGTATGTTCTCATAGATAATACATTTTTATTGTTTATTATTTTTTTTTTGGTGTGTTCTTGGTGATGGATTTTACAATTAAAACGATAAAGAATAATTTGGCTTTAAACAGTCAATTGCATGAAAACTGTATAAGTGTGGTCAAATATAACACAAACAAAATGAGAAATATATCTATAAAAATCACAAGAGTAATTAATGAATACATAAAGAATAGATATCAGTGATGATCAACAGTTGTAGCCTTTATGCTCCGTAGGGATTAGAATACTTGTGCATGATGATGATGATGGTAATGCAATGAACAGTGAGTAGGCTCAAGACTTTTAATGTTTCTAGTGCACATCGACAACTGAGTATTTACTTATTTGTTTACATAGACCTCAGTTTTGTTTTGTAAGAACTGTATGATGACTGTATTGTTATTCATTAACCAGGGACCTCAAGGACCACAAGGTGCAGATGGTGAAGATGGTGATATAGGTCTAACTGGTGACAGGGGTGAGCCTGGCTTGCCAGGATTATCAGGGCTGGATGGACCAGAGGTGAGGACTAGTCAGTCACTGTTGTATTGCTAATTTAAGTTATGGTTAGTTAAAGCATTGCCTCAAACCTAGATAGGTGTCTGTATGTCTGCATACTCCAGTATAAACAGGTAAAAGTAAGGAGTGAAGTTTTAGAGGCTTCACCATACTCGGTCCAGCTTTAAGAGTTGGGGTAAGTAATTCCCTTCCTCACTGCCTTTGCTTTCCCTATTTCAAGAGCAGAGTCAGGTACCCATTGACAGTTGGGTAAACTGAAATGTGGCACTACAAGGTTTAAATCCTGCAACCAGGAGCCATGCTGGTGTAGTGGTTACCAAACTGCGCTGGTGACCGGGTGACCCAGGATCAAACCTGGACGAGGACATTTGAAGATTTTTCATCGACCGGGATTTGGACTGGATTAACTCGAGCCCTGGTGAGGACATTTGATGAAGTGTCGTCAACCAGGGACTGGCGGCTCCTGAGCCAACCCAGCTCTAATGGGTACCTCTGAAATCGGTGAGTATCTGCCTGAATGGCGAGGGACACCTGTCTGTACAAGAAAAAAAGGGACTCACGTAAAAATCAGTCTCAAGTTAGACATACTACCCTGAGATTTCGCCTCGAGTAATAGCAGGCGTACGGGAAAAAAAAAAAAAATCCTGCAACCCAGTATCTGTGCCGTGAGAGGAATGCGCCATGCTGCTGTATACAAATTTATAATCCTATGTATTTATGTAAATTTTGTAATTTAGATAAGTTAATTAGATATTGTTCAGGTATTAATTTTTTATAATTTCATTAGCATAAAACCATGTGTTAGTTTTATTCTAGTAGGCTATCAATATGTGTATTGTAGTTTTGCTCTAGTAGGCTATCAATATGTGTATTGTAGTTTTAATCTAGTAGGCTATCAATATGTCTTCTTCTTCTTCTTCTGTCCTTAGCCACAGACCGTCAAAGCAGTCAGTGGCCATTACGCCTAGTGGCGTATTAGGGCAACAGCAGATAGGTTTTCTTTGCCATTGTTTCCCATCACGCCTAGTATCAATATGTATATTGGTTGTAATCTAGTGATTATCAGTCTGAATGTTTTGTTGTTAATACATAAAGTTGCCAGTCTGTTAATTCTAAATTAGCCAAAAAGCAGCTTCCAAGATTTGAGGTGATCAGATGAGTGTCTCTTCTAATGAAGAACTCATGTTGATTGCTAATTGTGCACATTGAATGAAGTATAAGACAATGAAGAGGCCTACAGTAGGGCAGTGAATTATGTAATATAATACATTAAAATACAAAACTACGCATGTACGAGTATTAGGAAATAAAGTTTGATGGCTGCAAGCTGATTAAGTTTTATTATGTGTATCGTGAACCTTATGTGTGCAATATGAATAGGATGCAGTCAAGCTTATATACATACATGATAACATTACAACTTCTACCATGTTCAGCTCTTTCGCTCCTACTGTAAACTCAATTGATTGCAGTAAAATCTTATCTTTGGGTAAAAAAAACATCACACAGCAAGAATCACTTGGTGGCTCCGAGTTAGCAGTTCTTGGTTGGTGATGGTGTTCGGGGCAGGCTTTGTGGATATGGTTTAGTTTGGACATTTCCTCTTCTGTTACTCTTCAGCAATCTGCACCATATAGATGTACAGAAATTATGCAACTCTCATTTATTTTTAATTTAATGTTTGTACTATACTGGGAAGATTTCCAGATATTGTGTAGATCATAGGCAACTTATGACATCATAATTATTTTTGCGAGTGACCTTGATATATAATATTGAAATAAATGATAAGAATAAAAGAGTGTGTGTGTTGTCTGTGTGTTGTCTGTGTGTATGGTTACACCATTGATATCAGTATTTACTTCTTGGCAGGGACCAATTGGTGATCCAGGCCCCAGAGGACCACCTGGACCACTTGGCCCAAGGGTAAGTTGATGTGTGCCTGCCATGGTTACCATCATCACTATCTTTAAAAGCCCAGTGTAGATCCCAGGTACACCTGATGAGATAATGAAAGAATAGAATTACTGCTGCCTCAGGCTGTCAAACGAGGTGACTAATAATGAGGTTGTGCATGGAGGTGGCAACCTCATCATGTAAAACAAATTGTTGCATGAACTAACACTGTAAAAGCCTGTGAATGTTTGATGCAGGCTTCCTGCAAGGTCACCAGCTGCATCTGTGGTTCCATGCTTCATAAGGGAGTACAAGGGAAACTGATGATAATGATATTCATCATTAAAAAGGAAAACAATTGAAATCCTAAATGAGAAAAAGAAATAATGTGATATAAATAGGTGCGGATGAAAGACAAAGAATAGTCACAATATTGTAAGAAATAAAAAAGGGACCCAAAGACGCAGCAATAGAGACCGCAGTCAGCGACTCATAGCTTGACTGCCTGCGTCAGGACCAGCGAACCAGAGCTGGTCAAGACCGCACTCCACCTCCACGTGGTGGTCCTGGAAACAGTCTGCAGCAGTGCAGTCTGGCTGAGCGAGTGTGGATCGAAATGGGAAGGCAAACCCGGTCCTAAAAAATGCCGTGCAGAAGTCAGATGTGTCGACCGAAAGGTGCAGATATCACAGCTTAGGCGTAAACAGACACAACGCAACCACCGTCCTTTTCAGGATGAACGAAGAAGAAGAAGAAGAAGAAGTAAGAAATGAAAAAATAAAAGTGAAGGTGATCTATGTTCTGAATTGTCATAATCAAGAGTTGGCTTAAAATAGCAGACTGAAATAATGACAACATTGTTTGGCCCTTAGTAGCTTAGAGACTTAGTATGCTCTTCTTTCTTGTTGCAAGGTGGCTACTGTCAATTGGAGGTGCTATACGTAAAAATACTTGTATGTTTTGCCATATTTACATATAAATTGTTTGAAAACATAGTTATTGTCTTTTATGTTAGCATCTTGCATAAATGCTTCACATAGCTAAGTAAGGGCATGTATACATTCATCAGTTTATTTTATTTGTAGTGTTTATCTTTGTTGTATCAAAAGCTATTCATCATTTTTAAATGCATGATGACAGTTTCACCAATAGATTTTGTGATTAGCAACAGGTTTCTTCTGAAAAGTAAGGCAGTGTTTGTAGAACTTTCAGAGATTTAGACATTTTTAAATTAAAATATACAGAGATTTAAATATTGTCAATCAAGAATGTTAACAATTTTAGACATTCTCGAACCAGAGTGTACAGAAATGTAAACATTTTTAACCCTTCCATTTTAGGGCCCTGAGGGTCCAAGAGGCCCAATTGGACCTAATGGTGAAGAAGGAGCAGAGGGACCACCAGGACCTCGGGTGAGTATCAGTAAGAATTTATGAATAGGAAGGCAGACAAGAAAATGATAGAGAAAACTGAGAAGATAGGAGAAGAAGAGGCAATGGGGGAAGGAAAGAGAAAGCAGAAAATGGAGGACAAGGAAGAAAGTGGGTGGAAGTGATGGGAAACAGAGCAAGAATTAGAGAAGAAAACATGAAGTGACAAAATGAGAGAGAGGAAAATGAAGGAAGGCAGTCTATAGGAAAAATGATTAAAACAAAAACAAAATAAAACAACAAACAAAAAAAAAAAAGAAGGTGAAAGAAAATGGAGAGGAAGACTGAGAAGTGGAAGTAGGAAAATGCACAATGAGAAGAAGAAAAGAAAAAAAAAAGAAGAGAAAGATGGAAAATGATGAAACGCAAATTTTATTTGGTTTTTTTTCTTAACTGCTTATTTAGTTGTCCATTTGGTTAATGCGTCTCGACAGCCTGAAGTGACCAGTTCTATTTACATAAATTTAAAATTATATTTACATATTTGACCAGATCTGCTTACATCATATTAGTCTCATGTAACAGATAATTAACACATTAACTACCGAATTAAAAAACACACTATGGCCGAATTAAATTTTTTTCCCATTTTCATCCTGTAGGTGTTTGCACAAAGTAAGCTGTAGTTTTCGTAATTGTTTATAGATTTGTATGAATTACACGTCATTTTAAAGATAAATGAATGTACTATTACAATAAACATTAGTTGCAACTCTAATAGAGGTTGTTGCTATTTAACAGCCCTCCGATGGCCGAGGACTTGCAATATTTTCACAATTATAACTGCTTGCGCCCCATCTCTATCAAAATCACAATTTCAATCAATGTGCACACCGTTTTCACTCTTGTCCTCGTCGCTAGATCTTTCAGTCAATTGTTGAAACATGTTTCTATCCTATTCAGCCGTTAGACGAGATGAACACGCATTTTTTGTAGTCCTAGCACTAGTTGCCACGGTAAACAGTTTTACACGATTTGGTAACTAACCCAAAACGCTGAAAAAATATGAACATAATATCAATTTTTCAGTGTTCTACAACAACCATGCTTTGGGAATTTGTTTTCCGGTGGCAACTTAAAATCTCGAACCAGATCAGAGAGTGTTTCAGTACATTTTTCATTCGTTTTATTACTAAAATTAGATTGGCGCCCTGAGCGGCTTGCGGTCCAAATGTGATTATGTTGTGAGCCGCTGACAGCGGCTTGCGGTAGTTAATGAGTTAAGAGTGTATGCACCATATATCATATTAATTCAGGCTGCAGGAAAAAACATGGAAAATATTTGATGTTACACTACTTGAGATAGCAGGAAGGAAAGTGTTAGATGTCACATTATTTGAGAGAATTAATAAAATATGAGGATAATATTACATATCACATTAGTTAAGAATGTACACGAGTAAAAGGAAAATATTACATTTGAGATTGGTTTAAAAAATACAACAGTAAAAATATTTGGAAGATATTACGTATCATATTGGTTTTAAAAAGTACAAGAGTAAAAATAATTAGGAAAATATTACATCCATCTCACAATAGTTGAAATGATGACAAGATTAACTCTTAGTATACAAGCGGCCTTCTAGAGAGGCCGATGATCGATCCCCGTCAATAGCGAAAATTTATAGCTGAATGCATGTTTAAAACCACTGAACAATTTAGTTACGTGCATGATATAGGGGTTTCATTTCTTCACATTTTGATATATCACACTTATGTTATCTTTATAAATAAATTATTTATTGTAAAATCTGTAATGGTAGTCATGAAAGGTCGCTCGTATACTAAGAGTTAACAAAAAGACAAAATATTACATTTCACATTAGTTAAGATGATAAGAGCAAAAAGGAGAGAAAAATATTACATTTCACATTAAGTAAGAACTTACAAGAATAAGAAAGTATATATCACACTAGATAAGAAGGTGCAAGAGTATAAAAATATTACATATCACTTTAGATGAGTTAGTGACTAAAATGAGAAAGAATGACAGTACTCTATTTCATGTTGGCTTAGTAAATTATAAGGTGACTTCGCGCAGGTGACTCAGTGTGTGTCCGTAGTTGTAATGTGCTACGGAGCGAACGGAATAATTTGTCTTCTCTTTGTTACTTTCACAATTGCCTCCACGGCTGGCGGAGTTGTGAATTAAAGTTGCTACCATAAGTGCAATGGGTTCATTTTCGATACAAGACAACAGGAGGCTGAGACGCTTGGGAGTCATGACCCAAGTGGGCCTGCCCCCCTTAGAGTGTAAAGGAGTATGTAGGGTCGAAACACTTGTCGGACGGGGGGACTTCTTCTGATGATCAGATTGCTTCCTGTTGTATCGCTCTGTAAAGAGTTTCCTATCATAAGAAATAGTGATATTATTATTATCTCATTAACTGAGGGAACCAGTAAAATAGAAGGTAGGTGTTTTATATCATACCAGTTTGGTAAAATGAGTAAAGGAGAATAAAGAATAAACATTTGTGCTTGAAATATATTCTTATTTTCTTTGCTGCAAATTCTAAAATAGCATGTTTGAAATTATCTGTATTTAGGGCCCTCGTGGACCTGCGGGTGAAGATGGCCGAAGGGTAAGTTTTAATGTCTGTTCTTGACAGTTTTTATAATTAACTTTTATGTACTTTACTATGCAGCAGTTTCAGTGTAAAAAAAAACTCAAATCAAAAGAGCACATAAAAAGTTTTGTGGGCAGTGGCATTTGTGGCACCATGTTCTATAAGAAGCAGAAAAAGAAAAAGAAGCCAATGTATGCTTTAGATATACAGTTGTATTGAATTCCATTATATTTATCAAAACAAGTGCCAGTGGAACAAAAGATTAGAAGACAACGCTGGCGATGGATAGAACACACATTCAGGAAACCTGTGGATAGCATTACAAAGCAGTCCTTGTTCTGGAACCCCCAGTGTAAGAGAGGCAGAGGTAGACCAAGCAACACACGGAGAAGAGAAGTGGAGACAGAAGTGAAAATAATTAGGGAATTGTGGAAAGAACTTAAGCTGATGGCACGTGATAGGAGGACTTGGCAGGTGTTTGTTGAAGGCCTGTACTCCTTGGGGAGCTATATTGTATTGATTGATATTTAACAATGAACTTTTCCTGCCTCAAGAGCTGTAAGACATGCCAAGATATGTTCTCCCAGGGCTGCATAGTATGCCAGTTTGGCTATTGTCAGGTTTCCTCATTTCTGCATTTTTCTTGATGTAAACAAAAATGTTTGATGCGTTTAGGAGTTATAACACTTGAATATATTCTTCATCCAATCCACAACAATGATCCACATACTACAAAATATTTTAAATAAATACACATATGTAATACTTGCTTTAAAACATTACCTATGGCCCAAAAACAATTTTAAAATTTGTTATACATTTGAGTGCCTAGGTAAAACATAATATCTGCCTGGAACAGAATGGGTTTAACAAAGTTAAATTGTGCCTGAATGAAGTAGTTTTATTGAACTCTTTAATGAAAGATTTCCAAAGTGTTGGAACAGATCAAGTGTACTTTTTAATTAAAATGTTCTAGCTTTATCTAAGTACACTTTTTAATAAAAAGTTCCCATATACTTTATAATGACAGGTAGAAACAAGATTCCAATGTAATTTTGTGAAAAAATTGCTCTTCGCTCTCTGTTTTAGCTTATTAAAGATTAAGGGGCCCCCACTGCAGTTAGTAGAAACTGAAGGAAATGTACTGATTAATCGGCAAGAGAGGAAGAAGAAGCTGCAGCCAAAGGCAATGTGATGGGCCTGTAAAGTAATACAGAGAAGCTACCAGGGAAATATAAGCAATCAAATGGCCTTATCAAAGACATGAATGGAAAATGACTTAGCAATATAAAAAAAAAGATGAAGCAGTGAATGGAGTATTTTAAAGGCCATCTAAATAGTTACACCAAGTTGTTCACATCTAGCCAACAGGAAAGGACTTGCATGCTACCAATTAAAAAAAAAAACCAACTAAGGAAGAAATAAAGAAAGCCGTAAAGCTTCTAAACAATGGAAAAGCTGAGGGTCCAGATGGTATTCAGTTAGTGGACATCAAAGCAGACATGGACACCTTACTTGACAAAGTCTGTGTGAGAGAAGAAAAGCCAGCAGACTGGAAGGAGAGCCTAAAATTAAACTTTTAGGAGTGCATATGTTATAGAGGAATAATATTACTTTCAGTACCATGGAAAATACTAAAGTTTCTTTTTTCAACAGTTCACTTTTGGTCACAACTTACTTACTTAGTCATTCCTCTTCTACCCTGGGGTGTAGATGTTTGCCAGAGAGAGAGCGCCATACTATCCTGTTGGCTGTCTTCCTTCTGGCCTCATTTCAATCTAGTCCTCGGCCCTTCATAGATTGTTTAATGTCCTCCCAGTGAACTCTGGGTTGTCCTAGAGGTCTGGATCCCTGGATCTTAGTTTCCCATATTTGTCATGGTAGCCAATCTTCTCCCATTGTGCAGACCATCATAATTGGGACTATTCTACTCAGGTCTGCTGGGGCTGTGTTTTGGTTAATCAGTCATCCAGCTGTCACTGAAAAATTCATTCAGTCATTTTCTTATTCATTTATGCACTTGTGCATCCATTCACTCATTTATTTATTAAAAAATAAGGAAGAAACTCACTCTTTAGCCCACTAAGTCATTCAGTCAGTGGATAATCATTCACTCTATCAGTTATTAATAGCCTTTCATGTATTCACTCATTCACTGTTTCATTATCAGTTCAATCATTTATTAACTTAGTAATTGTTATACCTATTTTCAATTTTTTCTTGTGTATGTAGGGTCCTCAAGGAGAATCCGGTCGTGCTGGTCCTCCGGTAAGTTTCTGGAAGTGTCAGGTTTATCAAGAGATGTTTGAGATTATGGTTGTGATAGAGAAAATGGTGGTGGTGACAGTTATCATACAGGAGTCCTTGGAGATGATGAGTTAGACATTTCAAACGTTACTTTCTGTGTTTTATTTCAGACACCACTTCCATATTTGACTTTAAATTTAACACCAATGTTTAACTTCTACATTTAAAACTTACTTTTCAAGTTTAACTTCAGCACATTTAAAACACCCCTTCCAATGTTTAGCTTCAATGCATTCAATACTAACTTCTCATGTTTTACTTCGACATTTAAAAATCACTTCACATTTTTGACTACAACATTTAAAACTCATTTCTTATGTTTGACTACTACATTTAAAACTGCCTTCTCATGTTTGACTACTACATTTAAAAATCACTTTGCATGTTTGACTACTTCATTTAAAGCTCACTTCTCATGTTTGACTTCTACATTTAAAACTCACTTTGCTTGTTTGACTACTTCATTTAAAACTCACTTCTCATGTTTGACTACTACATTTAAAACTCACTTCTCATGTTTGACTACTACATTTAAAACTCACTTCTTATGTTTGACTACAACTTTTAAAAATCACTTCGCATATTTGACTTCTACATTTAAAACTCACTTCACATGTTTGACTACTACATTTAAAACTCACTTCTCGTATTTGACTACTACATTTAAAACTCACTTCTCATGTTTGACTTCTACATTTAAAACTCACTTCTTATGTTTGACTACAACATTTAAAAATCACTTATGTTTGACTACAACATTTAAAAATCACTTTGCATATTTGACTACTACATTTAAAACTCACTTCTCGTATTTGACTACTACATTTAAAACTCACTTCTCATGTTTGACTTCTACATTTAAACCTCCCTTTCCATATTTGACTTCTACATTTAAAAATCACTCCTGATGTTTAACTTCACATATCTTATATCTCATCTCATGCGTGGCTTCTACAATTACAACTGCACTTCTGATGTTTGGGTTGCATTTCAAACACTATTAATAATCTTATACTTACTTAGTCATCCCTCTTCTACCATGAGGTGTAGAGATTTGGAGGAGGGAGTGCCATACCATCTTATTGGCTGTCTTCCTTCTGGTCTGGTTCCAATGTAGGGCTCGGTCCTTCAGAGATTGCCTAATGTTGTCCTCCCAGTGGACTCTGGCTATTAATAATACTGACTCTAAACTTCCAACTTCTATTTTGCAAGTGCCAAAACACATTCAAGTTATCAAATTTTAATGACTGACCCTCACATTCTAGTCACCTATTCATAATATGGAATTCATATCATCATCTAGGGTCCCCCAGGCCAGTCTGTGTATGCTGCAGCTTTGCAGAGCTTCTCATCTAGGACAAAGAGTGGCGACTCCTACCTGGTAAGTTGTGATTATTCTTGTTGTGCATATCATGTACGTTTTGGCAGTGGAAAATGTCAACAGGAATGTTTAAGCTACATATTGAAGAGAATATTGTTTGTTGGTCAAGGCGAACGAGGAAGAAGAAGATGTGTTGGTCAATGTCTGTCAGCCCCGTGTAGCTCCCAGGAGATTCTGGTGAGACAACGTAAGAATAGAACTACTGCTCCCTCAGACATGACGTACTGTAGCAAAGTTGATTTTGCTGGGGAGGTTATGATGGTATCCTAAAAGAATGAAAAGGTGTCTGCTATAACCGTGTGAGGTCAAGCACATGTAGGCCTCTGACTCTATAAATGATGATGATGAATTATGTGCAGAGAACCTACCACTACCTCCCTAGGTCTCACACGGTCACTATTATGGCTCTAGTGTATGGTGTATGGTGTACCTAGTGTCTAGGGGAGAAATGAAATGATGGTACACAACAGTCAAACACTTTAAGTTTCTATAAAGAAGATAATAAAACTAGCAGTTAAGTTTTTCTTTAACAAATTTTCTTTACAATTTATTTTGCCTGTCCATTCATAGCTTGTGGACAGGTCTTTGAAAATAAGGACAAGATAGTTTACAGAAAAGAACAATTAAAATGTTGGGACAATTTGCCCAATAACTAAAAAGTTATTGTGTATTTATATATATATATGTCTTTCCTGTAGGAAATATTAAAAGAATTCACTTTATTCATATAAAGGGAGAGTCACTGTAGATGAGGGCTGTAGTTCATCCTACCCCCATAAATGTCCTGTGTATGGTTTTGAAACACAAGAAAATGTCAGAGATGCCCCAGATGTCTAACACATCACCTGGGAGTCCTTGTTGTAAGATATTTCAATGTGTAGTTGCAGAAAGTTTCAATTTCACCACTCGCCAAAGCTCCTACTGATATTCGACAGCATATAAGACTGGTTGGAGACTGGTTGGTGTTTATTAGTACTCAGCAGGTTTCCTGTCACCAGCCGGCAACAGGAACATAGACCCTCTGCAACAAAAGGACACCCTGGCCTTTTATCTCTGATCACTTAATCTAACACTTAATTTCCTACGTGGGTATGGGGTCAGCCTAGCGTGCCTTACAAGTGCACTAGCCCCGAATTGTACAGGACTCCCACCTTGTTGTGACCACACCTCAGGTCCTTATAGTAGATACGCCACAGTACGTTTACATACTTTTCCTCCATACTGTCGTGAAATATTCTAATCCACATATATAAATTATCAGGCAAATGTAAAGCCTAACAAATAACTTCAATAAAAAGGAAAGAGAAAAGGTAAAAGAGAACAGTGCTGTCACAATGACTGTACGCGAAATCCCCCTTGTTTTCTCCTGCGTCTGCAAATTGTAACGTTTCACGTTGATAGTAAAAGCCTACTGCTTCAATTCCCGCTTTCTACGATAAAACATGTGCTGCATTTCTAAGAAAAACCTTGAGATACGCAAGTTGACCTAGATTTAAAATTCCATTCATGTCCTTTTATACACTACGTAGCAAAAAAAAAAACGAAAGACAGATGGACTAAAGATAGAAAGAAGGGAGGGCTGAAAGCAGGGACACATGCAACACTAAACACGCGTCGCGCGATACACAATTGCTGCCATCACGCGTGTAAGGCCACATGCACTAGTTTTTTTCAAATCGACAGTGATAAAAACACTACCCATACCAGAGTTAGGTTTTAAAAACTTACAAAATTCTTATTAGGAAATATGACATTATACTGGTTTACGTTTGAAAACATGACAGTACCCAGACACCCTAAAGTTTGGAAGTGAGGAGGTAGTAACAGCACGACTATCCTAGAAGAAAATGCATATTGGCTCCATTAAATATATATATTTGGGTTCCTTAGGACTTGCTGACAAATAATATGTTAAACGTTACGCAAATAGTCTAGGAATTAACAAATTATAGCCAAAAGAAAATAGTGAGGGTGTCAGACAACACCAAATTCAGAATCGCTCAGTGGCAGAATTTCACCCCACCATTGTACGGGAAATAGGCTGACATGTTACCTCCTATTGGATTGGCGGAAAATAAATGTAAGGCTAAACACGATTAGTCGGACTATAAATACTACTTCTTTGTTGTTAGGGGAAACGTGAGAAGGGTAATATTTTTTGAAAAGTAGGTAAACATGGCATGATTGGTTAGAGCTGCTAATATACTCAATTCAGGGCGTCTGTTCCGGGCCACATCTTGTAATAAACCTACTAAGAAACAGTGCGTTGAGCACCAGTGCATATTGTTATAAATAAAAGCCTGGGACATCGGCAGATCGAAGTTGTGCTATATTCATTGCCATTCAACGTCACTGTGTAATATTTCCATGAATTGTGGTAAGCTTGAAAGGTTTGATATCTTTTTAATGAAAATTGAATGTAAATTGATAAATTATGTCTGTATATATGTGTGGTTCAGTAGCGAACTTGAGGTAAAGCCTATATAATGCTCCAGCCTGAACAGAAGGTGTCGGAGGAAAGTGAAACTAAATGGAATTGCCAAACAGTACACTGACACCTATATTATTGACTAGAAAGAAATAATGCTGGAATTGCAGAGGCGTGGTAACCATTAGGGAGGAAAATACTGGTGAAAATTGTTTCAGATGAAGATAGCAGTTGGCCTACCGCTCTGAACTCAGTGTTTGTTATGTATTGTGCTCAGTGTAGAAATAGAGTATAAATTAGTTCTGAAGTAGGAGGTACAACCTTCTTGTTTCAAGGACTGTGGTCCTAAAGCTATTGAGCAGTACCTGGTCAGAGCTTTGCTGAATCCAGAGGCGGACAGCATACTCCTTGGTCCATATAGCAAACAGTGAGGTGTCTCCAGAACACAGGGGAGCAATCGAGCAGAGGAGTCTTTTCCTGCCGCCATCACGAAAGTTAAGCCTATGTGGCCAGCGGAGCTCAACATTATGTATACCCCCCTTAAACTGACATTGTATTAAAATAAGAGGGGAAATTAATTGTTTTAATGAACGGAACTGAGAACATCTCCAATACTAGTTCCAACAGAAATAAACACTTGAAGTCATGATGACAAATACCAACATAGCTTGAAAAAACAACACCAGTATTACCTCATATTACTACTACACAACTGACACACATATGATAAAATTAATAAAATATGTCACTACAAGATTCATATTGATAAATTCTATATATATATAACTTATAATTGAAATTGATTGTGATTCCTGGTTCACTTTGTATTTGAATCAGGACACATATATATTAATGAAAAGTAATTAATACATATTGATATTTGAAAATTTACCAGTGACTCGTTTAAGATAGTCTCATAGAATGTTCCATGTATGTGAGTGTCACAGTGTTGTCAAGTGTGGTGGAATAAATTAAATTGTTTATCTGTCTGTTGTTGTTGTGACTTACACTTCATCATATACATACCCTAGACATATAACGTAGTCATCACAATATTCCAGAATAATTCTGACTGAGGTATACATATGTGGCAGCAAGTAAGGTTATCTGTAAAACACTACACCTATTAGATACAGATACCTTCACAGCTGATCTCAGTCAGTACACTAAGTCCCCTATAGATATTTATAAAATCCCACTTTACCACACATACAATAATGTGGAGTAACCACATTTCCTGTGATATGATATTCTCTTCTTTTCTTTTCAATTATATTTGCTTCAGGCATGTAAACAGTGTTCATTGAACACAGAGGCTTACTAATCTATTTTAATACAATAATATGACAACATAATCATAACAACATACATCAGTTAGATACCGTTTAATGTGAGGACTCAACAATGTCTGCTCCCGGCATGTCCTTCACTTTTTCCCAATAGCAGTATCTAACTTTGTAGTTGGACCAAACATATTAAATTTCATAAAATATCCTTACCACAATCAAGAAATATATAAACAAATGACGCTGACTGTGTGAAAAACTGGCCTCAGCTTCCTCCGAACTGCACAGACTGTGAATTTATTCTTTATTTAAGTTTAGAATTAACACAGCTGTTTCTCAGCGTATCTGAATACAATTTTTAGTTCAACTGGCAATGAATAGTCAAAGCCTTTTGCTAATATTTACTAGCACTGGCCAATCGAAACGTTCGACTACTTGAATTCAAAAGCAGTTTGTATGAAAAACCAAAATAATTTCGAATAATTTCTGCGTCTGGTGGTCGATTGGCCAGTATGCTTTTGTCATGCCCAATACAAAAAGATGTTTCGTTTAGGATTACATTTCTCCTACCGCTCCCCTTTTCCATTCATACTCTTTTTACCCAAGCGAATTTGATTGTACCTCCCTGCCTCTTTTCCAAGCTCGCGTCCCCCTAACGTTACAAAAAACATAAGCAGGAACACCAGTCTGTCTGGTCGAGTGTCCGTAGATATTAGTATTTCTTCAATAACTTCTCTAATTCTAGGACTATCATATTATTTAAAGTACATTCTTATTGAGCGTTTATTCTCGCAGATTTTGCTACACGTACAAGGTGACTAATATGAGGCAGGCAACCTCATCATGTAAAACAGGTTGCTACAGAAACCACTGCATGCTTGCTGCAGGTTTTCTATATTCTACAATATTCTCCATGCTCCATAAGGAGTGACAAGAAAAAGTGAGGAAGATGTCTATCAAGGACAGGAGGCTGGTGATGATTGGGTCATTAGTATATGCTGATGAATATTAACGCTAGAAATCACAATTGAAAGCCTATTTCTTTCATTGGTGTTCGTCTTGAGGAACACACCTTACAACCATAGACAAGTGGTCTTCATGTGTATCAGCAGTTATTTGACATAAAATTAGATTTGCGAATAGTGCTTGATGTGGATAGTGTCTGTATGTTCTTTAGTATAGTGTTTTTGTTTTTAAATCCATATAGTGAATCATTTATGTTAGTGTCTGTCCCTTTGGCAGACTGTGTATGAAAATAGTTTTGTCTATCTTTCTCTAGGGTGATGCACCAAAAGAGGAGTCCCGTAACACAATTGAGGCCCTGAAAGAGATTGCAGCAGAGATAAAGAAGCTGAGGAAACCAACAGGAGAGAGAAGAGCTCCAGGTAGAACTTGCAGAGAACTTGCGGCTGTAGCCGAGGAACCACTAGATAATGGTGAGTGAATCTATCTGACGGCAGTGGTCTATCCCTGCAACTGTTAGTCTAAGTTTTTATTACAATTGGTATTTTTTCTGTGGCTATCTTTACCTCTTTGATTTGTATGACATTGAGACATATCAACCAAAGCAAACCAAGATACAGTGCTTATATTTGTGGGTGGATGTGTGTGTCTGTGTGTGTGTCGGTGTCTCACTTAGTTGTTATTTTGTGCACATTATGAAATGTCACATATCTTCTCAATGTACAGAATTTATGTTTTTATACATAAATATTTATTCAGACATTTTACATAACTAATAGCACCTTAATTTCAGGTATGTACTGGATCGATCCAAATGGTGGAGGTATTGCTGATGCTATTGAGGTCTTCTGCAGTTTTGCTGACAGTGTAGACAAGGCTCAAACATGCCTTGTTCCAGAAAATGAAGAGGTCAGTCATTATCATGTAATATCTTCATATCTTCATACCAAGCTTCGTCTGTTTAATTCAAATGTTATCTCAGTGTTAACATACGGCTGTGAGAGTTGGAAAATAACAAAATCATTGGAGAACAAGCTGAATACATTCAAGAACAAATGTCTTAGAAAACTCATGAACATCAGTTGGAAAGAATTCAAGACTAATCGACAAATAAGAGAAGACTCTAGGCAGAAATATGTCTCCGACTATATAAGGAAAAGACGATGGTCATATATCGGTCATGTCCTACGAATGCAAAACAACAGAATACCACTACAGGCGCTCACTTGGGTTCCTGGGGGTAAGAGGAAAAAAGGAAGACCAAAAGAAACACTCAGAAGAACAATAATAAGAGAAGGAAGAACGTTGGGCCTAAATAATGTGCAAGAGCTAAGAGGAGTGGCGTCACAACGAACAACCTGGAGAGCACTGGTTTCTGCCTTATGCGCCGTGTTTGGTGCTTAAAGAATTTATTATTATCTTCATTCTTTAAGTGTTTTCCTAGTGGGTGACAAATTGTGAAGATAACAACTCTCAGTAAAAATAATGATGAAAACTGGAGCACTA
The DNA here is from genome assembly GCA_024509875.1 of Oreohelix idahoensis. Classification (NCBI taxonomy): domain Eukaryota; kingdom Metazoa; phylum Mollusca; class Gastropoda; order Stylommatophora; family Oreohelicidae; genus Oreohelix; species Oreohelix idahoensis. The sequence continues at coordinate 232,034 of JAMPIV010017850.1, read as the reverse complement.
TGATCATGTGATCAACTTGACATGGCGTGGCTGTAGAATACCTCCAGATTTTATTTAAACATGACAGTAACTAATAACAAAGTGGTGTTCTTGTTCTATGTTGGTCTCCTCTGAAGCCTTTGAGAACTACATGAAAAATCTAGGTTAAATGACATATCTTTTATTTTTTTGTTTCATATCCGGTATAACTCCACTTCTTTGTTTCTATCATAAGGAACTGGAAGAAGTAAACATCATACAATATTTATTTGATGAAGAAACCTGAAGAGGTCAAGGGATTATCTTGCTGATGACACCTCATTGCATCATGACACCCTCCATTTACCACATTATAACAGCCCTTCTAGCAGCACCTTATTTTCTCAAACAGTATTCAGTACCTACTCTGAATCTCCATTCCCCTTTCTACTATATCCAACATTCATTGTGATAACCATCCTCCTTTTTCTCTTATTTACTGGTCTACAGTGAGATATCCTCATGCTGTGTTTTCATTACAGTTTCCAAAGAAGACCTGGTTTACAACAGAGCCATCAGATGAAGAATTTGCCATGTTTGCCGAGACCTTTGATGACGCTCAAGTGAGTATTGTTTGTTTATTATGCCCTCTACTGTTTCTTTTTTAAGGTAACGGTAAAGGTAGTTCCATAGCAAATACTGCCGCAGGGGAGTAAAGTGTTGGAGAGTTCACTATACAAAGTCCAGCTTTTTTTTTTATGTGGTGGGGTGACCAGTTCCCCTCCTTGCTGCCCTTTGCCATGACAACAACCTCCAGCATGAGAATGGAGGTAGAAGCAGCTACTGCAGCCTTAAGGTGGCTGTCTTAAACTTCATTAACAAGGGCACTTATTGTATGACACTCACAATTCATGCTTTAGAAGGTCCAAAGTGGATAGCTCTGACATGAGTGGAAAACCTCTATAGAAGCTTCAAAACTTCAGGAACTGGTGTGGATCTACTATCCTCATCATGCAGGGGTACACAACAATGAAAGAGCTGACAGACTAGCTTCATGCGCACACATAGAAGGTGCATTGGATATGGATAAGGGAGAGATACTTAGGGCACTTAATGATTGCCTATTAGAGAATGGCACTGCAATCGATGAATCATCAAGGCTTAGGTTGCTGGAATTTGGCATCAAACGTAGGATGTAGGGATATGAGAAGATGCATCCATTGTGTATACAGCCAGTGCACAACAGGAACTATTAGCGTTCATCATCAGCTCATCTCAACCCATAATCCATCATGGGTCGTAGGGGTGCCATGGTGGAAGCATCAGCAGACAGGGTCCTCCACTGCTCTCTATTCTCAGCAATGCGTACAAGTGTGGAAAAACCGTGTCCTGCCCATTCTTTGATGTTATCAGCCCAGGATTTTCTTTGCCTTCCTCTTCTCCGTTTACCTTCGACTGTTCCCTGGAGGATCGTTTTCGATGATTAGCGTTCATACCCTTCAAAATTTGCTGAGTGAGACTGAGTACCTATGGGTTTGCCCAGAGTGCAGTGACATCGATTCTTATCAACAATACCTCAAGAGCAGAGTCAGGCACCCATTTACAGGTGGGTAGACTGGAGCGTGACCCTACAGGTTTTGAACCCCAGAATCCTGTAACATTGCTGCGGTAGGAAAGTGCTCTAACTGCTTAGCCAATCAGACAATCTGCAACATTAGTTTTCTCTTTCCCTAGTTTGGCATAAAATCTCAGAGTATTAGAATAACTTCCTGGGATTTGGTGTAAATCACAGGTGTATCTGTATCATTATAAAATGTATGTCATACTCTGAACTTTCACTTATATGATATTTATGTCTGTTTGACTACTACAACTCTTGATGTATTCCAATATCTATTAACTCCTTTTGAATGTTTGTTTTTTTTTGGTCAGTGATTACTCCTATTATACACATCTCAAAATATTGGGTTAGTGATGATGTGCCTACTTATTAGAAAACTAATACAGTAGACATTCAAAAATCCGGCAACCTCCGGACCTGAGGAGTGCCGGATTTTTGAAAATGCCGGATTTTTTATGGTTATATATTCTGTATATATTTAACAGAAAATGACTACCTGTACACTTTATCTGCGATCGACAATGCACGATGTTTACGTTTTACACCACTTCTTTTATTTGCTGAATCCATAATGGGGCTAAACAGCAGCAAATAAATGATAAAATGAGAAGGAATGAGCAGGAATGCCTGTTATCACGTGCAAGCAAGACCCAACAGCTGCATCAAAACATAAACTGCTCCAGAAAACAGTGGCGCGCCAACGCGGTAAATTTAAAAATGCGCTCCGAAATCCATGCCGGAAATCTGAAGGAACCGGATTATCAATGGCCGGATTTTTGAATGTCAACTGTACTAACAAAATGTTTTAGAATGTAAAATATCAGTTTGATTTTTTTTTTTTTTTAAATAAGTTTGAGATTTTCTTCCTCTTCTTTAGTCAGCACCACAGGACTTCAAATAGCTCATACCAACTCCTCCTGTTTTCTGTTCAAGTTAAATCATCTAATCATCTCATTGCAACATCTTCGGCAATTAAGAAGCTGACAGACTGGCAAAGGAAGGTGGAAAGCTACCTCAGCCTGATAAAAGTATAACTTTTGAAGAGGCAAAGAGTTTTATCAGAAGCAGATACAGGAACAAATGGGAAGCAGAACATCCAGGCCACAATAAGAATGGTGCATATTACCAGCTCAACAGAAGAGAACAAGTGATAGTCTTCAGACTCCACATGGGCCACAACAGATTGAGATACCACCTATTCAACCAGCTAAAGATAGGAACTACCAATGAGTGTGACTGTGGCAGCAGTGAAATGACTGCTGAACATCATCTTCAAAGGTGCCCAACATATGAGGAACAGACAAAACACATGTGGCCATCACCAGTACCATTCCTGGAAAAGCTCTGTGGAGAAAGAAATAGCCCCAAGCTGTCAGATTTACTGTGACATTGTAGATAAGTGTGTATTCAGTACATACACAATTTGATTCCACCACCATGGAGAGGGATGAAGTGATATACACATCTTGGGTATCATCAACATCTGTCTCAAACTCAGACTTTCAAACTTACTAACTTAGTCGTTCCCCTTCTACCGTGAGGTGTAGAGGTTTGGGAGAGAGAGTGCCAGACTATCCTATCGGCTGTCTTCCTCCTGGCCTGGTTCCATTCTAGTCCTCGGTCCTTCAAAGATTGTCTAATGTTGTCCTCCCAGCGGATTCTGGGTCATCCTGGGGGGTCTGGATCCCTGGGTCTTTGTTTCCCATGCTTGTCGTGGTTGACATAGCTTTCTTCTCAGATATCACCTGATGGATTTTTTTTAGTCATTGCCCATGACTCGCATCCTTATGTCAAGACTGGGACATCTGGAGCTTATCCAGCTCTTCCTTCCAAACTTGCAGGTTAGATAGTAGATGTGCCTCTAATTTAAGACTTTCAAACTGCCAGTACTAAAACATAATTAAGCAGACTGATGCTTATAAAATTCTCAGTAATTCATCCTCAATAATGTTTTAAGTGTTCAGAACAAGAAACACATCTAGCTCTTTCCAAGCCTCAATTCTTCTCATCTTTGATCCTTAGCCACTGACTGTCAGTGGCCATCACACCTGGTGGCATCTTGTAGGACAGCAACAAACTGTTTCCACTTTGCTCCGTCGGCAGCCATCCTTCGTTCAGTGTTCCAACTCTGGTTCATTCTTTGCATCTCGGCCTCCAGAGTTCTCTATTAGAATTGTTTTTGGTCAGCCTCTCTTTCACTTTCCTACAGGGGTCCAAAGCATAGCTGTTCTTGTGATGGCATTAGGGTCTCTTCTGAGGATGTGGCCAACCCTACTGCAGCGTCTGCCAGCTATGTTGATGTGCATTGGTTGCTCTGAGTAAGCAGTTCTTGATTGGTGATGGTTTTTGGCCAAAAGATTCTGAGAAATTTCCTTAGGCAGATTGTGTGGAAAGAGGACAACTTCAACATTTCCTTCTCTGTTACTCTTCAGCATTCTGCACCATAGAGAAGCACAGAAAGTACACAGCTATCAAATAATCTTAATTTAAATGTTTTTAAGCCTGAACTGCCACTCTCTTAATTCGCATCCTCAGCAGGAAACTAATCACTAAAACATTCACTCTCATGGGATATTTACTGACAACCTGTTTACCCAAGAATATAACTCTCTGTCTGTATTCTTGACCATCCGGAACACTAATCATCCAAACGTACCATGCAAGCATACAAAATAATAATATATAAACAAATGACTTTTCCATCCTTCACCTATAACCACACATATGATCATCATCATCATCATGTGACAATAACTACCAACCAGGTTCTGACTAAAAGGTCAAGGTAGTCCCATAGCAGATACTGCCGTAGAGGAGTGAAGTGTTAGAGACTTCACCATACTAGGTCCAGCATCGAGAGGTGAGGTGACCAGTTCCCTTCCTTGATGCCTTTTACTTCCCTAACTCAAAGTGCAGAGTTAGATACCTATTTACAGCAGGGTAGACTGGAGCATGTCAGTACTGGGATTCAAACCTAGCACCTTTGCCGTGAGAGACCAGTGTTCTAACCACTCTGTAAGGTTCTGACTATTAAACAGAAATAAAACGTTATTGCTACCAAAACCAAGTTCTACCATTAATGACTAAAAAAAATGTATGATTACAACCAAAATTATGATTTCTCTTTGTTTTCAGTTCTCCTACAGGACTCACAAGTCCCAGATTAAGTTTCTGCACCACCTGACCAAGAAGTCCGTCCAACAAATCACGATACACTGCAGAAACATCGTTGCTGTGTTCGATAACAAGAACAACACCTTTGACAACGCTGTCAAGTTGATCAGCTTTGATGATGAGGATATGACTGTTAATGGCAAGAAATCTTTCCGATACAAGGTGCTTGAGGATACATGCAAGGTAATAACGGCTATACCCTGTGCAGTTCTCAGAGGTCTTTAAGGAGGAAAAGAAAGAAAAGGCTGACTACTCCTGTTAAAGTCGGATTGTTGAAGAATGAAAGGGGGTTTCATGTTCTTTTTCTGCTTGCGTTTTTTCCTTCATTGTACTAACTTCCAACTGAGCAACTGTGCTGATAGTTGTTGAGTGCAAATGGTGTGTATCTCAAATTCCAATTCAACTTGATGAAGTTGACCACACAGTACATTTTACGAATCCACAATTATTACACGTTTTATTTATGAATACTGTACATCTCATTGACATTCATGGCATCAATAAATATATAGATTATTGCAGTCTCCTAGATTAGTTTCTGTATCGTCAAAATGTCCGACCTTTATACACGCGATGCCATCTGGCGGTCATCCGGCAATGATAATCGTAGTTTTGGCGACATTATAATATTAACAATTATAATCAAAATACTCCCTGCATGGCTTCTTGAAAAGAAGATTATTTATCAAAATACGATGCTCCAATACTGCATACGTTAATACTAAGGCCGACCCTTGGCCATTAGTTGAGGAGAAATCTGCAAACATTAATATACTGGGAGTACTGAAAATCACGTCTGGCTGGGACGGATCTGAATCATAAAAGGGTCTAGAAAGATCGTTGTTATGATTTAGCATAACGGGACCAGAAGACGCAGCAATAGAGACCGCAGTCAGCGACTCATAGCTTGACTGCCTGCGTTAGGACCAGCGAACCAGAGCTGGTCAAGACCGTGCTCCACCTCCACGTGGTGGTCCTGGAAACAGTCTGCAGCAGTGCAGGCTGGCTGAGCGAGTACGGATCGCAATGGGAAGGCAAACCCGGTCCTAAAAAAGGCCGTGCAGAAGTCGGATGTGTCGACCAAAAGGTGCAGATATCACAGCTACGTTGGAAACAGACACAACGCAACCACCGTCCTTTTCAGGGCGAACGAGGAAGAAGAAGAAGAATTTAGCATAACAACATACTACGTCATGAATATCCGTAGGCAACTATACAAAATCGCATTCAATGAAATATATCTAAGTGCAAAGCATCTTATGTCGGCTGCACATCAATATGTTAGTGCGTAACTTTAAACTGGTAACAAATTGAAGTGGGCCAACATAATTAAATATGTCATAACAATTCCCTCAGACATATTGTAAGAGGCAATTAATATGAGGTTGTTCATAGAGCATTCAATCACATCATATATAACAACTTGCTATACAAACCACCGTTGCAAGAGTGGGTTTCTGCAAACAGACTGGCTGGAGTGGGGCATAAAGGGAAATGAATAATGGTTGTAATTACTATTATGTTTCAAATATGTTTCTTATGGAATGTGAAATATCAGCATTTTCATCTGGTGCTATTGTAATAGCTATTTTTGCAGTACATTTGGATAAATGTTGAAGAAGAAGCATTTGTAAGATTTACAGATGCAGAAAAAAAAAACTAAAAAGATGAGAATTTCGTTAAACACCACCAACTGAACACAAAATAGCAGCAGAATTAACAAAAATGAAATGAGGTAAAATCAAGAAACACGGTGGAATCCATTTTTTTTAAAATAAAGCATTTTTGAGAATAAGAAGCATAAAAATTAAATTACCAGAAAATGATTGGAGCTTTAGATTCACTATCCATTATATATTATATTTAATTAAATTATATTGGTTAAATGGATTGTTTTAGAAAAGTCCTTCCTTTTTAGACTTTCAAGTGCAACTCAACAACTGACTTATCATTGTGACTTTCACTTATATCACAACATCAGTTTTCCTGCAGTACTCATGATCTACATCTTTGCATATTTACAGGACAGAAGTGGTGAATGGGGCTCTGCCATCTTGGAGGTTCGTGGCAAGGAGCATGGTATGCAGCGAGTGCCAATCTTAGATGTAGGACTGAAGGACGTGGGAGGCAGTGAGCAGGAATTTGGCATTGAACTTGGCAAGGCCTGCTTTAGCACCTGATGATCTCCCTTATTCTAGACGTATCAAGTCCTGATTATTCAAATTAGACTCATTTCCATTTTCTCAAAATTATATATGTTGCAATGCCACAAAATTAGCTGCATGTCAGTGGTAGGTGAATTCAGAATTGTGAATTGCAGATAATGGCACTTTTACAATATATCCTGCTGAAATATCTTGGCCTGTACTTCATTCTAGCATTTCACATGGCTTCTCAAGGCTAAGAATTGCATATAAACTGTGGGAATGAGCAAGTTGAATAGGGCAGAAGCAATAATTCCTATTGATATTCTTGTGGTTCAACATTTAAGACACACTCTATTCAGAAATAAAGACTGCATACAAATTTCCATTTTTTGGTCATCATCGGAAACAAAGTAAGAAAAAATATAAGTGACTTTTCAGTGAATCATATTTTGATTTCTCTTATTATGGCATCAGTTTTGTTGGTGGTGTCATTATAAATTTCAAACGTTTTATCACATTCTCCAAAGCTGTAAAATAATTTCTCTATCACAAAGTTATCTGAGTAAATCTTTACATGATGCCATTAGCCATTATACAATACCACAAAGACTTTTATATTTGGACAGGTGCCCTAATATAACCGATAAACCTTAGATCTATATTGAATGGAGTGCACTTTGCCAAAAGAAGGAAAAACTCCTATTACCAACAGAAACAAAAATGTTGCCATTATCTCAATATCACTTCTGCTTTTCGCCTATTTCTTTTTTTTTCTCATTAAGAAGCATGGCCCACCACTGCATTAGGCCTCCTTGCAGGAAGCCTGCAGCAGAGTACTTTCTGTTCTCATGCAGTAGTGGGTTTTGTAACAAGTTGTTTTATATAATGAGATTGCTATTCCCATCTGCAACTCCCATTATTTACCTTTAACAACTTCCTTGGTAGAGTGCAGTTGTCTATTCTCTGCTGCCCAGTATCGGGTCCTGGCACATGATGTCAGCTTTTCATAAGCCACAGACAAACTGATTATGTGGTGTCATCACATTTTAGTGCCATATTAAATCACACAGTCATATCTGGGTGCTGCTGGTTATAATGTTAATTATGCATGGCTAGCAATCTCAGTAGATGTTATATCTTGGACGTTTAATGCCAGGTATACTTTTACCCATTTTTTAAAGTTTCATTTGTAATTTTTGTCCAATCTGGCATGCGGCAAAACAGTTTTTAAAACGTTAATTTAGACCTTTCATGGCTAAATCTTCTCATTTGTCCGATAGTATTGAATAACTAATTTCTTGGCTCTTACATGTCACAGTTTTTAACAATCTGGCAATAATTTTGTCATGTCACTAATATGATATCTTATAATTTTCATACCATTTCATTTTCAGTGGTGACCAAACAATGCGGGTGTATTTGCATCACTTGTTACCTAATCATTTTTAAAATGTCTCACTGTGACTGAATAAAAATAATTAAAAACGAACTCCATCTTCATGATCATCACCGTCATTATCTTCTTTTTTCTCTCCTTTATTTTCAGAAATTTAAGCCTTTGCAGGTACTTTGCTGAAATACATTTGTTTATCTACAGTGTGGGCATTCAGTCTTGGTGCTTCACTCTTTCTTTGATGAGAAAATATTTGAAGGGAAACAGCATTATTTAGTCTGCTTACTGTAACCATCATATGAGGGGTATCAGTGAGGGGTATGTTTTGCTGTGTTGTATATCTCTAAGAGAGGAAACAGGGAAGTAATGATATATGAATATTACTTTAAAAACAAAAGCAGTAGAGTATGTCAAAATATGGAGGAATATTTTCAATTGAAAGTTATGTAACATACTGCAAGAAAAAAAATGTTGATGCATTTTTCTTGGCAAATTTTCTTCATATTTTGTTTTGGATCAGTAAAACTTTTGACCAATCTTTCAATCCCTGCAGAAAAATCCAGTTTTTAAGTGTTGTATGTTCAGTGAACATCACATTTTAACATCTTTACTATTAAGCTTACCACACTACTTAATCACATGTTTGTCTCGTAGTTTCTGATAATAAAATATTAGCTTGTGAATTCTGTTCAATATAATCTCACAATTGAAGAAACACACCAGTCAACAGTCTTTTTCCTCCTCCATTGCAATAGCATTAGTCAACATTATGAGATTGAATAGATTGAGATAGCCCAAGTATACAGAACAAAAAAGTGGAGACTATTAAAAAGGTAAAAAAGATAAAATATTCTTAGAGACTGAGGATCCAAAACCAAGATGGCATCCAAGAAAGACATGAACAGTAGTCATGAGGACTAGGTAGAGCTGATTAATAGATGATGGACAGAATAATTGAATTTATTTGTCTACTGGAACAACAGTCATTTACTGATATAATGACTCAGTAAGATAAACTCTCATGGTACTGCTGTCTCAGTAAGAGAGACTCTTGTGGTACTGGCTCAGTAAAACAATCTTTAGGAACATACGTATTAAGGCACAAACTAAATGATGCTATGACATGTGAAAGATTTTGTGAATGTAAACTTTCTCTGTGTGACTTCTTCTATGTCAGCTATCTTTATTCCTCATTTCTGAAGCCTACTAAAACACTTCTATTTTAGCCCTTATTATTTTATGTATTGTCAAACCATATCTCTCTCACTCTCCTACAATCTGCAAAATTGTAAGCTATTAAATAATGTATCTTAGTCTTCCTGGAATAGTGTTCAAAATAGAGAGTTTCCTGTTCTTTGTGCCTTTTATAAATCCAAGACTTTATATTTATATGATTGCTTTACAGATCAGAGTCTATTTTTGTTTGCTTTGTCAGGGGCATAAGAAACTTGTTCTTGAAACATGCAGATTTAATGTTGCTTGGTGAATAAGTGAAAATCACATTTTTTATTACATGTGTTAGATTCCATCCAAACTTTTGCAAATGTTTATTTTTATTGTAGCATTTTGTTACATATGCCAGATTCCGTCCAAATGTCTGCCAATTTTTTTATTTATTTTCGTTGCTGTAGTTAAGCTCTGAGGAATCATTAAACTGTGTTCTCATTATAAATTCTTGACTGGGTGTTAGTTACTGCTTTTTTAGGTGGTTTTGTTAGTTGATTTATTGGATATGGGTTGTTGTGTTGAATGCTTTGTGCAGTAATGAGTGTTTTTGTCATAAATTTCAGCCAACATGGTCTTTTTTTTTCATAATTAAATTTGATATTTTTCTCTCCCCTATCTTTTGTGTGTGTGTGTGTAAATTTAATCTATGGGTTTTCTTGAATCAGTTTGTTAAAAATATTAAATTAGAGCTTCCAGACTTTAGTCCCTTGCTCATCGTGTGGTATATTGTGATATATCCTGTTGTTGTTGTTTAATTAAGGCTGCTGAGCTTCACGCTCTTTTGCAGCCAATACCAAGTTGAAGACTCCTTGATATTATCTACACTGTAGATCTAGGCTTTTCCTGTGGCTTTTCTGCCATTCCGAAACTTGCTGATTTGAAGTCATGAACACCGGTTTCTCCAGCTTGGCTTGCATTTAAAGGATAGTCACATCTGGTCCCAAGCTAAGAATAAGAAGCACGTGCATTCCCCACCATCCAAGGGGACTCTCCAACTATGCAGAGCTAAAATACAGTACTCTGGTTCTGGGCTCTGCCAAGGGATTGTCATGTCCTGCATAGAGCCACCTCTCAGCTCCCCCTGCCCATCATTGGGGCCATAGTGAGATCCTCCTGCATGCAGTCAACCAGGTCAAAGCCAAAGAATCACATCTGGGGCTCAAGTGACTTCTCCAAGCTTAGTGTGCAATGCTGGGTTCTCAATCAAGTTTCACCACAGGGGGAATCCTTGGAAGTGTGTGGATGATTTCAGGAGTCTATGACGGTATAATTAGCCTCACAGGCAGAGTTCACTTCTACATTGTATATTGTAGCATTGTGCATAGATGGTGGTCATATAAAGATAACTCCAGATATGCCTCCATACATTGATATATCCTGTCAGGATGTTAACTGTGTCAAACTATGAGGGAAGTTCTGCCTGCTGATGCTTCAGTGCAAGCTGTGTTACCAAAGCATTGATTGAAACTGTGTGTTAATTGTCAGAGATTGCCAAACTCCACGGAACAGAGAAACAAACAGTGATGTGTGTTAATGTGAAGGATTGCTTATGCAGTGAGGGCCCAACCAAAAAGACTGAAGTGTCAAACAATAATATATACATGTTATGAATAAACAAGTATATGTCTACGTGCCCCGTGGTCTTTAATGAGACACAGGAAGAATAAGACAATTGCTGTCTTGAGCATGTCATAGAAAGTATCTAATATGAGGTAGTGCGTGTCGCTGGCATCTTCATGAGGTCATACAAATTGTCACAGAAACCATCAATGTAAGAGCGTATGAATGCTTGATGCTGGCTTCCTGCAAGTGGCCAGTGTTTTATAAGGGTAATATGCCCAGTGTAAGACAGAGAGAGAGAGACCAAAAACACATGGAGAAGAGAACTGGAGGCATACACACATGAAAGGGATTAAGAATACGTGGAAAAACAGATGACACAGGATAGGAATGTATTTTTTAATGACCTATACTACCTGTGGACCTGAAAGATAATGATAATGATGATCAAACTGATATTTCTGAATAGGTCAGTGATGTCTTTCGTCACCCTTCAGCTTCCCAAGGAGGAAAGACCTTCCAGGTCTTCCTGTCCTGTGCCATCAGCTCAAGATCATCTTCATCCACTTCATGTGTTTCTCCAGTTCTCTTCTCTATGTATTCTTTAGTCTTCCTCTACCTCACTCATCCTGGGGGTTCCAGGGAAAAACTATCTAGAATTGCTTTCAACAGGTTTCCTCATTGAGTGTTCTACCCATCTTCTTCTCATCTCTTGTTCCACTGGCACTTTTCCGGTTCTTATCATCAGTTTAACATTAGTCAGCTCATCATATCACTCAAGTGTAGCACAGGACATGAAGACATAATATAAAGAACTTGAGATACATTGAAGATAGTCTTAATAGCAAAACGGGAAAAAGAGTTACAGGAAATAATTGACAGAAAGTGACAATGACTTCTATAGAATGCACTATCAAAGTAAATGTAACAGTTTCAAAACAAGTTAATAGATACCTAGGCACATTAATAACATCAAATGGATGATACATCTTGGAAGTGAAGAGTTGAATAGCCCAGGCACAAACAGCATTCTATATTCTATAAAATGAAAAGTATTTTATGCAACCACTTTTTTTGTCAATGGAAGTAAGATAAGAGTTCTTTAGTGTTAAATGGAACCAATTCTGATACATGGAAGCATGTCATGGACAGTCAGTAAACAAGTAGAAAAAGCACTAGACGCCACAGAGATATGATTCTACAGAAGAATGTTAACAATACCACGGACAGCTGAAAAGAATAATGAGGCTGCCCTGAAAAAAGTCAGTGTGCAAAAGAAGCTTATTCTTGATGTTAGAAGGAAACAATCCACTGTCTTTGGGCATGTTATGAGATGAAGAAAGCTGGAATATATCATAACAACAGGAAAGATTGAAGGAAGAGGAGATAGGGGACAACACAGAGAGAAAATACGAGACAGTTTGTTATTGTTGAACAGAATCAACATCATTGCCAAGGCTTATGATGACTTGCTGGTAGTTAATCAGTTCTCGTTTGACTTACTCTGCTCTTCTCTTTTGAAAATATTTTCAACTGTGGTTACCTACTTGATCGTTGTTTCTGCCTGTGCCATCCATGATATCCCCCTCTTTATTCTTGCTACCTTAATGTCAGCTATGCTTCCATGCAGGGAGTGCCGTTTGTCTGTGGTTACTCGCATATAGGCTTTTGCCTGGGCCATCGCATATTTGGATCTAATTGACAGCACTCCAAGCATGTACCTCATTGTTACAGAGGTGGTATCTCATGTACAGCCCAAGACTATATGCATTCCTTCATTTTGATTGTGTCGTAGTCGTTCACATTGTGTTACTGACAGTGTGAGTATTCCCAGCCCATTCTCAATGACTAATATGACTAGCTGATGATAAAGACAAAATAGTAATCTCTGCTCCAGATGCACTGCAGCCATTACTTTCAGAGCTGCCAGACCACTCCTGCATTTCTGTATGATGTGATCAACAAGGTGCTTATGTGAGAACCTACGATCAAATGTAATGTTTGATATAATGGTGAGGATAGAAGTCAAAAGCAGAATTGATAAATATACTATTGGACAAAAGTTAAGGGCCACCAAGAAAAACTCCACTATGGACCAATTAAATGCAACCAGGTGTAAACAATTTATTACAAAATAAAGTTGATTCATCCATGGAAAAGATCAGTCAAGTTTTTTTAATAATGTGTGACTTACTAACAAAAAGAAATTCAACTCACTTTTTCACCTTTTGAACTAGTGGGGCGTGTCCAGTTCTGTTTTCCATGTTCTGTTAGTCACTTAATTTCTTGAAGATGACTTGGGGATGTCACCTTGCTACACTGTGCACAGGTGGTCACATACTGAAATATGTCTTCAGCAATACCTGGCCAATAATATTGCACTGAGGTCCGTTGACAAGTGGTACCAATTTTCATATTCCCACCGTCTGGTACATCATGTGCTAATTCCATAGCCTTGTCCCTATAACTCAATGGCAGTACTAACTGTCCATATCCATTTTGTCTTGCTCCAGCTTTTCTGTAAAGCAATCCATCCTTCAAATAGAACTGTCCTTTCTTAGAGGGGTTATGGCTGTCTGGCAATTTGCCAAAGCAAGGTTTTAATGATCTATCTTTAGCCTGGGCTTTTTTCATCTTTTTCGGATGAATATTAAGTGGTATTCCCTCCTCCTTCCCAGGGGTTGACCTGACCTGGAGTGTTGCCATGATCACAGGTTTTATTGGGTTCCCTAGGAAAACATATCTTCTTCCTAACAAAAACGGGTAATTAGGATCATCACACACTGCTGCACTGATCACTCCTTCCACATAGCGTGTATTGACATTGATTCTAGCTAGTGGAAGTGTCATGGTGGCTGTTCCTTTTAATGCCCCTTGTATCTCCACTTTTTCTGTGGTATATTGATCAGGGTGCACCAGAGTCACACTCACAACTGAGTCATATTCCAATCCTGAATCATAAAGGCACATAATCTTATTGCCATTACATGTTACTTCTTCACAGATGGGGGGATGATGGAGGTTTGTCTGACTGTCTGTGGTAAGTTGGGATTATATCAATATTTATAGGGGACTTAGTGTACTGACTGAGATCAGCTGTGAAGGTATCTGTATCTAATAATTGTGGTGTGTTACAGATGACCTTACTTTGCTACCACATTTAGACCTCAATCAGACTTATTCTGGACTATAGTGATGACTACGTTGAATGTCTAGGGTTATGATAGTGATGAAATGTAAGTTCACAACAACCAACAGGCAGATAAACACTTTAATTAAGATCCACAACACTTTACAACACTATGACACGCACATACATATAACACTCTAGAAGACTAGCTTAAGTAAGTCAAGTGTAACTTTTAAATTATGTATTAATTTTCTTTCAATAATAGATATCCTGATCCAACTACAGAGTGAATCAGGAATCACAATCAAATGTAAACACAATGTGTATGTACAAAATTTATACAAAGGATCTTTGTCCTGACATATAATATGATTACAATATGTGTGTAGGGTTGTGATGTAGTCTTATGAGGTAATACTGGCTTTTGAAGCTAGGTTGTTGTTTGTCATCACGACTTCATGTGTTTGTTACTGGTGGAAATAATATTGAAGGGTTCACAGTTTCCTTTTAATTGTAAACAATAACTGTCCCTCTTAATTTAGTATTACAGTCAATTTTAGAGGGGTTATATAAGGATGAGCTGCTCTGGCTGACGAATTCTTAACTCATGTGTAGGCAGCAGGAAAACTGTCTCCTCTGCTCGCTTGCTTCTCAGCTATCTTGAAATACACCACTGGTCGATATCTTGGACAAGGAGTCTGCTGCTAGCCCTCTGGATTCAGCAAAACTCAGACCAGGTGCTGCTCTAATACTTCAGTACCACGGTCCCTGAAATAAGAAGGTTGTACCTCCTTCTTCAGAACTAATATATATAATCTATTTCCACACTGAAGTACAGGACATTACAAACACAGAGCTCAGCGCTGTAGGCCAACTGCTAGCTTCTCATGTGACAATATACACCAGTATTCCTCTTCCTAATGGTTACAACGCCTCTGCAATTCCAGCGTTAATTCCTTCTATACAATAAGATAGGTGTCATGGTACTATTTGGCAATCCCATATATGCCTATGCAGTTATACTCCTCTCTGACAAGCTTTTACATGGTGGAGCAATATCTAGGCTTTGCCTTCTGTTTGCTACTGAACCACACACATACAGACACAATTTATCATTTCATATTCAATTTTCATATATATATATATATATATATATATATATATATATATATATATATATATATATATATATATATATATATATATATATATATATATATATATATATATATATATATACGAAATATGTCTAGCTTACCACAATTCATGGAAATATACACAAGTAACGTTGACTGGCTATGAATCTGGCACAATTTTGATCTGCCTTATCCCAGGCTTTTATTAGAAAAATATTAGCGTGGTCTCAACGCACTTGCTTCTCACAAAATGTATTTTCAAAACTGGCCCTGAACTGACGCTTCTATTTGCCTATATTGAACGTTCTAACCAATGAGACCATGTTTACAAGAGCCTTTGAAAAATGTTACCTATCCTACATGTTGCCATTAACCACCATAATAGTATTTGCAGTTCGACCAATAAGGTTTTGCCTTACATATTACTACAGCCAATCAAAACGTATCTAACTTGTTGGCCTCATTTCCCCTAACGCAGTGTTTTCCAAGCATGCCATTATGAGCAAATATGATCTTGTGCTGTCAGACAACCCCACTATAGTACTTTGGCTATAATTTGTTAATTACTAGCCTATTTGCATAACACATAACATATTCTTTGTCAGCAAGGCCTAAGGCACCCAAATATATAAGTTTAATGGGGCTAAGTTCAAAATATGTATTATTATAGGATAGTCGTGTAGTTGTTTTTTTACCACCCGTTCACTTCTACATCATAGGATGTCTTCTGTACTGTCAGGAGCTTAGACATAAATCAGTAGAATGTCAGGTTTCCCAATAAGATTTTAAACCTGTTTTGAAAACCTAACCTTGTATTGGTAGTGTTTTTTATTCCTGTTTATTTGAAAAAAATCAGGTCTTCATGCCTTACGCGTGGGATTGGCGTTCACTTTTTAATCACGAGACGACATGGTAGTATTGCATGCATTCCTCCGTGCATCTCTCTCTCTCTCTCTCTCTCTCTCTCTCTCTCTCTCTTCTAAGCCCGTCTGTCTTTTAGGTTAACACAGTGTATATAATGACATTAATGCTAGTATGGTATCTAGGTCATTAAGCAGTTTGCGTATCTCAAGGTTTTCTAAGAAACACAGTACCAGTTTTATTTTTAGACACGCGTGTAGTTTATGTAGACGGAGCAGAAAAAGGGGTTTTCTTGTTCAGCCATTATGGCGTTCTACAACACAGGCGTACGCTATTGTGACAGCACTGTTCTTTTACCATTCTTCTTTCCTTTTATTGAATTACTTCGTTAGGCTTTACATTTATTTTCTAATTTATATATGTGGATTAGAATTTTTCACCACACTGTCTGTCAGGTCCTTCCTGCCCTTTCCCACTGTTATCATACATGCAGCTTGATATGGAGGGACTTTCTTACCACATTCCAGTGTATTGTGGTTATTCATTTTGCAAACTTTGCATCACTTATCTCCCTGTCTATAGAGTTTCTTATCTTGTACCTGAGGGTTCCTGTTTTTATGATCAAATCTGGGTTTATCATAGTCTTGTTTGTGTCTGTGTTGGTCCCTATTATCATACTTATCTTGGTTTGGGGGTGGTCTACTATTATCTTCCTGCTTCTTCCTAATTCCAGCTATCTCTTTCTGAGCTGCTTGATATCTCTCAGCAACTGTTAAAATCTCCCCCAATCTCTCTGCACCTTGTTCCATAAGACATTTTCTCATGTCTGGAGGCATAGACTCTCTTACTTGTTCCATCATGACCATTTCTTTTAGGTCTTGACACTTTCCAAGAGTAGTTCACTTCTCCAAGTAGGTTTCTAATCTTGCAGAGAATTGGTGGTAAGTTTCTCCAGAAAGTAGCTTGGCAGTTCTAAATTTCTTCCTATAAAATTCTGAATTCTTTTCATAGCGAACCAGCAATGCCTGTTTCAAGATTTCAAAATCTTCTTGTTCCTCTCTCCCAAGTTTTGTAAAAACTTCATAAGAAGCTCCTCTCAGCCCCTGTGATAACTTAAGGCTCCATTTCTCTTTCTCCAAGCCATAGTTAGTAGCTAATCTCTCGTATCTACTTAGATAAGACTCAATATCATCTTCTTTCTCCACAAATGGGTCCAAGTGAAAGTTCATGGCTCCATTTGAAGCACCTTGACTTGCACTAATGTCAGAGGTAGTTAGGCTACTTCCATTTCCTGTAACATGTCCTTGAAGTTCAAGCTCTTTCAGCCTCAATTCATGTTCCCTTTGCAACCTCTTTTCTTCAGCCTCCATTTGCCTAACCTCCCTATCAGCTTCTAGTTTCTTAGCTTCAGCTTCCCTATCAGCCTCTATTTGTGATCTTTTATCTTCAGCTTCTATTTGTAATCTTTTAGCTTCAGCTTCTATTTGTAATCTTTTAGCTTCAGCTTCTATTTGTCTAGCCTCCCTATCAGCTTCTAATTGTAATCTTTTTTCTGTTTCCAACTTCTTATCTTCTCTTTCTATATGCTTGTCACATTCAGTAGTGACATATTGAATAAGAGCCTCCCCACTTAACCCAAACTCTTTTGCCGCCTGCACTGTAGCAGACCTAAACTTTGCCAAGTCTGCCATACTAATAGTTTCAGACACTCAATCACTACTATCAACAGACCAAACACACACTTAATTAATATAAGACTAATTAATTACAAGACCACTGTCAGTGTATCCAGTCACCAAAATTTTCTTTGGTACTCAATAGTACTTCACTGCGCTTTATTTAGCTTAAGTTTATTCTAACTTTTATTTTATTTTTTAATTTTACTCCTACTGCTAACTCAGAGGATGTAAGTAACTATTAAAAGACTGAATGTCTCAAAGAAAAGACCCCAGGGTAGTAAATGAAATCCCGGACTGAGACCACAGATGTCGTGAGAGGTTCAGATGTCATTAAAATTAAGAAGATATCCTGGACATAAAGGTGTATCAGATGATACCAGGATAGTGCCAGATAAGAGTCTGGTCTTATCAGTAATACCCCCTTCTCTGAAGAGAGTAAGGGTGTATAGACACAAAGGTAGGGTCAAGCTATGTAAGTTCCCAGAGAAGATGGTGATGTAGTACTCTGAGTCCCTAACTGCTACCTCTCCTGATCCGCCTCTGTGATTATGGTATTCAATATTGTTATTGACTCGGCTAGGGATAATTATATAACTAAATTCACCAACAAGAACTGTAATTCAACTTAAAGAATTTAAGAAAGTCTGCTGGTGAATATTTACAATTTAATTAAACAGTTACTCTTTTGTGTTTGAAAAGTTTTAAACTCAAATATATTTTACAACAGTAAATAAATAAAACAGTTCAACAAATGTTTTTTCACTTGGGTCAAAATGTCTGTCATCTTGTAGACAAAATTAGCTTGCTTGATCATTCACTTGAATAATAATTATTATTATAAGTTTATAGAAACTCTATACTATTATGGTCATCACAAACTGGATGCGTATATGTCTTTAGTGAGTATGGATAAGCTGCACAGTTGCCCAAAGCAACTTATCTGAGTCACTGCAGATGGTTCCCTTAGATGCTGTATTGAATCTTCAGATGAAATCTCCAGCAGTTACATACATTATGACTGGCCTGCTATCACAGACTGGCACTGCATTCGTTGCAATGTTAGTAAGAGTATCCTCTTCTTATTTGGAGACTTTAGGTTACAGGATTAAACCTGCAATGAATTCAAACGCAATCCCTGTATTTGTCTATCCATATCCCTCTTATGACACAGATGGGGACGATAGACAGTTTCAGATAAGCGTGCCAGCAGATGCACAAGGTATAGTATAGAATCAACAATCATTTTAATTCAAAGTGATCACAATTTACTTCTACCTTCTTAATTATAAGTATTTTCCCATGATTTGCCTCCATACAATAATTTGGTTGTGGGTAAAACTATTAAGTAATATGTCAAACGATACTGTGAATCAATCCCTTTCATCCTTCTTTATGTTCCTGGTAGGTGTCTCATTCTATTCAAGAAAAACTTCTTTAAATACCTTTCCCAACTTACAGACACAATTGACCATCTTTCTCAATATATTAATATTTCCAAAGGCGGGCTTTGCCGCTCGAATTACACATGAGTCTGTAAGTTTCATCAGTACACACTGTCCATTCCTAACACATCTTATACACGTCATATCGCACAGTTGGATTAATCAATATAATTACACACAATTATATACATTTATATATACTGAAGCACATTAAAAACGCACCACTATTATATATACTGATGCCGAGAAGCTGGAAAAAAAAAGTGTGGGAATGGATTTTCCCAGTGTTTGTCATGAGGTAGAGAGCGAATGGCTGCTGGAATGGAAAGTGCATGATTCAACCCACGGGTTTGTATACAGACTACATGAAAACAATGAAAGTTACACGTGCAACACGATTCCCAACAGCTATGACCCTGAAAATGTGTACGCGTTGTGGCAGTATACTCGGTATAAAAAGGCCGTTGAGACAAAACACCCAGTACATGTGCTTGAAATGCCACAACTATCTGAAAACGACCGCCAACGAGCCATTGGTATGTTGGAGACCGGAATGAGCTCGCCAGCCAATGCCAGAAGTATGAATTGCCACCACAGCACTATTGTACGTCTCAATGAACGTTACGGAACCACTGGCAGTGCCCGGGATAGACTTCGGAGTGGCCACCCACGAGTTCTACCCCTGCACAAGATCATCATATTGTGCTAAGTCACCTAAGGAATCGTTCTCTCCCGGCAAGTCAAACAGCAAGAGCAATAGTGGGTAGACGTGGGCAAGTCTCTCGAATGACAGTCATACGACAACTCAGAGATACAGGCCTTACTGCAAGACGACCTTATGTTGGGCCAAACTTGACTCACAGACATCGTCAGCAGCGCCTGCAATGGGCAGAGCAACATGTCAGATGGACTAGACTGCAGTGGAATGCTGTCCTAATCACAGACGAGAGCAGATTCAACATATCCTTTGCTGATGGACGTATGCGGATTTGGCGACGGTGTGGAGAGCGCTTTGCAGATTGCTGTGTTCGTCAGCACAACCGATTTGGAGGTGGCAGTATTCACATTTGGGGAGGATTCAGTTTTCACCATCGCTTGCCTCTTCACGTCTTCCGTGGAAATGTTAATGCTGTGACATATCGAGATGAGGTTCTGGATGCATTGGTTGCTCCTGCATTCACAAATTATCCAGACTTGCAGCTTCTCCAGCAGGATAACGCACATGCGCACACCGCATGCATTACGAAGCAATATCTACAGCAGCAGAACATTGTGACGATTGATTGGCCTGCCCTATCACCAGACATGTCCCCTATAGAACATCTGTGGGACGAGCTTGGACGCAGAGTCTACAAGCAAGGTTCTCCAGCTAATTTGCAACAGCTCAAAGCTGCTCTTACACGTGAATGGGACTTGATTCCCCGGAATTTCCTTCAGAGACTTGTGCGTTCCATGTGGAGCCGCTGCCAAGCTTGTTTGCAAGCACACAGTGGACATACCAGATACTGAGGATAGTGTGAATGAATTTTTTTTATTGGTTGCATTTTTGGTTTTCTCCCTTGCCTGCACACAGAATGCAATGAATTTCATAACAATCAAATGTACAAATTAATGACCAGCATGGATTCATAGGAAAATGAATAAAGATTCCAAATATGTAAACTTGTAAACACTTATATTTACATTTCACACTATGTTCCTGGATTATACAGGTGGTGCGTTTTTAATGTGCTTCAGTATATATATATATAAATAGATTCGTTCTTACCCTTAGGCACACACAGACTAGCCCTCAATGGTTGATTAAGGTCTGCTAACAAGTGCAGAAGGCAAACGCTGGCATTAACATATGCTCTGCTTTCCCCGCTCTGTGTGTTTTTTCAAATAATAGTGACTAACCCGAGTTCGAAAGGCCAGTCTATATATATGTGATGGGGCCGAAAAGGAGACGCCCGCCCCCTACCTGTTTCTAGGCAGATTATTTTCGATGTGCGCGAAGCATTCTGGGTTGTGAAAAGTCTGAAGTAGAAGATATGTAATGAGGCCATAATAAAGCCTGAGAATTAATTGTGGTGTATAGTTGTGAGTCATATTTGATATTCGTGTGTTATATTAAATAGCTGTAGGTTTTATTTGTGTTTTCGCTATTCCTAAAGCGATAATCGCGTGTGATATTTAAGTAGCCAAGATTAATACGCCTAGCGCGCAGTAAAGTGAGTGATTAGCCTAGTGCCTATAAAAAGAGATAGCGAACTACCAGCGGCCCTTTTTAAGTATCAGCCCTGACGATATAGAACGAAACGAGGCGCCCTGTGTACCCACACAGAAGAACACAAAGACATGACACGTGAGTTAATTTAAATTAGAATTAGTTTTATATAATTCGGAAATAATATCGATGTGGCTATTTTAATGTTGAGTGATATAGATAGATGTGTTTCCAAAGGAAATGTCTTTTTAGGACATTATAATTTAGTCTTGAAATGATAGATGAGTGAAAATAATGTTTGATAGGTTTTATTAGGCACGCAAAGCCCAAATCACAGATGTGAGAGTTTAAGAGCAATTATGTCAGTCATCAGACCGGGCAAGAAAGGCAAATTTAGTAGGGAGCTATTTCATACAATGGGTTACTGTGAGGTGAGAATAGTCATCTAGATTTCTGGAGAGCGCGAGGCCACTCCTTGGGCGTAAAGCGCATTTGAGACATAAATGTTGCTGTTTGCTCCTTGCGGAGCAGGGCGACACCAGTGCGGCTGAATCCAACAGAAGCCTGCATGAAGCATTTATATGCTATGGCAGTGATTTGTTTCGGTAACGATGTGTTTCATTTGATGAGATTCCCAGTCGCACCAGTTTTCATATACGACACGCTTGTTGCCAGGCGCACCAGTCGTCACATACGACATGCTTCAGAATGCAGTAACGAATACTGATGTGGATCGGTTACGAGGTAGTAGCTTATTCGCGTTATTGAGAGTATTTGTTGTACATATAGTTGAATATTATTTTATGTCCATTTTATGATTATTTAATTATGGTTATGTGAGGAATGGTTGTGAGAGCACGTGGGCTCACTTCAAGATATATATTTCTCTTCTCCGCTCCTGAGGGAGCATGGGGCCAACAGTGTGGTTTGCCTTCATATTAAGCATTCAGATGCTCGGGCAGTAGTGGTTTTGGTAGCAATCTGTGTTACATGGTGAGGTTGCCAGCCTCATGCACAACACCATACCAGTCGCATTGGACGACACACATGAGTGTGTGTGTGTGTGTGATAGTTGAGTGTGTCAGGTGGCGGCGTAGGACAGTTTGACAGGTGAGAGCGTGGTGTTTCTCATTCAGTATTATATTATGATTTTAACTATTCTGTGCTTTGTTTGCTTCTTCAGATTAGCATCGGGCACTGTTGGGTGTTTTGTTTTGTTTTGTTTTGTTTTGGTTTATTTGTTTAATGTTTGCTTTGTCACTGAATGGGTTATAAAAATAAATATAGCCCCTGCCTCTAGAATCAAGAGTTTTATTGTTGTTCGGGTCGGTGCGAGTGTGACAAGAGAGTGATTACACATCACAATATAATCATCATCATCATCTCGCCCACCCTACCACATATAGTCTGACCTCGGACGTACGAGATGGAATCCCTGAGGAATGCAATAACTATCAGAAAATGTAGGTACAGTTTGGCTTTTTGTACAATGTAGAAAAACTACTTTTTAAAATTATCTTCGTTATTCCTGATGCGATTATAGTCATTTAAAGCTTACATTATACTGGGAATTAGGTTTTACATATCTATATAATAATCTTTTTGGGTACTACTTGCATTTTCTGTTATGCATAGTTTAAACAGCTAAACTTAGGCCAACCTGATGCTTCGAATGCATTTAACCTAAGATTTCTCCCGTCCTATAATATTATTAGTAAAAGTATTACTACTTACGGGTAGAGTAACATCCCTAATATTGTGTTGATAACTTCTGCCAAGTGGTACTCCTTCTATAATGCTGTAGTAAAATTCTGAAGTTAATCATGTTACACAGATAGGGTCTTGCCATCTTTATTTTCCAAGCAGTAGTAAACACAGGACCAAGAAAGCGTTTTCATTGGTCAGTGTATTTTATCTTTCTACAATGTATGGTGCTCGGTAATGCCAGAGTTATTAGAATTCGTGATGTGAAACAGACGTCATTTCACGACAAGGATAAATAAAACAAAAATTTAGACAGAGGTGATGGAGTACTTCATAATTGTGACGAAAGTACTGAGATTCTGTCTTTCAAATGGCCCATGTCTTTTTCCCCTTGCATTTTTGGAGGGATTACAGAAAAATCCTTCCCCATGTTGCTTCTCCTTCTATTTATTTACGTTTTTCAGAGAGATTACGGTGGAGTTTCATCTCATCTACATCTATGTTCCTTCTCTATGACTAGTAGTCTTGTTTAGTGTTGGTGTGTAGGGAACTGTTGCATTATTATTCTAGACGAAGGACTTTAGAGCCTAGATCAGATTGGAACCAGTTTTAGTCTTTTTAAAGATATGGCATGTGGCCATAGACGCATTTTCCGGGAGTTAAATTAATTGCGGCCATTGTTGCTTCATTTGCTACTAGAGGGTAGGGCTTAATCCCGTGTCTTTGTCTAAAACCCATGCACGTTGCATCAGAATGATCTAAGGTTCTGATTGGCTGAGAGCTAACTGCAGTTGAAATGCAGAGCTCCCATTGGCTTAGAACCACGCCGCGCATATGACGTCATGAAGTCGGCGCGTGGGGTCTGGATAATAAATACGCCCGAATTTCATAAGTTCGGTCTCTAAAAATTAACTGCCCAGACCGGGCCAGTAAAAATATTGTTGTTGCTGGGAGTTAGTCATGCAGAACCCTGGGTCAGACGGTCTGCGTGATTGTATTACCGGGAAATGTTTATTTTGGGGCTCAGGTAGAGACGGGGAGAGAGAAGAGAGGGGAGTTACGTGTTGAAGAGTCAGGAGGGTAGTGTTATTAGAAATAGATTATTAACGTTTTTGTTTAGCTGTTGTTTTTGTTTTTTGTCTAAACAGCAGGTGCCGGCTTTGTGGGGAAGAGCAGAAGTTTGATACCACAAATTTCTCCCACGGCAAAAAGGTGGCATTCGCAGACACGCAAAGTCGTGCGGAAGGAGAGAAAGAAAATACGTTTTCCCAGGCAGGGGAAGACATTTTTCCAGTGAATAGGATTTGGTGGATAAATCCTGAGCTCTGACGCTCGTTCTGTTACACACGCAGATTTGGCATGCTGCCAGCGTTGTTGTAATTTTATTTTCGCTTCTTCACGGCCATAATAAAGCCGAAAACCCATCGCCCAGTCATAGGTAATCGGGCAGGTAATGTCAGAGGTGTTAGGAGAAGCCAGCTACAGTTCCAGTCCAGAATCCAGTGGGGTTCTTTTTAAACCTTAGTCATCAGTTCCAGAATGGTGGAGAGAGAGAGGGTGACCATACTCTCCACAGAAGTCATCGCAGTGTTGTCCCAAGTATAGCAGATGACAGCTGCTGAAGGTTTTTTAGACGAGTTAATTGTGTAGCAGTGTGCAAGAGCTTTCAGGATAGGCTGTGTAGAACCAGAGTCTGCGCAGAGTTGGTGTAGACACTTTGTAGTTGTTCCAGCTGACTGTGCACTTAACATTTAATTTAGAATAGTTGTGGAAGTGGAGGCTCGACAAGTGCAGTGTGGTTTATTTTGTCTAATCTAAACTTCTGTCCCCATACAGGTTGCAATTGTGGGAGAAGGGTTGGGGTTGATGCATTTTTAACTGTGCTTGATTTTGTTTCAGGTGTGCATCCTCGCACTTTATGTATGGGACATGCATATGTTTGTTTGTTTATAGGTGTATAATAAACTTGTATAAATTGTAGCTGGCATCAGTCATTTCATTTAAGTACAGTAGCTATATGTTGTCTGTATCTTAGTGGTTGTGAATCTTGATATAACCTTATCCCCTTAGGGTAGCTAGAGGTCGTTGACAACTATAGCACATAAGACGTCCGAAGTGGCGAGGAAAGAATCAACCTCGGTTCTTAACCTCGGAGCCAATAGTGTCAACTGTTCACATTTCACTATCAGTTTCTTCTAAATCTATCTTTTCAGTCTTTCTTCTCACTAGTGTCTTGTCACTATAGGTAGACAGTCTCTAGTCTTAAATCCATTTCGTGACAAAGTGGGGGCTCGTCCGGGATCATCTTTGTTGGGATCAATTCTAGATTCATAAATTGTCTCTGAAGAAAGTTCTGGAAATAGTTTTCTAAAAAAAAAAAAAATCCCCTAGACGTGAGCTATATTAAGACTGATCCAGCTATAAGATTTCCACAGGTTGTAGTCAGTTTAAATGTTAGTTGTAGTAAGGTTGTTTATGACTTAGAAGTAATTGATGGCTAATCGAATTTTTTTCTTGACAGGAAAGTAAATTCGGGTTTTGGGTAGCTGGATAACTTGAATTTTTTTCAGGTAGTATTAGTCAGATTGGTGCCAGTCTGAGTTCGGGTTTTGGGACAGCAGTTATACAGAAAGTAGGTAACAGTAAATTTTTCTTGTCCCTTTTTTTTGTCATTTCCCCTCGTTGTGAGTACTGCTGATTTGTCAGGTAAGATGGCTGAATTGGTCAAGCTACTTACTGCATGGAAGGACGCAGCTAAAAGCATGGGAATGGATGAGGCCGAGACTAGGGCTTACATTATGAGGGAACAGGACCGGCAGACGGAGAGAGAGAAAAGGGAAGCCGAGAAAGAAGAGAGGGCCCGACTGGCAGAGATGGACCTGCGTAAATTGGAAGTGGAGAAAGAAGAGAGGGCCCGACAGGCAGAGGAGAGAAAGGCAGAGAGGGAGGCGCAGGAAAGGGCTGCAGTCGCAGAAGCAGCGAAACAGGAGAAGGCAGCAGAGAGACAGCATGAACTTGCCCTGCGTTCACTGGAACTGCAGTACCGATCTTCGGAAGGCAGTTCGGCTAACGGAGATTCTCCCGGAGCAGGGGCGACAGACACCTCAGGAAACGGAGGGCCCCGGATGGCAGCCATGAATTTTCCGATGGACCCTTTTCCTAACGGGAATGAGAAAATTGAGGTATTTTTGGAAAAATTTGAAAGGATGGCAAAGGCATACGGGCTGGATGATAGTCTTTGGTGCCTCAAATTATCTCAATCACTAAGAGGGCATGGGTATGATGTCTATAGCAAGATGCTAGTGGATGACCAGAATAACTTTGAGGCACTGCGGAACGCCCTGTTACAGCGATTCCAATGGACTCCCCGGAAGTGCCAAACAATGTTTCTGGAAAGTCGTCTGGAGAAAGGAGAAAGTTTTCCCCAGTTCGCAGAGAGGCTGAGGAATTACCTCACTCGCTGGAGAGAGTTGTCGGGTTTGGCTAAATCTTTCGAAGGATTGGAAGAATTAGTTCTGTGCGAACAGATAAAGGCCAACATGTCTCCGGACTTAAGGAAATACCTGGCGGAGCAGGGCGCCCAGCAACTGGACCAGATTATTCTATTTGCTGAAAGGTTCCAGTCGGCACAATCCGAAGTACTGGGCCAGAAAAGAAAACACCCTGACCTGCCAGCCCCAGACAAAGGAGCATCTTCATCGCATTCGCCTTCCTCTTCAGCTCACCAGCAGCAAGGGCCGTCTCGAAAGGAGCCCCCTCCCAGTCATAACATGCGCTCCCAGCCGCCTAACAGAACACAGGGGCCGACTTCTCATGAACCCGTCAGGAACCGGGGAGATAATGAGAGATATTGTAGGTTCTGTCGGACTACCTCTCATTGGACAACACGGTGCCCAAACAAACAACCCGCTCATCAGGTGGCTTGTTTAAGGCCTGTGAGGGTGAAACAAGGGAAGAAGTGGAAACCCTTCCAGTCAGAGAAGTTGTTTTCCAACAGCGGACCAGCCGAAGTGAACGGGACGGAGACAACATGTTTATTTGACAGCGGGCTTACATACCCCAGCATAGTCGCCCGACATCTGGTGAAGCCTTGGCAGATGACTAAGGAAAAGGTCAATATTGGTGGAGTTTTAAAGAAAGGGACTTCACAGTGCTTTCCGGTAGCCAATATTGAGGTGAAATGTAAGTTCGTGTCTGGCACCATCAAGGCAGCTGTAACGGCTCAGCCAGCCTATGACTTCATTCTCGGCAACCCATATTTAGTTTTGGGGAACCCGCCCACACCAATCCTTGCTGATGCAAGGGGGCCTACTACAGGCCAGTTAAGTGAAAAAGGAGAAGCCCTAATTCACGGAGCCCCGAGCGAGCTCAAACATAGCTGTCGTGCCAAGGAGAGGTGCAACGCCTCTGACGACAGTGATTTGTTATTTGCAGAGGCAAATTCGCCCGCCAGCCCTGTTCAGCCAAACGGCCAAACGGTGGTGACGCCTCTGATTCCGGAAGTACTCTCTTTGTTGCCGGGAATTAGGCCCCCGATGGTATTAGCTCCTTCAAGTGAGGGACATACTGACAAGAGCGGTATTACATATGTCAACGACCAGCGCCATCTTCATAGGGCACAAGATAGCGGTCTGAGCGAGCATATAGTTCCAACCAGCCCTGGAGCCCCATCCGACCAGCACTTTACTCAAACGGAGGAGGACAGTGATCTGAGTATCCGTTTGCCTATAAACGGAGATGGGCCCCACAACTCTCGTATCTCGTTTACAGGAAACGACTCTTGTAACGAGGAGCCTGAAAAATTGGCTATATTTTCCAATTTGTTTCAAGGAACATTGGAACCAGTCACTGAGAGCTTTATCTCAGTTTCTCCGCGATCTAACGGGATCTTAAACCGTCAAGTGTCACTGCAGGACACATTCCAACTGACGCCAGTAACTCTCACAGGGGAGGGCAAGGTTGAAGGTAGAACCAGGGTGTTAGACGGAGAGCTCCCGTGATCTACAGTTTCATCTCACCAACTTTTCAGGCCAGAAAAGAGTGAGAAAAGCGACATTACGCATTTGCAAGGAGCTACTTTGGAGAGCTCTGTCCCGCCTCATATTGGTAGGGGAAGAGCGAGTCCAGAACCACTGCCAGGGGCAGATATTACCTACCTTTCTCCAAAGGTAGAAGCTATTGAGATCAGTGAGGATCCAATAGACACCCAGCAAGAAATCGGAGGCTCTACACCAGAGGAACCCGAGACGTTGCATCGTTCTCGCACTGTACCAGCGGTCACAAACCCGCTGACGCGCAGCGAGGAAGTCGCCATCGCCAGGTCGCCACAGCGCCCGCCGGTCACATCAGCTGACCAGGACAGCCTTTTGACGGTCATAGCAAGGGAAAGTTCAGACCCGCCATTAGACGGCACAGGTCAGAAGAGAGATCAAATCTCCCAACGGAGCATAGGAGCTTGTTCAAGGAGAGGAAGAAGGAGGAAACGCAAAAGAAGGAAGGGCGAAGAGCACTGAATAGGAAGGAGAACGGACAGACGGCTTATAGACAGAGTTAAGGGCCAGTGTGAAACTCAGAGATTTCAGTAAGGAGATCGTTGCTCAATCTTTGAAAGGGGGGAGTGATGTGACGAAAGTACTGAGATTCTGTCTTTCAAATGGCCCATGTCTTTTTCCCCTTGCATTTTTGGAGGGATTACAGAAAAATCCTTCCCCATGTTGCTTCTCCCTCTATTTATTTACGTTTTTCAGAGAGATTACGGTGGAGTTTCATCTCATCTACATCTATGTTCCTTCTCTATGACTAGTAGTCTTGTTTAGTGTTGGTGTGTAGGGAACTGTTGCATTATTATTCTAGACGAAGGACTTTAGAGCCTAGATCAGATTGGAACCAGTTTTAGTCTTTTTAAAGATATGGCATGTGGCCATAGACGCATTTTCCGGGAGTTAAATTAATTGCGGCCATTGTTGCTTCATTTGCTACTAGAGGGTAGGGCTTAATCCCGTGTCTTTGTCTAAAACCCATGCACGTTGCATCAGAATGATCTAAGGTTCTGATTGGCTGAGAGCTAACTGCAGTTGAAATGCAGAGCTCCCATTGGCTTAGAACCACGCCGCGCATATGACGTCATGAAGTCGGCGCGTGGGGTCTGGATAATAAATACGCCCGAATTTCATAAGTTCGGTCTCTAAAAATTAACTGCCCAGACCGGGCCAGTGAAAATATTGTTGTTGCTGGGAGTTAGTCATGCAGAACCCTGGGTCAGACGACCTGCGTGATTGTATTACCGGGAAATGTTTATTTTGGGGCTCAGGTAGAGACGGGGAGAGAGAAGAGAGAGGAGTTACGTGTTGAAGAGTCAGGAGGGTAGTGTTATTAGAAATAGATTATTAACGTTTTTGTTTAGCTGTTGTTTTTGTTTTTTGTCTAAACAGCAGGTGCCGGCTTTGTGGGGAAGAGCAGAAGTTTGATACCACAAATTTCTCCCACGGCAAAAAGGTGGCATTCGCAGACACGCAAAGTCGTGCGGAAGGAGAGAAAGAAAATACGTTTTCCCAGGCAGGGGAAGACATTTTTCCAGTGAATAGGATTTGGTGGATAAATCCTGAGCTCTGACGCTCGTTCTGTTACACACGCAGATTTGGCATGCTGCCAGCGTTGTTGTAATTTTATTTTCGCTTCTTCACGGCCATAATAAAGCCGAAAGCCCATCGCCCAGTCATAGGTAATCGGGCAGGTAATGTCAGAGGTGTTAGGAGAAGCCAGCTACAGTTCCAGTCCAGAATCCAGTGGGGTTCTTTTTAAACCTTAGTCATCAGTTCCAGAATGGTGGAGAGAGAGAGGGTGACCATACTCTCCACAGAAGTCATCGCAGTGTTGTCCCAAGTATAGCAGATGACAGCTGCTGAAGGTTTTTTAGACGAGTTAATTGTGTAGCAGTGTGCAAGAGATTTCAGGATAGGCTGTGTAGAACCAGAGTCTGCGCAGAGTTGGTGTAGACACTTTGTAGTTGTTCCAGCTGACTGTGCACTTAACATTTAATTTAGAATAGTTGTGGAAGTGGAGGCTCGACAAGTGCAGTGTGGTTTATTTTGTCTAATCCAAACTTCTGTCCCCATACAGGTTGCAATTGTGGGAGAAGGGTTGGGGTTGATGCATTTTTAACTGTGCTTGATTTTGTTTCAGGTGTGCATCCTCGCACTTTATGTATGGGACATGCATATGTTTGTTTGTTTATAGGTGTATAATAAACTTGTATAAATTGTAGCTGGCATCAGTCATTTCATTTAAGTACAGTAGCTATATGTTGTCTGTATCTTAGTGGTTGTGAATCTTGATATAACCTTATCCCCTTAGGGTAGCTAGAGGTCGTTGACAACTATAGCACATAAGACGTCCGAAGTGGCGAGGAAAGAATCAACCTCGGTTCTTAACCTCGGAGCCAATAGTGTCAACTGTTCACATTTCACTATCAGTTTCTTCTAAATCTATCTTTTCAGTCTTTCTTCTCACTAGTGTCTTGTCACTATAGGTAGACAGTCTCTAGTCTTAAATCCATTTCGTGACAATAATTAGCAGTGTGTCTGTGTGTGGTAGGTGGGAGCAAGTGAGGTTGTGTGTAAAAAATAAAGGGGGGGGGGGTGTAGGATAGTGACCTTTGTATAAACTAAAGGCTTGGCTTTAAGAATATTTGATGGGTCAAGGATCCTGGGTAGTTAGAGAACATTTGATGTACATTTCTCACAAGGATTATAAGCCTGCTGCTTTTAACTTCAATGGCGCTGATAAGTTTGGACATTCAAAAATCCTAGTCAACACTATCTGCTCATGTCATACTGATGATAAAACTTGCTTTTCTTTGGGGAACTACTTATTTTGTAATGGGTTATCTTTTTATTTAATTTCTGCCCTTAGGTAACTGTCTACTTTGTCAGTGATTTCCTCCCTTCCTTCATCATTTTTCCTTCGCTTGATTGGCTTTTTTTTTTTTTTTGAAATTCTGATTTCTAACTATTTCCGATTTTGTATTATTTTCTCTGGCTTTCCGTTCTTCAGCTGGCTTCTGTAACAGTCTATTACTCTAGGCTACACTTCCTGCTCCTACATGTGTTCAGCAAATGCCGAGTGACATTTGTACACTGCTAAATAAACATTTACATCATGCCATAAGTTTCATTCATTTTATTTGAGATTCTTAGCTCTAGGCCTATTATTGTAGTTAGTTTCTTGGCACTGATATTTCTTTCTTGTTTAATATTTCTATTTGTTCATTAATTATTAATTTTATTTTTCATATATTTGCTATGTCCGTATAATTTTCTCATCACTTTCCAATATTCCTTACCTTTGTTGCCTGTTTTTTTCCTGTGACATAGAGCATTTCCTACTAAAATGTAGGAAGTATGAACAACAGAGAAGATCAATATTAGATTATTTACGGGCATAAAATGAATCCATAAATGTGGAACAGGTGTTGAGATAAGATAGACCTAGAGAATTTCACAATATAGTAAAACAGTATATAACACGAACTAAAATTAATATATACTCATGGAAAAAAGTAAGTGTGCAACACTTTATAGGGCACTGTGCGTGATTTCATGGACGAAATGAAATAAAAGTTGGCACACAATGTGGTTGAATATTGAATAAAAGACCAAGTGATACTTTGATTTTAGTGAAAGTGTCATGAAAGAAAGATAAAAACTAAAGTCAGTGTGGCATCCCCACGAAAAAATGAAATCTTGATTTCAGTACCGTGTATGTCCACCTATTCCGCACTGTTCTGCACGACACGGGTTTTAAACCTGGAATGTTCCTGGCAGTCCATGTTGCCTGAATAAACCTGTTACGCAAGTGCATAAGGCGTATGTAACGGTCTTGTGCAGGGGTGGTAACTCGTGGTCGGTCACTTCTATGGCGATCAGCAGTGGATCCAGTTTGGTGGAAACGAGCTTGAATGCGTGATATAGTGTTCCTGTGAACATTGAAATGTTGTGATACAGCTAATATAGTCGCTCCAGCAGCTAACATCCCTATAGCTATTGCTCGCTGTTGTTGGTTCAATCTTGGCATTGTCAAAAAAGATGTTTCTGTTGGACTCTTGGTACTCTCTATTTCAACGATTACGTTTTCACATGCTTGTGATTAGAGCTACACACTTACCTTCCTTTTATCTGTGATAAATTCTCCCCTACGGCACTTTTCACGTGATTTATCTTGCACCGTGATTATCTCCCCATGAATAGTGCGATCCAATTGTCATTGCACGGGTAAGTGAACAACACTCACACAGAAATGTGTGCCAACTTGCATTTGAGTTCACCCAAGAACACACGCACAGTGCCCTGTTGAGTGCTGCATACTTACTTTTTTCCATGGTTATATAAGGATCAATGATGGTGTGAGAATAATGGGTAGTCTGATGGAGTACTCGTGTGGATGATGGCAGATAGTTGGTGGATTTGATGTGATCTCTGACACCTACAGGCTTTCTCACCCCTTTTCACTTGTTAACAGCAGGGCAGTTGTGAGAAACTTTACTTTGTTTGTTGTTGTTTTTTTTTGGTTGGTTTTTTTCTTGTTTGTATTAGATTGTTTTTTATTTTTATTGTTTGTTTGTTTCTTGGAAAGGGGAGGTCACACACAAATACATTCACACAATTTTAGTTTTGATTTACTTATATTTGGACTGAGTAGAGGGCAGAAGAAACTATATTTGGATATCGTAAATCTGATTTTATTGTCTGGAATTTATTACACTATATGTCCTAATTATAACTCATCAAGGGTTGAACGGGTTACTTTGTTTAAAACAAAAATCTTGTGTCCAACAAAGGGTAATCAAGAAAAGTCCATTGCTTCTAGTGTTTTGTTGATTAGTAAAACTAACTCCAAAACTAGTCTTCATTTTGCACTTTCATCTATAGTACTTGTACATTTACTAGATTACAGGTCCATATCCTGTTATTAAAAAACTGAAATGTTCTGAAAATTAAAAGCTTCTTGTGGCGACTTTGGGCTGCTTTTAGATCGCAATTTGGACAATTTCTAACTATTTTAGGCGACTTTGGATTATTTTATTAACGCATTTTGGGCAACTTAGGTTATTTTGTGCAATTTGGGCTACTTTTCTAACATGATTTCTTCTTCTTCTTCTTCCTCGTTCGTCCTGAAAAGGACGTTGGTTGCATTGTGTCGCCGTTTACAGCGAAGCTGTGATATTTGCGCCTTTCAGCCCGACACATCCAACTTCCGCACAGCATTTTTTGGGACCGGGTTAGCCTTCCCTCTTCGATCCCTACTCTCTCAGCCAGACTGCAGTGATGCAGCCTGTTTCCAGGACCACCACTTGGAGGTGGAGTAGGGTCTTGGTCAGCTCTGGTTCGCTGACCCTGACACAAGCAGTCAAGCTATGAGTCGCTGACTGCATTCATCTCTCTTGCTGCGTCTTCCGTCCCTAACATGATTTGGCATCTAAAATCCATTATCTGAAACAAAGCTTCCCTTGAGGATTTTGTATAGAAGGATACCATCCAGTATTTGAATTATTTCGTTCATTTCATTTTCATATAAACTGTAATATTTTTCTCCCGCTGTGCTTTACTAGTTATTAATATTTATATTTATTTCTGTATTTGACTTTATGTGTTCTATGTATCAGTTACTGAGGTTTATATTTCTGTATTACTGAGGTTTATATTTCTGTAACTCGCGTACTGTTTCTATTAAATATACATTAGTCATGAGCAAATATTAAATCATTTAGAATCAACAAACAATCAAAATGCAAAAACGAAAATGGAATAACAAAACAAAAAAAAAACTAAATGGCCTGATTAGAATTCCAAAAGTGCCTGCCAGGAAAGCCAAAAAAAAAAAGAAAAAAGCCAAAGTGATGAGAAAGCAAAAGTGATGAGTAAAGGATACTGGGATAAAGATGTTTAAGAATATTTTAGGAACAAATTTTTATACTAAAACCACAAAACATTCACCACCATGTTGAAATAATGAACAACAGCAGAAAGTTTATTTTGAAGGATATTTATCTTTATTTTTATTTCTAACACAGTGGCAACAGATTGTTGTCTGTAGGCCTATAACTTTTTCATCATGGTGATCAAGTAACAACATCACATATTCAAATATGGCTAAAAAACAGGGCAGTGAACAGCACTTTAGCCCCAGTTACTTTATTAACAAGTTTTAACTTATTCATAATCATTATTTACTGTTCCATACCCCTTTTATCTATATACACTCTGTGGGTTCAGTGTTATTTTAATGTTATTATTTTTACTGCAGGATAACATAAAAGATGGTAAAAATATCAAACATCAAAGTTAGCAGCAAATAATTTATTAGGCAGTTAATGAATGGAATGCGGCTGCTAGTATCCTGCAGTAAATACCAGGGGTGGATTTTATTGGTGGTAATTTACAATAATAATGAATATGAATTGATAAAACTTGTTAGAAAAGTAACAGATCTTTGGCGATAGTTCATTTTTATTATGTAACGAATCAGTTATCAGATCTCATAGAAAAAATACACAAAATTAACAATTCATTTCACACAACAAACATTCACATTTCATTCACATTGTCATTCACAAGTTTGCTGCAGAGATTGTAATATAATATATAACATTTATAAAATATTTCATTTAAAAAAAGATTTGCTGAAAATACAAATCACTGAAATACAATTTATGCTGTTTAAAAAAAAAATTCTTCATATTTTTTTTTATACTTGAACAAAATAAGTGTTATATTAATTAACAAAGTAATTTTTTTTAAAAGAAGTTCATTATTGCTTTGATAGATTCACAATGAAAGAAAAAATAAAAGGACACTAAATCTTTTGAAACATTTTCAAAGTAACTCTTCTTAAAGTAGAACCGAATAAAAAATTTGTTTTATTTGCCAGTATGGATTTGTATTTTCAGTAAATAACAGAATGCATTGTAAAATTGGTTGAAAAATAACAATACTGATGGCAGATGATGTGATATAAAAATATAATGCTGAAATAATGGACGGATTTTGATAAGGCACATTATGAACGTAAGGTATAAGTTTGCATCAGATTTCTGATGCTGAAAAAAGGGAAAACAGTAATGACAAAATCATGTGCATGGATAAAAATAACAGAAAAGGTATGAGACAAAAAAATCACTGAGAAAAATTGCACATTTGAAAAGTTTTTACAATGTTTTTAAAACTTGTTTAAAATTTAATTTTTTTTATTATTTCATATTTTTTTGTGTGTGGTTATATATGGTCAGCTAAAAAAAAAAAAATCTGACAAATTGTATTTGCTTATGAATTTCTAATGGTTAATTTTGTTTTAGTTGAACCTATATAAAGTTTTATCTTTTTTTTTTCAGTATACTACTATTTCACATTCCAAGGTCAGAAATTGTTAACAATATGGCACCAAAATATGCGAGTTGAAATGAAGGTATGAAGATTATGCAGTTACATATCCAGATGTTTGCCAATTTAAATAAAAACTTTATAAGAAATAAAAAGCAAAACATGCTTTTACAAAGTTTCTTTTTTGTGAACTAAAATTAATGACACTTATCAACCAATCAGATTTCTAGATAGTTCTGACTGGAAGAAAATAAACTGAAATAAAATAAAGAATGTGGCACAGCTTATGTGACTAACTAAAGCAGGCATTTCCAACTTGTATACCAAACTGCTGGTTCTCTTGGCCTATATCATACAGAGCCATGTCAGTAATTGGAAGGATGTCCGTTTTGTTAGTTCGGATAGTGAAGACAGCAGTGTGCCATTGGTTGTCTTTGCGCTGTTGAAAGGAAAAAAAAGAAAAATCTGAATTTTGCTCAAGCCAAGTATTATTATGTGAGTCAGCAACCCAGGAGCCGTGGGGATCTACTTTATAACCAATGAGCTGTTTACAGATCTACCTTGATAAAATCATGTCTGTTTTCAGGTTTAAGAGTAAACAGAATTGGGGGTAAGTGCAGCCTTACTGTGCCTAACTTGTATTGCTGCCGGAGATTTGCTTCGTGCAACTGCATCGACAGGGAAGTGGAAAATTCAAACAAGAAGATATTTTAAGGGATGTTAACTTCACAACAAACAAAAGATGGCTTCCTATCTTATGCAGTTCATGAATAAAATGAATTTTAGTAAGCTAGCTTGTGAGTTTCCATTGAGAGTGTCATGAAAGTGCCTTCAAACAAGAGGACACCACATTGTTCATTGCAGGAAGGAAAGGGCTAGTCTGGAATCCGTTTTCTTCTTTCCGTCACTAAGAGATCTACCAAATAATCTCCTGGGAGATCAAGACCGACTGGCTGCCAACCCTTGATGTAGAGTGAACCAAAATACTCAAAAATTTGTGATTTATTTTCTGTGTGCTCCTTACAGAGCACTGAGCTACCACTGTAGCTGGTCCTCTTGCAGAAAGCCTGCACCAAGCATTCATATACTCCAGCAGTGGTTTCTGTGGCAATTTGTTTTACATGATGAGGCTCCCAGGCCCCCCCATGCCCCTTGTATTAGTTGTCTTGTATGACATGCCTGAGGATGCCGTAGTTCTGTTCTTTGTCTATCTCCTTAGAGACCCCCATGAATGCTCCTTAGAGACCCCCATGAATGCTCCTTAGAGACCCCCATGAATGACACGGCACACATTTGTGCTTAGTGCATATTTTTATGAATACAGTGATTTGAAGTTTTCACTGAAAATGATCCCATGTTACTGTTGTGGTTTTTAAAATACAGATCCTTTGTTGGTCATTATCTCATCAGATCAAATACCACTTCAGTATCAAAGGTGTCTGTAATGACTATCCTATATCTTCTCCCTCTTGCCTTGATGGTACCTCTAACAGAATATTTTCTGTTAACCTTATAATGACTCATCTTAACTTATTGCGTTGTCATTTTCTTGATGATTTCTCTTCAGTTTTCCTTCATTTGATAGTTTCAGCAGATTCTCTTTACATATCCAAATTTATTTTATTTGTCTTATGTTCAACTCTTTCATTATTTTCATTCCTAGTTTTTCCAGGATGTCTTTTTTTTTCTTGTTTCCTTAATATGTCCCCAATTCTTCTACATAGAAACTACAGAAATTTCTTCTATACAAAATCCTTCTATGTATCCAGCTTTCAAAAGTCTCAATTCTTTCTTCCAACTGCTTTCATGGACATCACTATTTATCAGTGAACTGTTCAAGTATTGATGATAAAAATGAATGTATATTTGTAGTTGTTGTTTAACTAGTGCTGCTGAGCTTCTTGCTCTTTTGCAGCCAATAGTAAGTTAAGTTGAAGACTCCTTGGTATTATCTACACTGTAGATCTAGACTTTTTCAGTGGCTCTTCTGCCATTCTAAAAAACATGTTGAGTTGAAATTATGAGCTCAAGTTTCTCCAGCTTGGCTTGCATTTAAAGGATCATCACATCTGGTTAAAAGCTAGGAGGAAGCTCAAGGTATACTGTGCATTCCCCGCCATCCAGGTTTGGGGAAGGGGGTGGCTTCTAACATACTGTGCTCTGGTTCTGAGCTCTCCAAAGGAATAGTCACATTATACACAGTCCCTTCTCAGTCCATAGTGACATCCTCCTGCATGCAGTCAACCAGGTCAAAGCCAAAGAATCAAGTCTGGGGCTCAAGTGACTTCTTCAAGATTAGTGTGCAATGCTGGGTTCTCGCCATGTTTCACCACAGGGGGAATCCCTGGAAGTGTGTGGATGATTTCAAGAGTCAATGAGGGAGTAATTAGCCTCACAGACAGAGGTTCACTTCCAAATCTGTATACTATAGCATTATGCTTAACTGGTGGTCATATAAGGATGACCCCAGATATGCCTCCATGCATTGCAGGATGGGATATCTGGTCCCATTCCCAACCCTCCTTAGGTCACTGCCTTTAGTACTTACATTTAAACTTTGAATATTTGTGCTGTACTTTAGGACAGCTGCAGACAGACATATCCTAATATCAGCAACACTAAGCCTTGTCATCACAACAACAAACTTTACTTACACAATCATCAGTCATGTGAATGAAGGTAGACCTCTTGAACCTGCCCTCGACACTGTCAATCTCATCTCCTGAACTTGTGCTAAACCGAGCTCTGTATGGACTTGTGTTAAGACAGTTGTAGGTGACAGTTTGGCGTGCTCCGGATGAAAGAAGCTGCAGGTATTTCAGCTGGTGGGAGTCTGTCTTGTAGAAAAACTGGAAGAGACATTTGGAAATATGAAATCAGTTGACACATTAAATGCTGGTTGTTTAATTACATATTTATCTTGTATTGAGACAGACTTTTTCCTCAATAATTTTTTTACAGTTTCTAAAAGACAAGAGGCACTGTATTAGGTTTTTAAAAATATAACTACAGTGTTTAAAGGTTTGGTTTGGTTTTAATAACTATCTTCATTGCACATGGGCAACTCCATCAGTGCTCCAATCTCCTGCTTTAGATCACACAAGGAGGATCTCAGCACAGTGCACAAACTCCGTAGCACCGGCAAGAATCCCAATGTGTGTAAATAGGAATCACACATTCTATAAATATTTTTTGTGGTGGGTAGGTTTATAATTTTTAAATTTTGCCAGGGCAGCGGCCTTACGGCCTACTCTTTACAATTTCCAACTGCCATGGGATTTTTAACGTGCGCAACTTGGTGAGATGACCTGAGTGGTAGTCTTTTAAATTACACATTTGTGCTGTTTCAATAAACCATCTGTCCTGAGAGTCTCAGAAGAGACAAAGAAAAACTAAGACTAATTCAGCCTCAGACTAATATGAGGTTTAGCAAGACACTGGCAACCTCATAATGTCAAACAAATTGCAGCAGAAAGAACCACTGTAAGAGCATGTGACTGCTTGATACAAGCTTCCTGAAGGGGATCAGCTGACAGTGGAGGATTCATGCACCATAAAGAGTGCAAAGGAAAAGTATGATGATGAATAGACCATCTTCTGCTTGGGTCTCCTGGTGCTTTTCTTTTCAATAGCCTGGTATAAAACATTTACTGAGCAGGCTGTCTACTGCACTGCAACTATTTAACGCACCGCTTCATTTTTTTTTTCCACTAATACAGATTTGTATCCCTTTATCTAAACACCCAAAAACTGATACGTGGGGTGTTCAGAAAGTAATGCACCACATCGTTTTTCTCAGCTAATAATGAAGATAGAAGCATGAAATTTTGCACACTTCAAATATGGCATGTGCCAATTGTGTGCACCAAATTGCACCGCAACCAGCCAAATAATACGGCTGCCCTAAACCGTTGAAATGGAGCGTGTTAGCAACTTGCGTTATAAACAGCGAATTGTGATAGAATTTCTCGTTGCAGAGAAGGAAACTGTTGTGAATATTCACAAGCGTCTATGTGATGTGTATGGAAGTTTTGCAGTCGACAGGAGTACAGTCAGTCGCTGGGTTCAGAGAATCAAAGAATCAGGAAGTAGAGATACGGAGCTGCTTGATCGGCCGCGCTGTGGACGTCCTGCCGCAGCCACCAACGCAGAAATGTTGAAATGCGCTGAGGGCATTATTCTTACTGATAGGCGAATCACTACTCAACAATTGGCCTTACAGCTGTAGTCAGCATTGATAGTGCAAATGCAGTTATAAAAACTCTAGGATTTTCTAAGGTTTGCGCAAGATGGGTTCCTTGAAGTCTCACAAATGACCACCAATTGCAAAGGAAAGCAATTTCTTCTGAATTGTTGGAGCGTTTCAATGCTGATGGAGAGAACTTTTTGGCTAAGATCGTTACAGGTGACGAAACCTGGGCACATCATTTTGAACCTGAGAAAAAAAGACAGTCAATGGAGTGGCATCATCTGCAATCACCAAGAAGAAAGAAATTCAAGACAATTCCTTCAGCTGGAAAGGTCATGATCACTGTCTTTTGGGACATTGAAGGTGTGATTCTTGTGGACGTTATGCCAAGAGGAGAGACAATCAATTCGCAAGCTTACATCAAGACATTGAAAAAACTCAATCAACGTTTTCGCAGAGTTCGGCCGCACAAGAATCCAGCAGACCTGCTTCTCCTTCACGACAATGCGCGCCCTCACACAAGTCTGGCAACACGGGAAGCAATCACCAAATTGGGTTGGACTGTACTACCCCGTCCACCCTATAGTCCTGATTTGGCACCCTCTGATTTTCATCTATTTGGTCCACTTAAAGATGCACTCCGTGGGACAAGGTTTGAAGATGATGAGGAGTGATTCATGCAGCGAAGAAATGGCTACATGATCAAGACAAAATCTGGTACGGGCTAGGAATACATGCACTTGCTTTCGCGCTGGCATAAAGCCGTACAAGTTGATGGGGATTATGTTGAATAATACCGATGTTGATATGACATATCCATGTATATTGTGTATAAATTTCATGCTTTTTGAATAAACAGCTCCTGAGAAAAACGATGTGGTGCATTACTTTCTGAACGCCCCTCGTATATTTTGAAAATTTTCTTTGGGCGACTTTTTTCATCCCAATTTGGGCAATTAATGACTATTTTGGGAGACTGGGCTATTTTCTGAAAACCTTTTTTGGCTACTTTTTTGATAATTTTGGCAACATCTGAAAACCCCAAAATTATAGTTTCCAGAACAAAGCTGTCCCCAAGAAATTCAGATAAAAGGAAACAGATCGGTATCTTTTCAGACAAATCTCTTATGTTAATCTTTTCAGGCAAATCTCATATGTTATTAGACAAATCACATATGTCAATCTTTTCAGTCAAATCTCATTGACATTCTTATCATGTATGTCTCATATGCCAAACTCATCACACAAGTTTTATAAGTATTTTCAGGAATATCTCATGTGTAAGTTTTGTCAGACAGATTTCAGATATCAATCTTTTCAGACAAATCTCATTTGTCATACTTATCAGACAAATCTCATATGTCAATCTTTTCAGACAAGTCTCATTTGTCATTCTTATCAGATATGTCTCATATGCCAAATTTATCAAACAAATCTCACATGTCTTGTCAGGTACATCTCATGTGTCAGCTTTGTCATGCAAATCTTATATGTCAACCTTTTCAGGCTAATCTCAGACATCATTCTAATTAGATATGTTTCCTATGCCAAACTCATCATACAAGTCTTATAAGTCTTGTCAAGAACATCTCATGTGTGAGTTTTGTCAGCCAAATCTCATGTCAATCTTTTCAGACAAGTCTCATATATCATTCTTATCAGATAAGTCTCATATGGTAAACTCATCACTCAAGTCTTATAAATCTTGTCAGGTGCATCTCATGTGTCAGCTTTGTCAGACAAATCTCATATGTCAATCTTTTCAGGCAAATCTACTGTGTCATTCTTATCATATATGTATCATATGCCAAACTCATCACACAAGTCTTGTCAGGTATATCTCATATGTCAGATAAATCTCCTTTTTTTTTTTTTCTCTAACCAGCGGCACTCGAGCTTTCCAGCCCTTTTGGCCCAATGACACGTCATTGCGAGGCTGGGGAGCCAGTGGACTTTCCTTCCAACCCGGTCAGGAGCTTTGCTCCTTCCCATCCACAGAGGGTTTATCTGCAGGAGCCATTCAGGTTATTCAGTCAAATTCCCGGTCGATGACACTCCTACAAATGCCGGCGCCCAGGCTTGAACCTTGAAAACCTGGTCGCTAGCGCAACGTCTTAACCATTACACCAGCGCGGCTCCCGACAAATCTCCTATAAAACTTCAAAAATGCAGACTATTCACCTCCTTTCCATTGTTGATCTCTTCCATGAAGAACTGTCCATTTCTTGAAGTCTTGGTCCATCGATCAGTCTCAAACTGAAATGGTAGAAGCATGGTCGTTTTAATAAAAGACATCAAGTCTAACACAAAAATAAGAATAATCAACTTAAATGTCAAGGCTTTCTTATTGTATGGGTCTGAAACATGGAGAACAAAAAACAAACAATTGACACCCAGAAAGATGAGGTTGTGCACTCATAAATAGGTGCTCGCATAGAATGAAAGGACTAAAATGGTTTGCCAAGAACATCAATGTGGAACCGATAGAAAGAACTAGACAAATACCAGTGAAACAAGAGGTGAGGAGAAGACACTGCAAAAAGTACTAGATAAATA
This sequence comes from Oreohelix idahoensis, assembly GCA_024509875.1. Lineage (NCBI taxonomy): Eukaryota > Metazoa > Mollusca > Gastropoda > Stylommatophora > Oreohelicidae > Oreohelix > Oreohelix idahoensis. The sequence goes on along the minus strand of JAMPIV010017850.1, from coordinate 189,674 downwards.
CCAGTGAAACAAGAGGTGAGGAGAAGATACTGCAAAAAGAACTGGACAAATACCAGTGGAACAAGAGGTGAGGAGAAGGCACTGCAAAATGAACTGGACAAATACCAGTGGAACAAGAGGTGAGGAAACAACACTACAAAAAGAACTGGACAAATACCAGTGGAACAGGAGGCGACACTGCAAAAAGAACTGGACACATACGAGTAGAACAAGAGGTGAGGAGACGACACTGCAAAAAGAACTGGACAAATACCAGTAGAACATGAGGTGAGGAGACGACACTGCAAAAAGAACTGGACAAATACCAGTGGAACAAGAGGTGAGGAGGTGACTGCAAAAAGAACTGGACAAATACCAGTGGAACAAGAGGTGAGGAGGCGACACTGCAAAAAGAACTGGACAAATACCAGTGGAACAAGAGGTGAGGAGAAGGCACTGCAAAAAGAACTGGACAAATACCAGTACAACAAGAGGTGGGGAGAAGGCACTGCAAAAAGAACTGGACAAATACCAATGGAACAAGAGGTGGGGAGGCGACACTGCAAAAAGAACTGGACAAATACCAGTGGAACAAGAGGTGAGGAGGTGACACTGCAAATAGAACTGGATAAATATCAGTGGAACAAGAGGTGAGGAGGTGACACTGCAAAAAGAACTGGACAAATACCAGTAGAACAAGAGGTGAGGAGAAGGCACTGCAAAAAGAACTGGACAAATACCAGTGGAACAAGAGGTGAGGAGGTGACACTGCAAAAAGAACTGGACAAATACCAGTGGAACAAGAGGTGAGGAGGTGACACTGCAAAAAGAACTGGACAAATACCAGTGGAACAAGAGGTGAGGAGGTGACACTGCAAAAAGAACTGGACAAATACCAGTGGAACAAGAGGTGAGGAGGCGACACTGCAAAAAGAACTGGACAAATACCAGTGGAACAAGAGGTGACTAAGGCTTTATACTGAAGTGGTATAACAAGGTCACCAGTGTTGAACTGATGACAAGAACTAGACAAGTGCCAGAGGAACAAGAGATGAGAAGAAGACGCTGGCGATGGATAGGACACACAATGAGGAAACCTACTGATAGCATTACAAGGTAGTCCTTGTTCCTGGAATTCCCTGGATAAGAGAGTTAGAGGAAGACCAAGGAACACATGGAGAAGAGAACAGGAGACAGACCTGAAGGGGATGGCACAGGACAGAACAACTTGGCATACATATTTTGAAGACCTATGCTCCTTGGGGAGCTGAAGGGTGATGAAGACGTGAGGAGAATACACAGGCATTGGTTAAGACACACACTGGAAAACCAGCTGAAAGTATCACAAGGCTATCCTTGTTCTGGAATCCACAGGGCTGGAGAAATAGAGGAAGACTAAAAAAATACATGCAGAAGGAAATTAGACACAGACATGAAGGGGGTAAAGAAGACATGGACAGATTTTGAACAGATGGCACAGGACAGTAAGGTTTGACCTGTATTTGTTGAAGACCTGTGCTCCACATGGAGCTGAAAGGAAAAGAATAAATGAATACTGTCTTGATATGGGGCAAGAAACTGAGCCTTCATTGTTGTGTGCCAGATACTGTGGTGGTAGTTGTGGTCATTGAGGTGATGATTAGCGACAAAGCTGATGACAAAGATCAAGCATACAACAGGTCCATATCCTAAAATCTGAAAACCAAAATATTTTTTTTTAAATCACAAGATTTGTTTTGAGCGATTTTAAAACACATTTTAGGCGACTTTAGGGCTACATTGTGAGACTTTTGGGCGATATCCAAAAACTGAAAAAAATCAGATTTCCAAAACATGGCTGTCCCTGAGCATTTTGGATTCTGGGATACAGACCTGTATCATGGCAGTGAGGTATCATTCAAAACATCCCCAGGCTTTCACACCCTCATCTTTTTTTTTTTTAAATAAAACAATAAAAAATAATTTAACACCCTGACAGAAATGAGGAGACTATCATTTTTAGAACAAGGAACAAATGCATGCACATCCCATAATTTGATACTTTTAGTTTTACTCTATTTACAATAACTGGACAGGAGAAATGATGTCATTTCAGCAAATGACTATATTATCTGGAATTTGAGACACTATAGATCCTAATTATAACCTGTCAGAGGTTGAACAGGATATTGTTCTTCTTAAATTAAAAAACAAACAATGAGTCTTGTTGTAAATGTTTTGATGATGATGATGGTGATTATTATGGTGGTGGTGGTGATGTTGATGAAGATGATGAGACGATGGTGATGATGGTAATGGATGTGCTGTTGGTGGTAGCTTACTGCTACTAATGCATTCATGCCCACAGTTAAACTTAACATTCACTCACTTCAACTCACAACTTACATAAATACCTCTAGCTCCCGTCGGAGCATAAGTACTGACATTCATTCAATAACCCGTTCGTGACAGTAACGATAATGATGACAGTGCTGGTAGCGGTGGTGATGATGATGGTGGTGGTGATGATGATGGTCATGGTGGTGGTGGTGATGATGATGATACAAACATCATGATGAGAATTGTGATGGTAACACTGGTGGTATAAATGGTGGTAAAGATCCAAGAAAAGCCAAAGCAGAAGCTAACAGCAACATTATGCTCACATTATTGGGACTGGCGTTGATGCAGCTTTCCTCAGTGTCAAAGTTGCAGTACACAAGAATGGCGTCATTAGTGGAGCCTTCATTGGGATCAATCCAGTACTCACCTACAACAGCATCAATGAATAGCTTTTAATAATGTGTTAGATGCAGAGATAGATGTGGCTACTCACATACCTATACAGAACAAGAAATGAGAAGAAGACGTTGGCAATGGATATGACACACACTGCGGAAACTTGCTGATAGCATTACAAGACAGTCCTTGTTCTGAAATCCCCAGGGAAAGAGAGGTAAAGGTAGATTGGAAAACACATGGAGAAGAGAAATGGAGACTACTGAAAGAGATAAAGAAAACATGGAAAAACCTTGAGTGGACAGAACAGGTCAGGAGGAATAAGCATATGTTTGTTGATAGGTACATCAGGTATATAGATAAAAATATGCAAATTTAAAAAAAAACAGAAGTAGATAGAAATAGATATGTTAAATGTATATAAATAAACATATTTGATACATAGAAATAAGTATTTTAAGTACGCAGAATTAGGCGTCAGGTATAACGATAGAAACAGGTATGTCAAATACATAGAAATAAGTATGTCAAATACATAGAAATGGCACATCAGGAATATAGACAGAAATAGGCATGTCAAAAACACAGAAGTAGATATAATTATAAATGTCAAATATATAGATATAGACACGTCACATACATAGAAATAAGTATGCCAAATATATAGAAATGGCATATCAGATACATAGATAGAAACAGGTATATCATAACAAAGAAATAGGCAAGTCAAATAAAAAGATGAAAAAACAGGCATGTCAGATATAGACATAGAAATAGATATAACAAATGTAAAGAAAGACATAGACATGAAAGACACAGATATAGAAATAAACATTTCAGATACAGAGATGGAAATAACCATGTCAGATACATAGATAGAAAGAAGCATGTCAGATATATAGATAGAAAGAAGCATATCAGAGATGGAAATAACCATGTCAGATATATAGATAGAAAGAAGCGTATCAGAGATGGAAATAACCATGTCAGATATACAGGAAAAATAAGAAAATAATGAAAGAATAACGATTCTATTAAACAAAATATCTATTTCATCTGAAAAATACCCATATGGGATATTCACCATTTTTGAAGTCAGGATTAGCTCTCTTGATGTCCCTGCAGGTCTGGCCTGGAGATGTTCTGCTGCCAGTTGCCTTGTAGACCCTGCTGATAGCTTCCCTAGCAATGTTCAGACCCTCATACGCTGTCTCTGTGTCCTGGTACATAACAAGTTTGTAAGTAAACACTTGACTAAGCAATTATGCTGCAGTGAAATTTAATTCTTCTCGGCAAAAATAAAGGTTAACATTTTTCATATTACTCAGACACAATAATCAGATTGCAGCACAAAGTGGGTCAGGAAATACTCTTGATTACTATTACTTGAATTAATAATTATTTGGAGTAAAGAGGCCAAGATTTAGCAAATATGGAGCATCTTGACAACAGAAGATGTAGAAGAAACTAAGGTTCAAGGATATTAATTTTCATAACTGGAGAAGAAAATATAATAAAGATATACATTACCTATAGTATACAAATCATCTTCAATAGTCATTATCATGAGATTAAATATATAATTTAAAAATGTAACACATAACTGGAATGAAAATTCATATATGATAAGTAGTAAAAGTATAAAATGACTAAACATATCTAAGAATGGATAAATTAAGGATAATCAGTTTAGAATAATTGACAAGTGCCAGTGGAACAAGAGATGAGAAGAAGATGCTGGCGATGGATAAAACACACATTGAGGAAATCTGTTGAAAGCATTAAAGGCAGTCCTTGTTCTGGAATCCCCAGGGAAAGAGAGGCAGAGGTAGACCAAACAACACATGGAGAAGAGAACTGGAGACAGAAGTGAAAATGATGAGGAAAACATGGAAAGAATTTGAGCGCTGGCAATTGACAGGAGGAATTGGCATGTGTTTGTTGAAGGTTTATGCTCCTTGGGGAACTAAAGGGTTGTGATTCATACTGAATTTAGAATAATCAATAAATTAAAGTCCCAGGTAGATTTGAGGTTTTAGCCAGCCACGTTAACAGAAGCCAAATTTTCCAAAAGTGACATTTTAAAACAATCAGTAAAAATTATGAGAGAATATTATTTTAAATTCACTGAAGGTTATATTCAAGTGTTGTAAATCTTACATGCAACAACAACAACAAAAATTGTTTTACAGCAACTAAAATGCAGACATGAGGAAACCTGACTAAAATTCAACATGGACACAAGATGACCCTCCAGAGCATAATGTACTGTATCATGGCATGCACCGTGACTCATAGGGTAGAAAGAGATCAGAGTTTTTTTGGTTTAAATACCAGAAACCAGTCTGCGTGATCTCATCATCAGCATATCTTCACCCCTCAGCTTCCCAAGCAGCATGGGCCTTCAACAAACACATGCCAAGTCTTCCTGTCCTGTGCCATCTGCTCAAGTTCTTTCCATGTTTTACTCATCCCCTTCATGTCTGTATCCAGTTCTCTTCTCTGTGTGTTCCTTGGAAGAGCTAAAGGGTGATGATGAGGATGATGACTGTGATGATAATGATGGCAACGACTAAAGATTTCTGAACACAGACTGACAAACTGGCCAGTGACAAGCAACAAGATGTTAAGAGGACAAAAAGAGTACTTACCTCAACTGGCTGATCATATTGCAGATATGGGTCATTTCCTTTGCCGAATCCACCATTGGATGGAGAGGGGAAATTGCCAGCGGCATGACCCTGAGAAAGTAGAAAGCACAGTTACGATCATCTGCAGTCACTAGATATCTGTAGTTAAACTCAAATGTCAAGTCAGCTCATTGTATGGCTCTAAAACATGGAGAACAACATAAACAACAACCAACAAGCTACTGACGTTCATAAATGGGTGCTTGTATAGAACAGAAGGGTTAAAGTGGTATGATAAGATCCCTAATGTGGAATTGATGACAAGAAACAGACAAGCGCCAGTGGAACATGAGATGAGAAGATGATGCTGGCGATGGACAGGACACACACTGAGGAGACCTGTTCATAGCATAAAAAGGCAGTCCTTGTTCTGGAATCCCAGGGAAAGAGAGGCAGAGGTAGACCAAAAAACACATGGAGAAGAGAACTGAAGTGAAAATGATGAGGAAGATGTGGAAAGAACTTGAGCAGATGTCACGTGACAGGAGGACTTGGCCTGTATTTGTTGAAGGCCTATGCTCCTTGGGGAGCTAAAGAGTATTGACTGATTGATGACATTGAGAAAGACGGCACAGTTATTATCATCTGCAGTCATTGGATAGTTTAAATTATTACTATTTGCCAAATATGGATGAGATTGTTAGCAGTCTATGGTCATTTAAACATTGATATTTGCCAAAATGCAGAATATAAGTAGTCAGCACTGGTAATGTTTTTCATAGCAGATTACATTTGGTTTCTTTTTTGTCCACAGTGTTAATTAGTTGTCCTCTAATGAATGTCTTGCACTTTCCCTTTAATTCTTCTTTTATTGAGACCTTCTTCATCTGTCTGTTAGCTTTGATTTACTTAATATGTTTCCACAGTTTGTAATTTACTTCAGCTTGCATTGTTTTCACTTAAGCTCATGATCTCAATGAGTTTATATGTGACATGAAGCTCTTTGAAATAACAAGTCATGAAGACAGAGTGTAAGTATATATGTGCATCTTTTTCTTAAACAAATATGAGAAGAGTACAAGTCATGAAGTTAGTGTGTGTATGTAGATGTGTGCACATTTTTCTTAAACAAATTTGAGAAAGTACAAGTCATGAAGTGAGTGTGTGTATGTATATGTGTGCACATTTTTTTAAAACAAATATGAGAAGAGTACAAGTCATGAAGTGTGTGTGTGTATGTATATGTGCGCATCTTTTTCACAAATATGAGAAGAGTACAAGTCATGAAGTGAGTGTGAGTATGTAGATATGTGCACCTTTTTCTTAAACAAATATGAGAAGAGTACAAGTCAGGAAGGGAATGTGCATGTTTATGTGTGTGCATCTTTTTTTCTTAAACAAATTTGAGAAGTATACAAATTATGATGAGAGTGTATATATATGTGTGGGCACCCTTTTATAAAACAAATATGAGAAGTAATCAAGTCAGGATATGTGTGTGTGTATATTTGTGTGTTCAACCTTTTTCTTAAATAAATATGAGAAGTATACAAGTAGTGAAGAGAGTATACATATGTGCATCTTTTTCTTACACAAGCAGGAGAAATACTTACAGGCGGTCCAGGAGGTCCTGGGGGTCCTGCAGGTCCGACTGGTCCCTGAAATAAATAAAACAAAAATATTCTCAAGCTTAATTCTAGTTTATAGAGTCTCTCAAGATTAATTTCTACATAAATAATAGTTGGTCTTATTCTTTAAGGTTATTTTGTTTAAAACAGCTAATGCTAAATTTTAAGAAATATTTATTAGTGTTAACAATTGAGAAAGAAAGAGTGAATTTAGAGATTACAAAAAGAAAGACAAGAATGAATTTAGAGATTACAGAAAGAAAGACAAGAATGAGCTAAGAGATTATAAAAAGAAAGACAAGAATGAGTTTAGAGATTACAGAAAGAAAGACAAGAATGAGTTTAAAGATTACAGAAAGAAAGACAAGAATGAGTTTAGAGATTACAGAAAGAAAGACAAGAATGAGCTAGAGATTACAAAAAGAAAGACAAGAATGGGTTTAGATATTACAGAAAGAAAGACAAGAATGAGCTAAGAGATTACAAAAAGAAAGACAAGAATGAGTTTAAAGATTACAGAAAGAAAGACAAGAATGAGCTAGAGATTACAAAAAGAAAGACAAGAATGAGTTTAAAGATTACAGAAAGAAAGACAAGAATGAGCTAAGAGATTACAAAAAGAAAGACAAGAATGAGTTTAAAGATTACAGAAAGAAAGACAAGAATGAGCTAGAGATTACAAAAAGAAAGACAAGAATGAGCTAAGAGATTACAAAAAGAAAGACAAGAATGAGTTTAGAGATTACAGAAAGAAAGACAAGAATGAGTTTAAAGATTACAGAAAGAAAGACAAGAATGAGTTTAAAGATTACAGAAAGAAAGACAAGAATGAGCTAAGAGATTACAAAAAGAAAGACAAGAATGAGTTTAGAGATTACAGAAAGAAAGACAAGAATGAGCTAAGAGATTATAAAAAGAAAGACAAGAATGAGTTTAGAGATTACAGAAAGAAAGACAAGAATGAGTTTAAAGATTACAGAAAGAAAGACAAGAATGAGTTTAAAGATTACAGAAAGAAAGACAAGAATGAGCTAAGAGATTACAAAAAGAAAGACAAGAATGGGTTTAGAGATTACAGAAAGAAAGACAAGAATGAGTTTAAAGATTACAGAAAGAAAGACAAGAATGAGCTAAGAGATTACAAAAAGAAAGACAAGAATGGGTTTAGAGATTACAGAAAGAAAGACAAGAATGAGCTAAGAGATTATAAAAAGAAAGACAAGAATGAGTTTAGAGATTACAGAAAGAAAGACAAGAATGAGTTTAAAGATTACAGAAAGAAAGACAAGAATGAGTTTAAAGATTACAGAAAGAAAGACAAGAATGAGCTAAGAGATTACAAAAAGAAAGACAAGAATGGGTTTAGAGATTACAGAAAGAAAGACAAGAATGAGTTTAAAGATTACAGAAAGAAAGACAAGAATGAGCTAAGAGATTACAAAAAGAAAGACAAGAATGGGTTTAGAGATTACAGAAAGAAAGACAAGAATGAGTTTAAAGATTACAGAAAGAAAGACAAGAATGAGTTTAAAGATTACAGAAAGAAAGACAAGAATGAGCTAAGAGATTACAAAAAGAAAGACAAGAATGAGTTTAGAGATTACAGAAAGAAAGACAAGAATGAGTTTAAAGTATACAGAAAGAAAGACAAGAATGAGTTTAAAGATTACAGAAAGAAAGACAAGAATGAGCTAAGAGATTACAAAAAGAAAGACAAGAATGGGTTTAGAGATTACAGAAAGAAAGACAAGAATGAGTTTAAAGATTACAGAAAGAAAGACAAGAATGAGTTTAAAGATTACAGAAAGAAAGACAAGAATGAGCTAAGAGATTACAAAAAGAAAGACAAGAATGAGTTTAGAGATTACAGAAAGAAAGACAAGAATGAGTTTAAAAATTACAGAAAGAAAGACAAGAATGAGTTTAAAGATTACAGAAAGAAAGAGCTAAGAGATTACAAAAAGAAAGACAAGAATGAGTTTAAAGATTACAGAAAGAAAGACAAGAATGAGTTTAAAGATTACAAAAAGAAAGACAAGAATGAGCTAAGAGATTACAAAAAGAAAGACAAGAATGAGCTAAGAGATTACAAAAAAAAAGACAAGAATGAGTTTAGAGATTACAGAAAGAAAGACAAGAATGAGCTAAGAGATTACAAAAAAAAAGACAAGAATGAAGAAATAAAGGGGGATAAAGTAAATGCACGAAGAAAGAGAAAAAAAAAAAGAAAATTTAGATGAAAAACGGAATAAAGGAGTGATTAAAGGTTAATGAACAAAAAAAGGAATAAATTATTAAATTTAAAAATTTAACCTAGCCAAATAAAGAAAAAGCACTGCTCACCACTGGTCCATCATCACCGGAAGGTCCACGAGGTCCCTGGAAATAAAAGACATCATGTTTTGTTAATGAGTGTACTAGTGTCTCTGTTATTATTGCAGCTGTCGTCATAACATCAGGCTTACTACCAGTGAGTGAACAAAGAAAAACGAAGAAGTCTTACTATCTGCGTCTGCAACTATTATTATTCACTATTTCTTTCACTGTGACTAATAAGAAGTTGTACAGGCGGCTGGCAACCTCACTAGGTAAAACTAATCAACACAAAAACCACAGCTGTAAGAGCCTGTAAATGCTTGGTGCAGGCTTTCTGCATGGGAATTAGCTACAGGTGGCACCACTCTCTGTAAAGGACACAAAGGATGATGATTTCTATCACTAGTGTTTATTGCTTGCTATTATGAAAAAAAAAAAAGTGCAGTGATACCAAAATATCATTAAATGTTTACTTTTAGAAATTAGAAATTTATTTTTTTCAAAGCATGACCAACAGATTTTAAATATTATTATTTAAAACTATAATAACTGAATATTGAGACAATTTTGAGAAAACGTCGAAAGGAGCAACAGGAAAATAAGCAGCTGAGGGCTGTCACCTCAGGGGCACATTCCCATAGTCAGTTATGAATGAAGGGGGTATTTTTATTATAACTGAATATGACCAGGTTAGTAAACCTTGCTGGGTACATAAAGTATCAAAAGAGGAGTAAAACATGAAACAAACCACTATTGATAGTAAGAAAACAAATTTCCAATTTAAAATGAAAAACAAACATAACACTTATACATCCTGTGAATGAACAAGCTAACGAACGAACTTTATTTTTAAAAGGGTTGAGAATTGGACACACAGGCCCATCTGACATCCTGCCCTTTGTCTTTCATCCTTGATCCTGACATTCACTCATGCGATCAAAGCGCCAACAATTAACTCTTACTATACGGGAGCTAAAACCGCGTTTTTACGCGCTAGTTTAGCTATCGTTACCATCGCGCGCCACTTCACGGGGCGAGCCGTAAAATTGGTACTAAACCCGCGCCACTTCACGGGGCTTGCCGGATTGTAAGAGTTAATCTGACCATAATGTCTGCATGTATCATCAATCATCAATACGAGAAATATATAAACACATTCTCACTTACATCTGTACATTCTGGAGGGAAAATAAAAAAATACTTTTTTACACACTTCTATAGTGAAAAAAAAATCTTCGAACAGTTTAAAAAAAAAAAAATTATATCTGCTCATTCTCATACATATCTTCACATTTTAAACAAACAAATATTACACATTTCTAACACATACAGTGGTATACAGTTACATTCTCACAAACATAACATCATATAACAATACTACATAGATAAAATAAAAATTATTCGCATAGAAAAATATGAAAAAAAAAAAAAAAAGCTTACATTGATACCAGGGCGACCAACTGATCCAGGTTCTCCTGGTCTACCCGGTAGTCCTCTCTGTCCAGGTGATCCCTGAATAATAAGAACACAGAAGAAAACATTTTTTAATGCTGAATTACAACACTCATGGAAACATGTGACATGTATTTTGAAAATATAAATGATAATTCTTTTTTCCATTACATATGGATTTCTATAAAGTCTTATAACATACATTATAAATTCACCATTCTCAAAGTTGTCCAGATAATTAACTCTTGTGGATGGCTAGGGGCTAACAATCATCAACTTTAATGACAGCTATGTGTTGATACACATGGTTTTTTTATTTCTACAGCATCTGCTGCTTTAAAATATATCTCTTCCCGCTTCCTTCCCAGGAAATTTGACCAGTTTATTGTGAGGTATTCATTTACATTTCTTCCTATTGTCTTTTGCCATTGGTTCCAAATTTTTTGCTGGTAACCCTATGTTTTTATGTTTTCACTTTTAAGAATATAATTTATCTTCTTTTTTCTGTTCTGAGATCTCCCTGTGATCCTACTGAAGACATTTGTGACCCTAGTAAGGGGTCGTGACCCTGGGTTTAGAAACTTCTGCTTTTTTTGCAATGGATGTATCAGTTGCTACTCATCATCACATCTCCAATTTGTCTTTATTCTCCAGCTGTAGAGACTGTTATGTGTTCCTGTATTTGTGATTACTTCTGACCATTTGATATAAAGGATCAAATAGAGGCATCTGTTTGTACAATTCTGAAGTTAGGGTGCAGTATTTTTGATGATATGCAATGTTTTTGAGCTAGAGAGTTGGACCAATTTCATGTTTGTGTCCAGCAGTCTAATTTTAATTTATTGGGAAAGAGCTGCATAATTCCATACTGATTTCTGATAGTTGAAGACAAATCTGGCCTTTATACCCCAGCACTGAAGTCCTGCTTTGTTCATCTATCTTTAAGCCTTTTCATCAATCTATCACTTTCTCCAAGTATTTTCATATGCACTCATCTTCCATTTCTGCCATATTGTTTTTTTTTCCATGAGTTCAACAGTATAAACTAATGGAAACCAGCTTTAAATTCAACAAAGTTAAAGTACAATGACTCCTGCCAACTGCAAGATATATGGAAATGAAATGGCAGCCAAACATGCCAAAGAAGCAAAATTTAAAATGAAGAGATAAAAACAAATGATCAAAAATAGCGACAAAGAAAACAAACACATAGAACACCCAGATTCAGACATAGTAGAATCATACTGCTATTTCCCAAGAAGAAATGAAATGATAATTTTCAGGCTGACAAATGGCCACTGCAGACTCAAACACCATCCGTTTAACAAATTAAAAATTTGGCTAACAGATGTGTCCATATGAAGAAGACAAGTAAACAGATGAACATGTCCCCCAAGAATGTTAACACCATGATTGATGCACATAACTAGCATGGCCTTTATCAACACCTGTGACAAAAAAACTGTTTAGCAATAAGAGAGACCTGAGACAGACCGCCAACTTTATGAGCGAAATACAAGATGTTATCTGACAGCTTTGCAAAGAAGTTCAACAGTCTTTTGAATTTTTTTTGTTTGAATCCTCATAATTTATATTAACCTATATGAAAAATGCCAGTGCCTGCATTTGTTTTAGAATCATATCCTTAATCAGAATATTTAAATTTGCAACAGGACACAGAGCTGAACTTTTTCATTCAACATAATTGAAACATAACTAAAACTAGTCTATATTATATGGCTCTGAAGCAAAGACAACAACAAAAAGCTATTGACTTTCATAAATAAGTGCTTGCACAGAATAGAAGGATTGAAATGATATGACAAGATCACTTAATGTGGAACTGATGACAAGAACCAGACAAGTGCCAGTGGAACAAGAGATGAGAAGAAGATGCTGGCAATAGATTGGAAACACATTTATGAAACCTGTTGATAGCTTTACAAGGCAGTCCTTGTTCTGGAATCCCCAAAGCAAAAGAAGCAGAGGTTGACTGAAAAACACACAGAGAAGAGAACTGGTGATAGAAATGAAGATGATAAGGAGAACGTGGAAAGACCGGGAGCTGACAGTACAAGACAGGAAGACTTGGCACAAGTTTACTGAAGGCTTATGTTCCTTGGAAGATGACTAAATGTGATATACATGTAATGTTACAGGTGTTTCATGGTCTAGACTGTCTGTTTGATAAGCTACAAAGTAATATGTCTCAACTTACAGCCTGTCCTGGAGGGCCAGGTAACCCAAGAATTCCTGGATCACCATTGCTTCCCTAAAAAAAAAAAAAAAGATTTAATGGTGATTCAGTGAAACAAAAGGAAACAAGATACAAGGTAACACCATAAAATATTAACTCAGAGACCAATCTTCCACACCCCAATCCTTCTTTTTAAACATCATGGCAAGTATGAAGTGACTACCATTTTAATATGAAGGAAAATAAACACACAAACAAGCTCATGAATCAAGTAAACTCATGATTACTCTCAAATATAAAATGCTTAATTATCATATATTCTAACATTTATTGTACAATCAAAACACATTTAAAATTATTCCTGTAATTCTTTAGTTATTAATATACTGTAATTAAAATACTAACATTCTTTAAAAAGTTCTGAATTTTCTTGCAGGTTATACTCAAAAGAATGTATACAGTTGTGTGAAATAACACTGGGGATTATTAACAAAAGCTCTCCTAATCATGTACCTCCCATTTTTCTGGTCTCAATACATGAAATAAATATATATTAAAAAATGATATTTTTCTTTCCATTTCATGTCACAAGACACACTTTTATCTCAGTTTTAGCATTTCTATAAAATTTTGCAAGCTGGAAGATAATGGGGTATACCACCACTTCAAATATCATAAAGGAATGCAAGACCTCTACAAGTTTGAGAAGCACTGATTCAATGTTAATGCATGGTTTATTTGTTAATAATTACCTGAGGTCCAGGTGATCCCTGTGCACCTGGTCGGCCAGGCCAGCCCTTGTCTCCCTTGGCACCATTCTTTCCACGTCTACCAGCCTCTCCTGGAACACCTTGAACACCCTGTAGATGAAATATAATGCAGCAGAATATAAGATCCGTCTGACTGTTTAAAATCTTTTTCAAGCTAGACCAGAAGCTTCTGTAAAAAGTCAGCATCAACTCCAGAGATTTATATAGTAAGCCTTCTGTTTAGTGTTCTTCTTCTTCTTTGATCCTTAGCCGCAGACCTTCAAAGCTGTCAGTAGCCATTATGCCTGGTGGCGTCTTGTAGGGCAACAACAAATTGATTCCACTTTGCTCGGTCGGCGGCCATCCTTCGTACAGTGCCCCAACTCTGGTTCATTCTTTGCATCTCAGCCTCCACAGTCCTCCACCAAGTTGTTTTTGGTCGGCCTCTCTTTCGTTTTCCTTCAGGGGTCCATAGCATAGCTGTTCTTGTGATGGCATCCGGGTCTCTTCTGAGGACATGGCCAACCCAGCTCCAAACAGTTCATACTGTTTAGTGCGTCTGCATAATATTTGTTTTACTGCCCTTAAAGTTCTCCAGCTGGCATACGCCTTCAATAAACTCATGCCCTATGTCACTTGCACAAGATTTTTCCATGTTTTTCTCTTTTTTTTTTAAAGTATCCAATTCAAACCTCGATAGTTTATAATTAGGATATATAATGTAGTAAATTCAAAATAATAAAATCTGATTTCCGATATCTATATATAGTTTCTTCTCCCCCCCCTCTACTCAATCCAAATACAGTAAATCAAAACTGTAAAATTGTGTCAATGTATGTATGTGTGTGTGTGCCATCCCCTTTCCAAAAAAATAAAAAACAAATACAAACAACAACAAATAACAGAACAGTAAAGTCTCTCATAACTGCCCTGTTGTTACTTACTTACTTAGTCGTTCCGCTTCTAATGTGAGGTGTAGAGGTTTGGAAGAGAAAGTGCCAGACTATCCTATCGGCTGTCTTCCTCCTGGCCTGGTTCCATTCTAGTCCTCACTCCTTCAAAGATTGTCTAATGTTGTCCTCCCAGTGGACTCTGGGTCGTCCTGAGGGTCTGGATCCCTGGCTCTTTGTTGTTAACAAGGTGAAAGAGGAGAGAAAGCCTTTTGTGACTTCCTCATTGCTTTCATTTCAGCCTCTAGTTCTTTAGTTGACTTATGCCGCCCATCATCGTTGAATCTTTTGCAGCTTGAAGTCTCTACAGTTTGGGGTAGCCCAACCCTCCTTAGTCACTTTTTTTTACAGCATGCATGGTAGATTACAGTGCTACTACTCTTTTCTCCCCTTTTGGGCCTTGTATCACATGGGTGATAAGTTCATAATAATGAATCCAAATTTGTCTGCTCTATGATCTAGAGGCTTGCAGTTTACAGAGGAACTCTACACAGGTCTGCATTATTCTATATAATATAGTGAATAAACAATTTCTTTAGTATAAAATTATTTTGTAATATTCCAAAATTATTCTGTATTCTTCTAGCAATCATGGATTACTTTGTCATCATCATAATCATTCTTTTTTTGCTCATATAGAGCATGGATACCACTGCAGCTGGTCCACTTGTATGAAGGTTGCATCAAAGCATTCATATGCTCTTGAAAGCATAGTTTTTTTGTAGTAAATTTGTTTTACATGATGAGGTGGCCAGTCTCATACATCTCATATGTCATCTCTTACAACTTGCCTGTGAGTCCATATTTTTTCATATATTTCTCTAATAAGCCCTCAAATTTCTCTGAAGAGTTCAAATATTTTCATTTACTTCATAAGTAAGCCCCCAAGTTTCTCTAGTGAGTTCACATATTCTGACATATTTCTCAAGCAAGCCCCCAAATTTCTCTAGTGACTACACAAATTACCACACATTTCTCTAATGAGTTCACTTATTATTTCTCAACTCAGTTTGCCCCATCTCGTATCAGTGCACTATTATTTTTTTAACAAGACTGCAAATTCTTGAAGCCTGAAATTTCTTTATTCATGCATTCTGCTGCTGTCCAGTATGTGTCTCATGCATTCTGTACTGGATCTTTGCCTTCAATCCATTCTTTTTCTTCCCTGGTCCTTGGCCATTAACTGATGAAGCAATCAGTGACCATCATGCCTGGTGGTGTTGTGTATGGCAACATCAAATTGTCTCCACTTTACTCATTTGGCTGCTATCATTTGTGTGAAGCTCCAACTCTGGTTCATCCTTTAATTTCTGCTTCCACAATTCTGCACCAAGTTGCTTTTGATCAGTCTATATTTCACCTTCCTTCTCGGGTCCTTAGCATGGCAGCCCTGGAGATGATGTCAGGATCTCTTCTGAAGATGCGACCAACCCAAATGCAGCATCTAACTGCTATGATGGTGTGCGCATCTTGTTGATGGCTCAGAGTTAGCAGTCCTTGATTGGTGATGGTATTCAGGCAGGTTGTGTGGACAGAGGACAGTTTGGACATCTCCTTTTCTGTTACTCTCCAGCCATTACATTTGCATTTTTCAGTCAATTCTAATATCTAGGTAGAACTTTTTGACTATTCTCAACTTAGATAGTAGTAGTCCTTCAGCCATAACTGACTAAGGGAATGTGCCCCTGAGGTGGTAGCCCTTAGCAGCATTTTTATTTTTAGTACACCTTTCAGAATATTTTTTTCTCTTCTCCTTGTTGTGAGAGCTTCTTTTCACCCAATCAGAGGTTGCATTGTAGGGAGCATAACCACTTGGTGCAGTCGTTATCTTCATTCTCCCAGCTTGCTGGATTATGTCATGTGCCTTCATGTATCTCTTGCGCACATCTTTGAAATTCACCTGCGGTCGCCCAGCTGTTCTTTTGCCAGCGTAGATATCACCTTTATCAATCTCCACCTATGCATCAAAATTATATAGGTCATCTGTCACTTACTTAAACATATTAAACACCTGTTTGTCTGTCTGTCTTAGTTTGTCTATCGGTCAAGTTTAAAATTACCTGAGGTCCTGGAGGTCCATTAAGACCAGGTGGTCCTAAGTTTCCACGCTCACCCTGGGGAAAAAATATGTTTTTTAAAAGCATTCTCTGACAACATCAAAGTGACAAAGATTTTGTCAGTATATTTTGTACAGAAAGTATTAAGTAACTGGCACTGCCATTATTTCATACTAAAAAATTATTTATTTATTTATTTTTTTCATTGCACTGATTTTATTATTGGTAGTGATCCTTCCTCTTCATCTGTTCTTGTAAATAGAATATTTAAATTTCACAGATGAAAGTTAATTATTTAATTTAAGTTAAATAGAATTAGCCAAACAATTTTCAGTTATTGAAACAAGAATACAAAATAATCCAGAAATCACATCGTGATGTTAAAAATATAACACAAAAAACTTCTCGAAATCAGGCATCTAGAAGCAGAAGAATGAACCAATAAAGCTATTACAAAGAAATAATTTTTTAAACATATAAAATAATATACAGAGACTAATCTTCCAACTCTTACTTCTAAGGAAGATATATGGGAATAATAAGAGAACACAATATGTAGAGAACATAAAAAAAGGTGAGGGAAATGCCACGAGAGTAAAAACATTTCATCATGCAAGGAACTGATTTACGTTGACAGACAAGAGTGACAACCTTTGACCTGAAACTACATACAGAAGAGAACCAAATGTAAGATACTGTACGCAAGTTTCATGGACATACCCTTTCACCTCGCTCGCCTTGTGTTCCAGCAGGGCCATTTGGTCCTTGTGGTCCTGGGGCTCCAACAATTCCTGCTGGACCCGGTGGACCAGGTGTACCTCTAGATCCCTTTTCCCCTGGTCTTCCTAGAGCACCTGGTGATCCATCTTGTCCACGGTCGCCCTAGAAGATGGAAGATTATTTTTAACATCTAGTCAAAAATGTTCCAAGAGTATGTGATCACACCAATGAAATCTAGCAGCTTTGAAAGACAATTAGAATGGATAAAAATGTAAACTCATTCATGAATGGGTGAAAAAATGGAGTTTGGAAGCACATTCTAGTGCACACATTTATTTGCTCTTAAATAAATTTTACAAAAATTACTTAAGCAAATTCAGATCCAAGAATTTAATTGTGTTAGGACTGAGATGAATTAAATATAAAAAATTATGTTACACACCATGACAAGTATGATGAGTCACACCATGACAAGTATGATGAGTCACACCATGACAAGTATGATGAGTCACACCATGACAATTATGATGAGTCACACCATGACCAGTATGATTAGTCACACCATGACAAGTATGATGAATCACACCATGACAAGTATGATGAGTCACACCATGAAAAGTATGATAAGTCCCACATGAAAAGTATGATGAGTCACACCATGAAAAGTATGATGACACACACCATGACATGTATGACACACACCATGACAAGTATGATGACACACACCATGACAAGTATGATGACACACACCATGACAAGTATGATTACACACACCATGACAAGTATGATAACACAAACCATGACAAGTATAATGACACACACCATGACAAGTATGATGACACACACCATGACAAGTATGATGACACACACCATGACAAGTATGATGACACACACCATGACAAGTATGATGACACACACCATGACAAGTATGATAACACAAACCATGACAAGTATAATGACACACACCATGACAAGTATGATGACACACACCATGACAAGTATGATGACAAACACCATGACAAGTATGATGACACACACCATTTACAGTTGGGTAGACTGTAGCATGATGTTAACTGGTTTTAAACACATTACCTAGTATATTTGCAGTGAGAAGCAAGTATTCTAGCCACTCTGCCAATTGAGCACTCAATAAAAAAAATTACTAAAATAAATAAAGATGCAAGAATTAATTTGTGCTGGAACTGGAATACATTAGCCCCTTCAAGCAGTATTCCCATATTATTACTGGGAACATCCACAATGAATCTCTGCAGGATTCCTAGTATATCAGAAATGAATAACACCAGTGTAAAAACTCCGTTCAAACTAAAAATAATCAACCAATCACATTAAATTTAAGTAGTGAGTGTAATATGAACATTCTGCTACAAATGATAGCTTTTGTTATCAGTGGTCATTGTGGGTCCAGAAAATTTGAATATTTTTAGCACAACGTACTTTGAGTGGGAAAGCCCTAGGTCTAAGTTGCTTACAGCTGCTCAGATAATACAAAATATATTGTTTTCAGTCAATGATGAACAGAAATTTGATGAAACATATCCTGAAAGTAACTTAGAATCCAGGGATGAAGAAAGTAGATCTGACAACGATAGCAAGCGGGATTTTCACAATGCTGTAACTGGTGCCATAGGGTGGGGCCCTCTATCAGCTGGTAGTGAATACATCTGCTGGGCTGACTGGTATATTAAGGCAGAATACTGGTGCCAGATTATAAGTAAGCCTATTACTGATAATGTCTTGAAATTTTATGGGTTTATGTGCAGTGGGTTTAACCTATTCATTGCTTATGTGACATATGTGTGTTTTTACACATTTTTGCTCAAGAACTCAGGCATAGGGGGATGTAACTCTTAGGGGATCAGGGCTGATAGGGTTAAAACAATGAAGTTTACAGAAGCACTTCCAGATACAATAATTTATTTAGGCCAAAACTTAAATGGATGAATCAAAAGTAGGTACGGAAAAAAGTTTTAATTACAAGAATTTATTAACACTACAAAATGACGTAATTGAAAAAAGAGTAATGATGTGACTCAGTACAATCATGGTTATGTTGTTAGATGACAGAAAAATGAGAGAATACTCACATAGCTGCCAGCTTCTCCAGGGTAGCCTGCAGGCCCACTTTGACCTGGGGGTCCAGGAGGTCCTGGGGGACCATCATTTCCTTCTCTGCCAGGAGGTCCAGGTGGTCCCTAGATTTAAATAAAAAAATATCCAGAAGTTAGTCCACATGTAAATTGATGTTGCTCCTGTGTAGTTCCAAGGTGTCTCTAATGAGACAAAGAACAAATATGACTACTACTCCCTTAGGCATTTTGTACATGGTGACTAATACAAGGTTATCTATGGGGGCTAGTAACTTCATGTAAAATATATTGTTACAGAAACCACGGCTTCAAGCGCATGTGAATGCTTGATGCAGGCCCCCTGCTGCCATGATGGCTCTATATGATCCTTGAACAGCAAAAAAAGAAAGTGATGTCAATTTCTCCCATCTCTCTCCCTCCCTCTCTCTACAAATAGTGTTCTCTTTGTAAATGTGGGAATCTTTCTGAATGTCTCATGCATCTCTCAATTTTCTCCCTCTCACTAAAATGCCTTGTTACTCTGTCTCCTTGTCATTATATCTGTCAACTGTCTCCCTGTTGTTTTCTCTGGCATCCCTCAGTGCATGACACCCTGTCACTGTCCGTTCACTATGTTTTTTTTGTCACCATCTCCCTGTCACTATCCTCTCACTATGTTTTATGACACAATCTCCCTGTCACTGTGTTTTATGACACCATTTCCCTGTCACTGTCTTGTCACTATGTTTTATGTCACCATCTCCCTGTCACTGTCATGTCACTATGTTTTATGTCACAATCTCCATGTTACTGTCCTGTTACTATGTTTTATGTCACCATCTCCCTGCCACTGTCATGTCACTATGTTTTATGTCACCATCTCTCTATCCCTACATCTTTTGACTGTCTTCATGTCACTACACCTCCTTGCTACTCTGTCTCCCTATCACTACAGCTGTCAACTGTCTACCTGTTATGACTTCTCTGTGTCAGTCAGTCACTAGCACTATCTCTCTGTCACTGTTATGTCATTCTGTTTTATGTATCTGTTTCCTTGAACATTGTTCTAATGTCACTCCAACCACTTGTCATTACACACATATCCCTTTATCCACACAAAATTTTTTTTTTCTCCATTGCTCCATCTCCAAAGCATTTTTATTCTCCTATCACTCTGTCTCTTTCCTAGAGAGAACCCAGAACCAGAGCACTATATTTTGGCCCTGCATGTTTGGAAAGCCTCCCAGGTGTGGAGGAAACTAGACTGCAAACCATCCTCTTTCCCCCTGCTAGTTTTATAACCAAATCTGATAAAAACCCTAAATACATAACTCAGCCAAGATAAAACATCTGGGCAAGAACAAGCTCATGACTCCAACTCAAACAATTGTGGAATGTCTACCCATTATCAAACTGTTTCCTTGTCTTCTTCACATTCTCTATCTATTTAAATCTCTCCCTGTCACCATATCTCCCTCACATTCTCTATCCATATCAATCTATCTCCCTGTCACACTATCTTCCTCACATTCTCTATCCATATCAATCTGTCTCACTGTCACACTATCTCCCTCACATTCTCTATCCATTATCAAAGTGCTTCTGTCACACTATCTTCTTCATATCCTCTATCCATTATCACTGTTTCCTTGTAAAACTATCTTCCATCATACTCTCTATCCATTATCAAACCGATTCTCTGTCACAATGTTTCCCCCATATTCTCTATCCATTATCAAATGGATTCCTTGTTACACTATCTCCTTCATGTTCTCTATCCATATCAAACTGTTGTCCAGTCACACTATTTGCTTCACATTCTGTATCCATATAACACAATGTCCTTGTCAGTCTTTCACCATGCCTCTTCATCTCCCTGTCCAACCTTACTCATGCCACTCCATCATTCCATATAAATAAACCAATAACTCACCAGTTCACCATTAGGGCCTCCAGGACCAGGCTCACCTTGCAAGCCAGAGAAACCAGGACTTCCTCGCTCTCCTTGAGGTCCTGGGCCACCAGGGCCACCAGCAAGTCCCTAGTAATATAAAACATCCTACATGCTCAGATCTCATCATCATCATAATATTAAAGACAGTGGTGTAACTACAATGTAAGGGGCCCCCAGGCACATTAAGTAGGGCCTTCCTCACATAATGATCTAACAACTACAATCAATATACAGCAGATCTGTTTAAAGATATACCTACTCAATCATCATCACCATTATTTTAATCTTTCAGCTCACTGAGGAGCATAGGCGTTCAACAAATTTTATGCCAGGTCTGGCATTTGCTCAAGAACTTTCCATTTTTTATTTATCTCCCCTCCCATTAGTGTCTCCAGAAACTAGAACATTGTGATACTGTACTGTAATTTATTTTTTCAACAGGTCCATGTTTCTTCTCCTTGTATTAGAAACGGGTTTTTTCCATAGGAGACGGGGGGGGGGGGGGGGGGGGGGATTTGTTGTTGTTTATCTTATCCGTCCCAGGTTTCTTCTCTATGAATAGTAGGGGAGTTTAGTCTCTTTTTGTAGGGAATTAATTGCGTTTTTTTTGTCCATAGGGATTACTGTAGTTTAGTACAGATTTGCACCAGTGCTTTTCTATGTAGTAATTTCGTTCTAGTAGTCGTATTTTTCTTTGTTAAATTATCGCGGTCATTTTATTGTATATCAGCGCTTGAGTATTTAAGTAGGCTGGGTGAACCGTTGTCCGATGTGGAGTAACCTTCACCCGGAATTTAATGGAATTACTCCGGTAGGATATAGGTCAGAGCTAATTTTAGCTCATGATCACAGACTAATTTTAGATTTTTCGGCATGACGATTGGTTCAGGAGAGCTGCCCTTACAAGCGAAGCCAAGCTATGACTCATTCAGAGCATGGCCTGGCATGAGTTTTTTTAATAATACTAGGGTAAGAGAGGTTAGCACTCTCTTTGCTTCCAGAAATTGCCTGCTGCGGGAAATCGATGTTATATCATCTGCTCAAAAACTTGAGAAACTCGATATTAGTGAGTATGTTGTCAAACTTTATTAGCAGTGTAGATAGATCGTTTTAAAATAAGATCTTAAATGGTTAACATAAAGTTTCTTCAGGAAGTTTTAATTTTATTGCTTGATAATAACAGTAGAGCCATCAATTGCTATCTGGTAGAAATAATAAAACAGAAGGGCACCTATATTATTTCCTGGGAACGAATAGCAATATTTATCAACTGTGTAACGGGGTTTGGAAATTAACTATATCAGGTTAAGTCTTTAGACTTTATTTGTACGGTAATTGCAAGGGTCAGAGATATGTATATATATATATGTAACCTCAATAAATTATAATAATTTCAGTGTGAATATGCTTGGTAGTTAGGTACGGTATTTTATTGTGTAATTAAATCTTATGGAGAGGGATTTTATGATAACTTGAGATATATGAGCGTACTGGTGTAATTTTGTAATTGTAAGCACGTTTGTAAGGTTATTTAATTGAGTACTAAGTTGGGATGGTAGTTGAGGACAGCGGTGAAGTTAACATTTTTGAGAATACAGGAACGCATGTATTTAACTACGGGGATTAAATTGATACCTCAATTTTTTTTTCTCTTTTCGCAGTATAGTTTTGCTCGCGAAATTTTGTACGTGATTTCTTGTGCATTTTATTGTTGTGTAGTCAGAAGACAAGAGATGTAATGTATATTTCTGATAAAGGAATTGTGGTTTTATTTATTACATAGGAATGTAATTAATAACTACTGAGACGGGAGTGCATCTTTCCTAGATTTACTTTTGTGTTAATCAATGAACATTAAGGGCCAGTGTTAAAGTAGCCCAAAGTATTACGGACAGGGTTCCCCCTAGCTAGCCATGCATAATTAAAAGATTTAGGTCAGGCGTGTCTGTGAATTTATTACTAGACCAATGTTTACTTCTAAATCAGGGTCGAGGGATAAGAGAAGGGACTTGTAAGGTAGTCTGACTTGTGGGGCATAACTATTTAACTATCGTTGTGCTTAGTTGGGTAGGGGCTAGACAGGAGAGGTACTTATGGAGTTAAATGTTAGAGATGTGTAAATTTTGATGTGTGGTGTATATGTTGTATTATTTGGTCCACAGTCAATTCTCGCGGCACGAATATAGGGGTATCATTATGCCCTTACAGCTCACAGAAGGGAAAGAGGATTGGTGACGCGAGGTTTCTAGGCGTCAAGCCAGTTGGCACCAGAGAGAGAAAGAGAGGGAGAGCAGTTCGATTGAAGCAAAGCAGACATCAAATAGAACGGATTCCTTAAAATCCAGAGCTCTACGCTCATATGCACACACCGACCAAAGGCACGTGGCCTGGTGGTCTTTTATATTCTTCGTTAAAGTCGGTCATAATAAAACCGACGGCCCTAAAAACCCAGTGAGGGGTAACCAGGCAGGTGATACAAAGTCATCGGCAGCAGTGAAGCAGCTTCAGTCCAAGTCAAGTAGTCAGTCTAAACAAAACCAAGTCATCAGCTACAATAATCATTGGGAGGAGATAGGGACAAAATACCTTCCAATTGCACTAGAGAGAGAGAAGAGGAGTAGAGGAGAGGTCTCTCAGTAGAAACCAGGAGTGTCAGACAGGCACTGAACATAGGTAGAAGTCATCATTTAGTCACTCAGTTCATGTAGGACTTTAAAAAAAGTTCAATCAGCTTCGGTGTAGACATTGTGTTAGTCAGTGGCGGGTATATCGCCTAAAGAGTAGAAGCTGTGTAAGCAGTTCATTCAGCAATGTCTGCAGACAGACAGTCGAGTTAGTTGTGTTTAAATAAAACATTAGGTTAGTTAGGAATGGTGGATCTAATGTTAGAGACCCCACAAACCAGGTTGTTATAATCCTTAAATTTCTTCCCTACAGGTCGAGGGGAGGGTGACATTTTGGGTTACCATTTGTATGTCATTTTAATTGTTTTGGGTTCTTGTTTCAGATGTGTGAACCCGCACTTTATTTATTTGGATATGTACTTAATTTTGTGGTGTAAATAAATTTATAAACTGTAGTCTGGATCAGTTACTTGCTTTCCCCTATACTGTACATATATATATATTCGTCTGTATAGTGTATCTGTGGTCGTTAGTTAAACCTTATCTCCTTTCAGGGTGTCAGAGGTGGATGAGTCTATAGCTATCAAAAATACATCACAAGTGGCGAGGGAGAGTCAATCTCGGTTCTCACCCCTCGAGGCCAATAGTCCCATCTGTCCACATTCATTATCATTTATCATCTAAATCTATCTTCTCAGTCTTTCTCATATTAGGGTCATGTTTACACTCTCAGACACACTCTAAAACTAAATCCACTTCGTGACAAACATGCTATGACATTTAAACACAGGAACAAAGAAAATTAAATGGATATGAATAAAGGCAACCACTATTTTCTGGGGCCCACACTGTACTGGGGCCCCTGGGACATGTTTGGTCCACCTCGGTGGTTGTTATGCCATTTGTTAAGGCTAAGGCAGTGTTCCTTACATATTACCTGTCAGTCACAACTGCCCTGTAGAACAAAAACAAAACAATGGATTAGACAGCCTCTCAGAATCACTCATGGAAACCAGCAGTAAATTCAAGAAAGTGAAAGCACAGTGGATGCTTGTCCATTGCAAGACATATGGGAAATGAAAAGGCAGATAGACTTACCAAAGAAGAAGAAAATAAAATTGAAACTGAGGACATGGCATCATACGAAGAGAAAATAGCAATAATCACACCGTTTTATAGAAAAATGGCATAGAGAACACCCAGTCAGATATATCAGAAGCATACGACTCATTGCCAAGACAAGAAATAGTGATAATTTTCAGATTGAAAACTGGCCACACAGACTCAAATACCATCTAATGTTCAACAAATTAAAAACTGGGCAGACAGACATGTGTCTATGTGGGGAAAGGCAAGCAACACAGAAGGACATGTCCTCCTAAAATACTGGCTCCATACAGGAAATGATATCAGTACCTTCATCAACCCTGTTGATAGAAAAACTGTATGGAGATGAAAGAAGCCTAAGACAGACTGCCAACTATATGAGAGAAAAGACGTGGTTTTATAAAAGGGAATAAAGAGGAAGAAGATTATCATTTTAAAAACATTGTCAAAAACAAACAGTTGTAAAAAATTAGAAACATATACAAGTATATGTGTTAAATACGTGTTACATTATACAAATAATCAAAATACATTAATTCATTTTCACTCATTACTCTTAAGCTCCCTGTAAAACATAAGAATTCAACCAATTCACGCCACACTTTCTTGACCTGAGTCATCCTTTCTTTCAAATCTTTTAATGTCTTCTTTATGATTCTCAAATTCCCTTCTCTATTTTCTTTACCCTGATGAAATAAAGATTTCGTTTGTTCGTTCTTAACATGTTTTTTTCAGTCTCTTTTCCTCTCGCCCAGGGAATTCCATAACAAAGACTACCTTGAAATGCTATCAGCTGGTTTCCTCAATGTTTGTCTTATCCAATGGCAACGTCAGTTCCTTTTGTCTTGTTCCACCTGTCTGGTTATTTCCCTATTGTGTGCAAACACCCATTTATGAAAAACTATGACTTTCTGGTTGGTATTTTCATTATTTCCCATGTTTCACGACCATACAATAGGACTGTCTTGACATCTGAGTTCAAGATTCTTAATTGTTATGCAGGACTTGATATTTTATTCTTCTTCGTACACTCTCAGATGTCAGGCTTGAATATGTTCAAAGACAGCAGTGGGCTGCTTGAATATGTTCAAAGACAGCAGTGAGCTGCTTGAATATGTTCAAAGACAGCAGTGGGCTGCTTGAATATGTTCAAAGACAGCAGTGGGCTGCTTGAATATGTTCAAAGACAGCAGTGGGTTGCTTGAATATGTTCAAAGACAGCAGTGGGCTGCTTGAATGCTATTTGTATCTCCACAGAGTTTTTGCCATGAATGGTAATGGTGACAGCGATATGTGCTTTCCTCATATGTCGGGCATCTTTAAAGCAGACGTTCAGCAGTCATTTTGTCAGTGCCACAGTTACATTCTTCTGTAATTTATTTTCATTTCTTTATATTTTTCAGATGCACTGAAAGCTCGTCTTGCTTTTTGTATCCCGTATTTTAATGTCAGTGTTTCAAAAGACAGGACATTATTAAATCATAGACAAACTTTGCAAGTAATAAAAAGACTTACAGGAGGACCAGTGCTTCCTCTTTCACCAGGTAGGCCATCGTTACCTTGTGATCCAGGTGATCCATTTTCTCCAGCAGGTCCTGGAGGTCCTGACTGACCTGAGGAACCCTACATTACAAAATTAAATTACTATTTTAAGACTGAGAACTCTATGTCACCCACCAAAAAAAACACTCTTTTAACATAAAGAACCATGGTATTAAAACAAATTAATAAAATGTTGTTGCTACACAACTAAACATTTGTTACGAAAAATTAAAATAAACCACTTTTTTAAACACACAGAACCCATAAATTTAAAACAATAAAATATTATTTCAACAAAAATAACCATATATTATACAAGAAACCACTATTTTTAACACAGGGAAACCCATAAATTACAAACAATAATATATTATTTCAACAAAAATAACCATGTATTATACAAGAAATCACTATTTTTAACACAGTGAAAACCATAAATTTCAAACAATAAAATATTATTTCAACACAGATGACCTTATATTATACAATAAATCACTATAGCACACATTAACACTCAACCACCCAAAGAATACATTTCTTTCGGTGGTTGAGTGTTATTGCTGTAAAAGCCCCACACTCTTACTCTTTCTCCTTGAACTCCTGCAGGTCCAGATGGTCCTGGAGAACCTACAGGTCCAGACAGGCCTTGCTGTCCAGGTAAACCAGGTTGACCTGGTTGGCCTGCATTGCCAGATGGGCCAGGCTCACCAGCTGATCCCTTAGCTCCATCAGGTCCAGGTCTTCCCTGGAAAGAAAGAAAACTTTATAAGCAAGGACTGAACGTTAATTATCTTAAGAGCCAACTAAAGTTAAGGTAGCAAGTTTTAACAGAACAATAGCAGAACTTATTAAAAATAGGTGATACATATACCACATATGAAAATACATTTGGATATCATCATTACACTTCATACATTGATGAAACCTTTTCATAGCATTACAAGGCAGTCCTTGTTCTAGAATCATCAGGGTAAAAGATGTTTAGGTAGACTGAAGAACATATGGAGAAGAAAGCTAAGAACAGAAATAAAAATGAACATAAACACATGTAAGACCTTAGGCTGATGGCACGCAACAAGAGGACCTGGCAAATGTTTGTTGAAGACCTATGCTTCTTAGGGAGCTAAAGGGTGTTGAATGACTGACTGATTACACTATAACTCCCTGTGGGGCACAGGGCTTCAACAAGTTCATACCAAACTTTCCTGTCCAGTGCCATCCATTCAAGTTCTTTCCATGACTTCTTTATATTCTATTACAAATTCCATTCTACTTTGTGTTTTTCTTTAGATTTCCATTTCATTCTCCTACTCTGGGGATTCAAGAACAAGGACTGTCTTTATCGCTAGAAAATGATTTCCTCTATGTTTGTGCTGTTCTATGCAAGCACCTTTGTTGTTCACCATGTTTCTGAACCATCCAACAGGACTGCTTTGACATGTGAGTTGAATATTCTTGTGTTTGTGCTGAACTTGGAAGGTGTACAGAGGAATGAAAGGTATACTGAGAGATGGAAGGTGAGGCGTGGAAGATGTACCAAAGAATGGAAGGTGAAATAAGGATGATGCACTGAGGAATGAAAGGTGAAATGAGGAATGGAAAGTACACAGAGGAAATGAAGGGGCACTGAAGGATGGAAGGTGAAGAGTGGAAGGTGTAAAAAGGAATGGAAGCTGAAATAAAGATGATGCACTGATGAATGAAAGGTGAAATGAGGAATGGAAGGTGTACAGAGGAAATGAAGGCATACTGAGAGATGGAAGGTGAGGAATAGAAGGTGTACAGAGAAATAGAAAGTTTACTTAGGAATGGAAGAAGTACCAGTAATACCCACCTTCAAAATGTGAAAAAAGAAATCATATAAGGGAATAGTTCCCAAAAATTCCATCTCTCAGACTGCAAAAAATAACTATCAAATGCCAACTTCAACATGCACAAGCAATTATAACAGGAAAGCAAGCTGGTCTCAGAAAAAAAAGAGATTATTGCTGAAACAGTTGATGAAATATTTATTTTAAAATGAGAATATGGATATCAAACATGCAATTCATTTATTTCAGTTACTAGGCAATACATACTGGTTCTCCAGGGCCGCCTGCCTCACCAGGGAAACCACGGACACCAGCGTCACCCTGAAATAGATAAATGTGATTTTCATACATTCAAACTGCATTACTGCGACATTTTATTTCTCTATTAATATATGAAAGTTTACTATTATCTCAGTAAATAACTATGATCATATAACAACTACAAAATACTCAGTAAAACTGCAACTTATTTTGTGCTCTATTCATTCACTTATTAATTACCCTCCATCTCCTTTCGAATCATAGACCTTAAAAAAAAAATATAAGCCTTCCTGTCTTGTGCCATTCATTCAAGGTATTCCCATCTCTTTTGTATGCTTTTATCTTCATTGTCTTCTTTGATCCTTAGCCGCCGACCATCAAAGCAGTCAGTGGCCATCACGCCTGGTAGCATCTTGTATGGCAGCAACAAATTGATTCCACTTTGCTCGGTCGGTGGCTATCCTTTGTACAGTGCCCCAACTCTGGTTCATTTTTTGCATCTCAGCCTCCACAGTCCTCCGTCAAGTTGTTTTTGGTCTGCCTCTCTTTCATTTTCCTTCAGGGGTCCATAGCATAGCTGTTCTTGTGATGGCATCGGGGTCTCTTCTGAGGACATGGCCAACCCAACTCCAGCATCTGCCAGCTATGATGGTGTGCATGTCCTCCTCCTTGCTCTGAGTAAGCAGATCTTGGTTGGTGATGGTATTCGGCCAAAAGATTCAGATAATTTTTCTTAGGCAGGTTGTGTGGAAAGAGGACAATTTCGACATTTCCTTCTCTGTTACTCTCCAGCATTCTGCGCAAAAGAGAAGCACAGAAAGTACACAGCTCTGATATTATCTTAATTTTGTGCTTGTGCTGTACTGAGAGGACTTCCAGATGTTGTTTAGAATAAAAAAGGCTTGCTTTGTTCATTCTGTTGTTGATGTCTTTGCTTGCTCTGTCATCTGGTGTTACTATGCATACTAGGTATGTGAAGGTGTCTGTCTGTTCCAGTTGTTGATTCCTTACTGTTATGGGCTCGGGGTTGCTCACACTGAGTGTCATGACCTCTGTCTTCTTTAGATTGATGTTCAGGCCCTGGATGTGTTATGTGAATGTGCTAGTAGTGCAATGTCATCTGCAAATTCCAGATCTTCCAATGTAGAAAACGTAGTCCATCTTATTCCTCTTGGACTGCCCTCTGTTGTTTGTCGCATCACCCAGTCTATGACTGTTAAAAACAGAGTGGTTGATAAGGGGCATCCCTGTCATACTCCTGTCTTCACCTCAAAGGTTAGGTTGCTCTGCCCTGCGCTACACGTAAAGTTGGCATAAAGGCTTTTTATGATTGACACTATGCAGCTTGGAATTCCATAAGCCCTCAGTATTTTCCATAGACTGTCCCTGTGTATACAGTCAAAAGCCTTTTCAAAATCAACTAAATTAATGTACAGCTGTCTCTGCCATTCTGAGCACAGCTCTAAAATGTTCCTGAGGGTAAATATATGATCTGCACATCTTCTGCTCTTTCTAAATCCTGCTTGTTCTTTCCTCAGTTTGTGGTCTACTGCTTTTAAAATTCTCGGTATTTTCTTCTTCTTCTTCTTCGTACACTCTCAGACGTCCACTTGAATGTTCTCAAAGAAAGCAGTAGTCAGTTTGAGGCTATTTGAATCCCCGTAAAGCTTTTCCACAAAAAAAGCTGGCGTCGGCCATATGCACTTTCTCTGTACCACATATAAGGGGCAACTTTGAAGCAGATGTTCAGCAGTCATTTTATCAGTGCCACAGTTACACTGATCGGTAGTTCCTATCTTTAGCTTGTTGAATAGATGGTATCTCAATCTGTTGTGGCCAGTGCAGAGTCTGAAGATTACCACTTGTTCTCTTCTGTGGAGCTGGTAGTAAGCATCATTCTGTTTGGGCCCTGGATGTTCTACATTCCATTTGTTTCTGTAACTGATTCTGCTAAAACTCTTTGCCTCCTCAAAAGTTATGCTTGCATCAGGCTGAGGTAGATGTGAACCTTCTTTTGCCATTCTGTCAGCCTCTTCATTGCCGGCGATGTTACAATGAGATGGGATCCATTGGATCACAACACTTTTGAATCGTTGACAAAGTTTGTGGAGCACTACTCTGAGATCATCCAGGTCTGTATTATTTTGGCTTTTCAACGTTGCAATTACTGACTGTGCATCAGTAAAGAAAGCAACTTGTCTCTCTGCGCTTTCTTCTGTCAATATAACCTCTGCTGCAGTTTTCAAGGCCTCTGCCTCTGCTCTGAAGTTCTCGGTATAATTATCCTGCCTAATATTTTGCTAGGAACTGAGAGAAGAGTGATTACTCTCCAATTATTGCAGTCTGCAAGGTCTCCCTTCTTGGGTAATTGGACAATTATTCCTTTGTTCCACTTCATTGTCGGCGTCTGTGGCCTAATGGATATGAACGCAGTTTCATAATCCAGATATACCAGGTTCGAAACCTGCTGCAGGCGGTTTGGTAGCAGATCTCTTTGTGTGGATTTTTAACAATGGTATAAGCGCCGTACCGTTCAGAAAGCAATGGCAAACTACTGAATGAAAAAACTGCCTAGAAAAATCACAAACAGCCAATAAAAGCTGGGGTTGATTGCCACGTCCTGTAAAGGATAAGCAACTAACTTTAACTCCACTTCATTGGTGTTGTACCTGTTTTCCAGAGTTGTGCAAATAGTGGGTCTAGTAGTTCTGCTGCTAGCTCAGGGTCTGTCTTAAATAGCTCTGCATTTAAGTTATAGTGGCCAGGAGCTTTTCCATTCTTTAACCCTTTGATTGCCGTGATGATTTCTTCCTTCTGTGGAATGTCTGTATTAACGTACAGATCGTTTTCAGCCTCAGGAACATTCAACTATGTCTCTGGTGGTACCTTGTTCAGAGTTTCTCTGAAATGCTCTGCCCATCTTGTTTCCTGTCCCTTTGCTGTCATGATGAGATTTCCTTGCTTATCTCTTACTAATGTAATATTGTTTGCACCTTGTTTTCCGCTGATGGTTTTAGTTATTTTGTATACTGTGCTTTGTTCATTTCTCAGTGCTGCCTCTTCTGCCTGTCTTGCAAGATCGTCTAGGAAATTCCTTTTGTTGGCTCGGGTTTGGCGTTTAACTTCCTTGTCCAGGTGACTGTACTGTTCGCTATTTAGTGCTTTAACCTGGGGGACTTCGCTTCTGTTTTCTTTCTTTTCATTTCCTTTCTTATCGCTATGGTGTTTAATGTTTCTGGTGTTATCCAGTCTTCCTTTCCTGGAATCCCAAGCATGATTTGCTGCTTTCCTTACATATTGTTGAAATGGTGTTGAATTTCTGGTCTATATCATCAGTTGATTTCTTTTCCAGACTTTTGGCAATTTGATATCGTTTCTTTATATCAGCCGCAAAAGCTTTTCTGGTAAGGGGGTCCTTCAATTTGCTGATGTCAAACCTTTTCTGTGTAGTTACAGTTGGTCCAGCAGTTCTGATTTTCCCCTTCAGTTTTGCTACGACTAAATGGTGGTCACTTCTCATATCTGCACCTCTTCTTACCTTCACATCTTGTAATGCATGTCTCCATCTACCATTAATCATCATGTGGTCTATCTGGTTTCTGTCCCGGCCATTCGGTGATTCCCAATGCTTTTATGTCTATCTTTAATTTCCTTCTCATGCGTTTTTGTTGTCTCCCTCTATTTCTCTTAAACTAGGATGCTAGAGCATGAATGTTATCAGTTGGTTTCCTCAATGCATGTCCTATTCAATCATCTTTTACTCTCCTGGTATTTCTCTGGTTATTTAAATTAAGTTCAACACTGGTGATCTTATTATATCATTTCAGTCTTGTATTCTATGCAAGCACACAGTGATGAAAATCTGCAACATCTTGGTCATTATTTTTATTGTTCTTCATACTACAGTGTTATACAATACGACTGCTTTGACAACTGACATTTGAATTCCCGATTTTTATTTTTCTGCTGGGCTTGATTTCTTTTGATATACATATATTTTTCAGGACCACACTTGCCGTTTGTATTCTTATTTTATATTACTGATTGTTCCCTTAATATTGCTGACAAGATATATTATGAATGAGTCCACATTTTCTTAATACAGAACGTTCTGCTGTCTTGGAAGGCTGAGTAGAATTGTCTTAATCACCTCCTTTGGATGACTTGTGCTGTTGACATTTTTTTGACTTAAAGTTTCTACAGGTGTAGTTACCTACCCAATGTCCAATTCTCCTTAAAAACACTTTTTTTTACATGCTTTGTAGGATACGGTTTTACTGTTCTTAGCTCCAATTTTAAGTCCCAGTAACACTGGTGCTCTATCAAATATATTTCTTTTATACTGTTTATGTTCCAAAATATTCTATACAAAATATCCCTCCAGGCCCGCTTCCACTAATTCTGGAGCCTTTTGTCCAGCCATTTTGCAATTTTGGATCTTACTCCTACCAGGTCATTTCTGTCATATTATTTCATTGTTTTATTATTTCATTTCCTCTTTATAATTTTTGTATGTTGCTAGATTCATTTCTGCAATATTTCTGTTTTTCTTGTTCCATATTGTTACTTGCTTTTTTATTGTTCTTTTCACCGGTGCTACCTATGTTGCTTGTTTCATTTAATCTGTCTGGGTCACTCATCATATCTTATCTTTTTTTTTTGCATCTTCTTTTTTCCATGTTTTTGCAGAGGAATACATTTTCGTGCATTAACTTTTTTCTCTTAACCTATCTATATTTGTATCTTTGTCAACTGTTTGTGACTGTGGCTGACAAAGGGTAAAACGCAAATGTCCAGTGATTTTGATGCATTATTCAATTCTAACACTAGCTCTATTTCTATTTTTTATTTTTTGTTACTTTATCTTCCAGTTTTACGGCCATGTTATTTATTATAAAAAATCATACAACAATAATGTCATGTTTATATGTTCTTTTTGAAGTTATGTATTATACAGTTTCATCACCTTTTTGATATACAGTGTAGGCAATATGTACATTTTAAATTATTGACAGTCCAGGAGTTAACGTTTTTGAGAGTAGAGGACAAACTGGAGACTGTTTTTTTTCCCCTCTCACTTTTGTAATAAAATGCAGAAATGACAGGCAGTTTCCTCTTTCATAAAGACATGTAGCTACTGCTAGCACATGTTCATGATGCTTCAGAATTTCATCTCTAAAGCTCCATCTGCCATTTGGGTATCCATTGCCTTTCAACCATCTTTGCTGTCTAAGGCTTGTCTTGACAGCTGATACAAATGTTTTCATGTTAAATAACTTACTACAGGCCTACAACTTTTTATCCGAACACCCGAAAACTTAAATATTATGAATATCATAAGTTTCTGTTGGCTACTTTTTTATCACAATGAAAATTTTGAATGCAGATTGGCCGACTTGGGCTATTTTTGGCAAATTTGGGTTATTTTTAAAGCAATTTGGGCGACACTTGAAAACTGAAAAAAAATCCAGTTTCCAAAACAAAGCTGTCCCTGAAGATTTAGGATAAAGGGTTGCAGACGTGTATATATACCAAAAACTAATTCATGCCTAAAAGCACACTCTCACATTCCTAACATATGAACAGAAGTCATTTTGATAGCAAGGTAATGATCAGATTTGCAGACAGAGAAATATAATCATTGATATTTACTCTGGGCCCAGGTGCTCCATCATCCCCTAGTGGTCCACCTTCACCTGGCAGTCCTTGAGGTCCAGGCAGGCCTGGTGGTCCACTGGCTCCAGCTGGTCCATCTCTTCCTGCAGGACCAGGAAGGCCAATTTCTCCAGGTAACCCAGGAGGACCCCGGTCTCCTTTAAATGGAGCACTTCCACTTGGTCCAGGTGGGCCTGCAAAACCTATAGGACCAGGCTCACCAGGAGGTCCAGCCTCACCATCTCTACCACTCTCTCCAGGAGTACCCTAGCAAAATAAAAGAAAAGTTCAATTAACGAATTTAATTAGTAGGCACATTGCAGCAAAAACAAAAAAAAGCTGCATAAATTATAAATATGCAGAAAGATAAGGAGGCAATGATATATCAACATAAAACTTTCATCAGTGATAAATGTGTGCAATGTTAGAAGATGTGTTAATCCTAGTTTACTTGTCTAATTTATCTAAAGTTGAACTATGTCTTTCTTCTTTCCCATGCTTTCTTGTTCCACTGGCGCTTGTCTGGTTCTTGTCATTAGTTTCATATTAGTGATCTTGTAACACCACTTCAATTCTTTGCAAGCACCGATTTATGAAAGTCTATAGTTTTTTGGTTGTAGTTTTTTGTTGTTCTCCATGTTTCAGAAACATACAATAGGACTGACTTGACATTTGAATTGAAGATTCTAATTTTTGAGTTGGACTTGATTTCTTTTTGTTGTTGTTATTTCGATATAATGAAAGCTTCTATAGCCTTTATTTATCCTCTTTTTATATCATTGTCTGTCCCTCCAATAGTGTCTATATTGATGCCACGTTATTTGTTTGATTCTATGTCTTGTTGTGCTGTTTCTTCAAGTGCAATCATATTATCATTTCCTGCATCTATATGACAAATATGATTGCCTTTTATAAGTGGCATACATTATCATATTTTTAAAATGGCATTTTATTTTGAAAATATTATTGTGTTATGTCATCTATGTGATGTATGACTGCATATTCTACAAGGAATATGTAACTACGTCTTCTATTTGGAATATATAGCTACATCTTCTGTTTGTAAAATTACGGTTATATTACCTTTTCTTTTTGTAACATGTGCCTGTGTCTTGTGTCTTCCCTTAGGCACATATGACTGTATCTTCCTGGTGACATGACTGTGTCTTCATAATTTTATCTTCAGTGTCAAAAAACAAACTTAACAAATATCCACAACAAATGCTACTCACTCTGTTCCCTCTAGGTCCAAGACGTCCCAATGGTCCTCTCTCTCCTGGTATTCCCTGAAAGAACAGTCAAGCGTAAATGTTACTGTAGTGTAAAATGATATGATATTAAAGAAGTAAGATTTTAAAAAAATATAACACAGGAAAGAAAAGGCTGTAAAATTGCTCTAAAATGAATATTACAAGATTATCAAACAGCAGTTAGACTTTGACAAGTTTGTCAATGGTGGTTTTAATATTCTTCATCTTTTTTTAAATTTTTTTTAAAGTTTCATAAGTCATCAGGTACTGTTTCCCCAATAAAATATTGAATAGCTTGCAAATTCTTTTTACAATCTTGCACAGAATCGAGACTAGGACAGGTTTAAGAAAGAAAATTAAACCAAAAAGGATGAATAGCTGAGAATATTCTCTCCAATAGCCTGACTGTTGACCCACACACAATGGTGTTTATCCTGTGCCTGGAATACCCAGTTCAAAACCATGTGGGTTTTAACACATTAACTACCGAATTGAAAAACACACTGTGGCCGATAAAATTTTTTTCCCATTTTCATCCTGTAGGTGTATGCACAAAGTAAGCTGTAGTTTTCGTAATTGTTTACAGATTTTTTATGAATTACGCGTCATTTTAAAGATAAATAAATGTACTATTACAATAAACACCGGTTGTAACTCTAATAGAGGTTGTTGCTATTTAACAGCCCTCCGATCTCCGAGGACTTGCAATATTTTCACAATTATAACTGCTTGCGCCCCATCTCTATCAAAATCACAATTTCAATCAATGTGCACAACGTTTTCACTCTTGTCCTCGTCGCTAGATCTATCAGTCATTTGTGAAACATGTTTCTATCCTATTCAGCCGTTAGACGAGATGTATACACATTTTGTGTAGTCCTATCACTAGTTGCCATGGTAAACAGTTTTACACGATTTGGTAACTAACCCAAAACACTGAAAAATATGAACATAAAATCAATTTTCCAGTGTTCTACAACAACCATGCTTTGGGAATTTGTTTTCCGGTGGCAACTTAAAATCTCGAACCAGATCAGAAAGTGTTTCAGTACATTTTTCATTCGTTTTATTACTAAAATTAGATTGGCGCTCTGAGCGGCTTGCGGTCCAAATGTGATTATTTTCTGAGCCGCTGACAGCGGCTTGCGGTAGTTAATGTGTTAATTTGGGTAAATAATGTTCAATTTTTTATAAAGTATATTATATTGGTTGTTTTTCTTTTGTTGGTTCTTCCAGGCTGCAAATTCTCTGGCCAGTGTTAAGGCATCTCATAATGTACATAGAATATATATTGTTTACTCCTTTCACTGGACTTTAGTCCATCTCTCTTCACAATTTTGTGTTTAACTCTTACTATACGTAAGCTAAAACTGCGTTTTTACGCGCTAGTTTTGCTATCGTTACCGTCGCGCGCCAGTTGAACTGGCGAGTCGTAAAATTGGTACTACACCCGCGCCACTTCACGGGGCTTGCCGGATAGTAAGAGTTAAGGGACCTTTAGACTTTAGTTTACTGTACCTTTTTCTGTTTCATACATCTTATTAGCCAAATGTTTAGGTTTGGTGTGTTTAACTTACCTCTACACCTCACGGTAGAAGGGGAACGACTAAGTAAGTAAGTAAGTAAGTGTTTAACCTACTTTCTGTGCTGAAACTGTGTGGTGAATATTACTTTATAATGTCTTTACGGTAGAAGGGGAATGACTAAGTAAGTAAGTAAGTAATGTCTTTGTTCATTCCCATAGAATGAAAACCAATAGATAATTCCACCAATTTCAAGTTTAATGGTCACAGTATAAGAATAATTACAGAAGCCATTTGGTGAAGTAAACCAAGCCAAAGGATTGCATCTTTAAGTAAAACAGGTCTAGACTGAGTTGGTTTTAAAGTTATTCATGTTACAGACTGCTATAAAATCAAAACAGCTTTAACCGTCATATGTCATCATGACATTACTCCAGAAAAATTCATTCAAGATCAAATGCAAGAATGATCTCTAAAAGAGATATAACATATAACAACTCTGTTGTGGAATAAGTCTTTTACTATGTTTTATTCATAAATTTCTACTACAGCTTTATAAAGGGGAAAACTTTTTTTAACATGTTTTATCCAGCTCCTGTTTTTAACATGTCTTATGAAGCTTCAGTTTTTAACACATCTTGTGAAGCTTCAGTTTTTAACACATTTTATGAAGATTCAGTTTTTAACATGTCTTATGATGCTTCGGTTTTTAACATATTTTATGCATCTTAAGTTTTAAAACATGTCCTAACTTGCTTTAGCTGTTAACATGTCTTATCCAAAAGATCCATTTTCTCTTTAGGATGTTTATTGTCAGTGGATTCATATAAAGTCGATAAAGGTAAGAGTAAATATTTAGCAAAAATAAATTCTTACCTGGGGTCCTTCTGTTCCAGATTCTCCCCTTGGTCCAGGTGGTCCAGGTGGGCCCTATAATAAGACAGGTTTATGGACCAGGTAATAAAATGCTTGTAGAATAATATTTATTTTGAATATCAAATGATTCCATGCACTAAACTTTGATAACAAGCAAAGAATTGATAGATATGGTAATACTTTGACAGGGAATGAAGAACAGATCAACTGAATCTCTGACCTTGAGTAAACATCTGTTTGTTTTGATTCCCCAAGGATTTGAGTTTTCACTCTATTTCCTTTTTTTTAATGTGGGTGGAGTTTCAGGGCTTTCTTGCAAACCCATAGGGCTACACCACCTCAACAAACTCGATACTGGTAAAATATATCAGACCTACTAAATGGCAGGGTGGTGTAATGTCTAAGCTGGTAGGTCATCTAAGCTAGAGAAGTTCTTGGTGAATGAATAGCTGGATGTACTAATGGATGTAGACCAAATGTAAAAGTGAATAAATACACAGAAGAAATTATAGCAGATGGTGATGATGGATGAAGTAAAAGAGCTGGTGAGTGAAGAGTTTATGGGTGAAAATAATCAAGTTGCTGGTGTATGGTAGGTGCATACATGTCAACCCCAGGAGATGAAAAACCAGTATGAAAAAACTGAAAAACATGTACAAAATCCTAAAAACCTGCAAAATCCTAAAAAACATGTACAAAATCCTAAAACCTGTACAAAATCCTAAAAACTTGTACAACATTTAAAAAAAAAAACCCCATAACAGAAAAAAGCTGTTTTGTTCTGTGAGAAATCAAAAGAGCATTTTTTTTCTTTGCCCTTGCTTTCATATAAACTATTGTACACTGTTTTTTTCCTTGTTTGCACTGAACACATTTTGTACAATTCTTCTTATTGGATATAATATGAGCGTGAAACAATATATGTGTATGTGTGTGTATACGTACATACGTATGTACGTACGCATGCACGTACACACACACACACACACACACATACACATACATACATACATACACAGATATTTACATATATATGTATATATAAATAATTTTTTAAAACCTGTACAGAAAGTATATACAGCTGCTAACATCTGAAAACCAACAAACCTGTACAAAATATGGATAACCTGTACTAGTTGGCATGTATGTCGTTGAGTGAAGAGTTTGTGGCTAATGACAACTGGGTGATTTGTTCACAAACAATGCATAGTTGAGCTTTTACAGAATTAAAATAACTAATATTCTTGCAAAAAAATAACAAAGGTTGCTTTAGAATAAGGTGTGAAATTCCTAGTCTTAAAATTTCTGAATGTATCTAAAACTGTGAGAAACAGAAAGAGAGAAAATACAAAGTGAATGAAATAGACATGGGACCCAAAGATGCAGCAATAGAGAATGCAGTCAGCGACCCATAGCTTGACTGCTTGCATCAGGATCAGCGAACCAGAGCTGGTCAAGACCGTACTCCACCTCCACGTGGTGGTCCTGGAAACAGTCTGCAGCAGTGCAGTCTGGCTGAGCGAGTACGGATCGAAGTGGGAAGGCAAACCCGGTCCCAAAAAATGCCGTGCTGAAGTCGGATGTGTTGACCGAAAGGTGCAGATATCACAGCTACGGCGTAAACAGACACAACACAACCACCATCCTTTTCAGGGTGAACGAGGAAGAAGAAGAAGAAGAAATAGACATGAGCAAAGCAGGACAAAGAAATAATAAAGTAATAGACAGAGTAAAAATCAGAAATAGAGAAATACAATGTGAATTACAGAGAAAAAAAGAAACGTTGTGCAAAGAAATGAAGACAGAAATTGAGATGAAGAAAAAACAGAGAGAAAGGGATAAAGAAATAGAATAAAACAGTGCAAGAGTTATAAGAATAATAAAAATGTGAGAGTGACTAAAAAGACAAACTAATGTAAAGAAACACTATTTAAGGCTCGACAAATCATCAAATTCATACTCACAATTTGTCCAGAGTCACCTGGTGGTCCAACGGGTCCTCTTTCACCTGGAACCCCTCGACCGCCTGCTGGTCCTGGCTCACCTGGGAAACCTGCTTGTCCCTGAGGTCAAATATAAGTGGCAGAAATCATTAAAAAGATCAAGCAAAAATACAGGGAAGATGTCAAGTTATACAAATAAAAACTTCAAGCAAGTCATCTTCAAGAAATTAAGTGACTCCAACAGAACACGGAAAACAGAAATGGACAGAAGCATATGAAAGAAAAAACACATGGAGAATAGAACTGGACACACACATACATAAAGTAAAAATACACTGGGAAGAGAGCTGGACACACACCACACACAAAAGGAAAAAAGTACATGGAGAAGAGAATTGGACACATGCAAACACATAAGGAAATAATACATGGAGAAGAGAACTGAATACATACATAAGAAGGAAAAAATACACGGAGAAGAGAATTGGACACACACACACACACATAAGGAAATAATACATGGAGAAGAAAACTGGACACACACGTAAGGAAATAATACATGGAGAAGAGAACTGGACACATGCACACGTAAGGAAATAATACAAGAGAGCTGGATACACCATAATGAAAAAATACATGGAGAAGAGAATTGAACACTCACACACATAAGGAAAAAATACATGGAGAAGAGAACAGGACACACACATAATGAAATAATACATGGAGAAGAGAACTAGACACACACACACACACACACGCATATAAGGAAAAAATACATGGAGAAGAGAACTAGACACAAACACACATAAGGATAAAATACATGGAGAAGAGAACTGAAGACAAACACACACATAAGAAAAAAAAAACATCTGGAACAGAACTGGACACACACATAAGGAAAAAACACATGAAGAACCAAAACAGGACACACACACATAAGGAAAAATACATGGAGAACAACAACTACAACCAAAATAATGACCAGAAAGTTATAACCTTAAATTAATGGGATCTTGAACAGAATACAAAGACCGAAGTGGTATGACCAGAAAGTTATAACCATATATTAATGGGAGCTTGAACAGAATACAAAGACTGAAGTGGTATGACCAGAAAGTTATAACCTTATATTAATGGGAGCTCAAACAGAATACAAAGACTGAAGTGGTATGACCAGAAAGTTATAACCTTATATTAATGGGAGCTCAAACAGAATACAGAGACCGAAGTGGTATGACCAGAAAGTTATAACCATATATTAATGGGAGCTTGAACAGAATACAAAGACTGAAGTGGTATGACCAGAAAGTTATAACCATATATTAATGGGAGCTTGAACAGAATACAAAGACTGAAGTGGTATGACCAGAAAGTTATAACCTTATATTAATGGGAGCTCAAACAGAATACAAAGACTGAAGTGGTATGACCAGAAAGTTATAACCTTATATTAATGGGAGCTCAAACAGAATACAAAGACTGAAGTGGTATGACCAGAAAGTTATAACCATATATTAATGGGAGCTTGAACAGAATACAAAGACTGAGGTGGTATGAAAAAGACCATCAGTGTTGATATGATGGAAAGAACAAGACAAATACCAGTGGAACGAGATATGAGGTAAAGCCATTGGTGCTAGTCAGAATACAGATTGGAGAGACACCAGTTGATAGCAATACAGGGCAGTGTTTGTTCTGGAATACCCAAGGTAAAAGAAATAGAGGAAGACCTGAATACAAAAAGAAAAGAGAAATTAAAGCATACTTAAAAATGACAAAGAAGACATGGGAAAGAACTTGTTCAGATGGCACAGGACAGGATTTACTTGACATGAGTTAAATAAGGTCTTTACTCCACACAGAGCTAAAAGGTGATAGTTGTGATAATAATGTAGCACTATTTTTCTGTGCTCTTGCATGTTTGTCCATGGGTAATGATATATGTTGGAAAATAGATCACTGAGAAGTGCGAACAAAAAACAACACAAAAAAAAAACATTTAATTTGAAAAAAAATAATATCAATTCTGAGATGTTGTGATTCTCTTCTATCAAATTGTATCTTTGTTGTGATTCTCTTCTATTAAATAGTATCTCTATTGTGATTCTCTTTTATCAAATAGTATCTCTGTTGTGATTCTCTTCTATTGAATAGTATCTCTTTTGTGGTCCTCTTCTATCAAATTCTATCTTTGTTGTGGTTCTCTTCTATCAAATGGTATTTCTGTTGTGATTCTCTTCTATCAGTCTGTTGTGATTCTCTTCTATCAAATGATATCTCTGTTGTAATTCTCTTCTATCAAATTGTATCTCTGTTGTGAGTCTCTTCTATCAAATGGTATCTCTGTTGTGATTCTCTTCTATCAAATGGTATCTCTGTTGTGAGTCTCTTCTATCAAGTAGTATCTCTGTTGTGATTTTCTTTTATCAAATTGTCTCTGTTGTGTGATTCTCTTCTATCAAATGGTATCTCTGTTGTGATTCTCTTCTATCAAATAATATCTCAATTTGGTCAAAAATAATTGTGCACACAATTAATGTGCCTTTAAATGCACTGACCTAGTCAGAAACATCTTTATGACACTGACTATATTCCTCTGATTGTTTCATCTCGGCCATATTGACTTCAAACAGGTTTGAAGTTTCCATAAATTTTCCCATTTTCAAATTTTTTTGTTGACCATTAACAAATATCTGGGCAAGATGTTTCTTGAGGTAGCATTTTCTCAATATTTTTCAAAATACTAAATGATCACTACCCTTCAGTTCCCTAAGGAACATAATAATAATAATAAATTCTTTAAGCACCAAACACGGCGCATAAGGCAGACACCAGTGCTCTCCAGGTTGTTCGTTGTGATGCCACTCCTCTTAGCTCTTGCACATTATTTAGGCCCAACGTTCTTCCTTCTCTTATTATTGTTCTTTTGAGTGTTTCTTTTGGTCTTCCTTTTTTCCTCTTACCCTCAGGAACCCAAGTGAGCGCCTGTAGTGGTATTCTGTTGTTTTGCATTCGTAGGACATGACCGATATATGACCATCGTCTTTTCCTTATATAGTCGGAGACATATTTCTGCCTAGAGTCTTCTCTTATTTGTCGATTAGTCTTGAATTCTTTCCAACTGATGTTCATGAGTTTTCTAAGACATTTGTTCTCGAATGTATTCAGCTTGTTCTCCAATGATTTTGTTATTTTCCAACTCTCACAGCCGTATGTTAACACTGAGATAACATTTGAATTAAACAGACGAAGCTTGGTATGTATATTCAATGATCGTAATTTCCAAATGTTAGATAATCTATTGAAGGCGCTAGTTGCCAAAGCAATTCTAGTATGAATTTCTCTTGTTGTGTCACCATCCTGAGTCATTTTACTGCCTAAATAATTGAAACTTTCAACTTTCTGTAGTTTTTCCCCGTTC
Source organism: Oreohelix idahoensis (assembly GCA_024509875.1). Lineage (NCBI taxonomy): Eukaryota > Metazoa > Mollusca > Gastropoda > Stylommatophora > Oreohelicidae > Oreohelix > Oreohelix idahoensis. The sequence continues at coordinate 146,221 of JAMPIV010017850.1, read as the reverse complement.
AAGATGATATCAAAGGTCTCATTAGAAAAGTTCATAGCTTTAGTTTTAGAGGCATTTATTTGGAGACCTATTTTAACTGAGAGATGACACAAATTATTTACTGCTTCTTGGGATTGTCTGGGTGTTGAACTTAAGAATGCTAAATCATCTGCGAAATCCAGGTCCCCCAGGAATTTTCCATTTGTCCATTTTATACCTAATTGTTCATTGTGGGTATAGTTTCTCATAACCCAATCAATAGCTATTCCAAAAAGTAGTGGTGACATAATACAGCCTTGTTTCACCCCTGTTTCTACTGTAAACCATTCTGTATTCCCTTTATTTGTTCTAACACAACATCTTGCATTGTCATATAGCGCTTTGATTATATTCACATATTTTGTTGGAAAACCATAGATTGTAAGTATCTTCCACAATGATGGGTGGTGTAGACTATCAAAGGCTTTTTGAAAATCGACGAAGGTGATAATAAGTGGCGATTGCATTTCCACTGATTCTTCTATAATTGTTCTTAGCGTGAATATTTGATCAATACATGATCGTTTCGGCCTGAAACCCGCTTGTTCTTCTCTGATCTTTTCGTCAGCATGCAATTTAAGTCTTTCTAACATCATGCAACATAATAATTTTCCAGGTACTGATAATAGAGATATACCACGCCAGTTATTACAGTCTGATAGATCACCTTTCTTCGGTAACTTTACAATAATACTGTCTTTCCATTGTTGTGGTGGTTGTTCTTCTCTCCATACTTCATTTATAATATCTAAAATTCTCAAGAGGTTGTTGTCATTAACTGCTTTAATCATTTCCCCTGAAATTTCGTCAACTCCAGCAGCTTTAAAATTTTTTAATCTTTTAACAGCTTGTTTGATCTTGTCCAGCGTGAATTCATCGCAAGTTATTGGCAAGGTGGTTGTGGGTGTTTCATTATTAAAATCAGGTGTTATTGTTGGTGGTGGTCTGTTTAGCACCTCCATGAAGTGCTCAGCCCATCTCTTCATTTGTTCTTTTTCTGTTGGTATTGAATTCCCTAATTTACCTTTAACAGGTGTTTCCATAGCAGTAGGCTGGTGACATAGTTGTTTTGTAATTTGATAAAGGCACCTACTATTACCAGTTCTTACAGCATTTTCAGCTTCTACGGCCAGTTCATTGATGAAATGTCTTTTATCTCTTCGAGTTTTTGTCTTCACTTCTTTATTTAACAAGTTATAAGTTAGTTTGCAAGATTCAACTGCATTATGTGTACTTGCCGCTAGTAGTTTAAGTTTTGCTGTTTTCCTTTCTTGTATTTTATCCCAAGTATCTTCTCTCATCCATTTTTTCTTTTTATGTACTAGGTATCCGGTGGTCGCTACAGCTGCTTCTGTCATTGCTGTTCTCAGTTGTTCCCATTTAGTATCGATTTTCTTGGTGGTGATATCGTTGTCAATTATGCCTAAAGCATCGAAATAGTTGTTCATTTTGACATTATATTCCTCCTTTATATCATTTGATTGCAGTCTGTGTACATCTATTCTTCTATTTTTATTCGGAACATAGGCCTTCAACAAACTTATGCCAAGTCTTCCTGTCTCAGACCATCAGCTCATGGTCATCCCATGTCTTCATGTCTCATACCATCAGCTCATGGTCATCACAAGTCTTCATGCCTCATACCATCAGCTCATGGTCTTCCCATGTCTTCATGTCTCATACCATCAGCTCATGGTCATTACCAAGTCTTCTTGTCTCATACCATCAGCTCATGGTCTTCCCATGTCTTCATGTCTCATACCATCAGCTCATGGTCTTCCAATGTCTTATACCATCAGCTCATGATCAACCCATGTCTTCATGTCTCATACCATCAGCTCATGGTCTTCCCATGTTTTATACCATCAGCTCAGGGTCTTCCCATGTCTTCATGTCTCATACCATCAGCTCATGGTCTTCCCATGTCTTATACCATCAGATCATGGTCTTCCCATGTATTCATGTCTCATACCATCAGCTCATGGTCTTCCCATTTCTTCATGTCTCATACCATCAGCTCATGGTCTTCCCATGTCTTCATGTCTCATACCATCAGCTCATGGTCTTCCAATGTCTCATACCATCAGCTCATGGTCATCCCATGTCTTTACATCTCATATCATCAGCTTATGGTCTTCCCATGTCTTCATGTCTCATACCATCAGCTCATGGTCATCCCATGTCTTATACCATCAGCTCATGGTATTCCCATGTCTTCATGTCTCATACCATCAGCTCATGGTCTTCCCATTTCTTCATGTCTCATACCATCAGCTCATGGTCTTCCCATGTCTTCATGTCTCATACCATCAGCTCATGGTCTTCCAATGTCTCATACCATCAGCTCATGGTCATCCCATTTCTTTATGTCTCATATCATCAGCTCATGATCATCCCATGTCTTCATACTATCAGCTCATGGTCATCCCATGTCTTCTTGTCTCATACCATCAGCTCATGGTAATCCCTTGTCTTCATGTCTCATACCATCAGCTCATGGTCTTCCCATATCTTATACCATCAGCTCATGGTCATCCCAAGTCTTCTTGTCTCATACCATCAGCTCATTGTCTTCCCATGTCTTCATGTCTCATACCATCAGCTCATGGTCTTCCCATATCTTCATGTCTCATACCATCAGCTCATGGTCATTACCAAGTCTTCTTGTCTCATACCATCAGCTCATGGTCTTCCCAAGTCTTTATGTCACATACCATCAGCTCATGGTAATCCCATGTCTTCAACTCTCATACCATCAGCTCATGGTCTTCCCAAGTCTTCATGTCACATACCATCAGCTCATGGTCATCCCATGTCTTCATGTCACATACCATCAGCTCATGGTCATCCCATGTCTTCATGTCTCATACCATCAGCTCATGGTCTTCCCAAGTCTTCATGTCTCATACCATCAGCTCATGGTCATCCCATGTCTTCATGTCACATACCATCAGCTCATGGTCTTCCCATGTCTTCATGTCACATACCATCAGCTCATGGTCTTCCCAAGTTTTCATGTCACATACCATCAGCTCATGGTCATCCCATGTCTTCATGTCACATACCATCAGCTCATGGTCTTCCCGTGTCTTCATGTCACATACCTTCAGCTCATGGTCATCCCATGTTTTCATGTCACATACCATCAGCTCATGGTCTTCCCAAGTCTTCGTGTCTCATACCATCAGCTCACGGTCTTCCCATGTCTTCTTCATGCCCTTATATCTGTCTCCTGCTCTCTTCTCTATTACTGTCCTTGGTCTCCCTTTTCTTCTCTTTCCCTGGGGATTCCAGGACAAGGACTACCTGGTAATGCTATCAACGGGATTCCTCAATGTGTGTCCTATCCATCTTGAGCATCTTATCTCTTGTTCAATTGGCCCTTGTCTGGTTAAAATACTTGACAGTCACTTTAAGAAAGTAGTATTTTCTGGTTAAAATACATGAAATTAGCTAGTTTTCTCACATTTCGTCAAATGTAAGTTTGACTTTTTTGCCATGTTAAGGACACATTTTTTTATTTTATGTTTTAGACAAACTTTACAAGAAAACATACATTTGTTTGTTAAAAAAAAAATTTTATGAGAAAAATATTAGAGTAAGGAATAATAAATACAAACTAACAGCTGGTCCAGGTCCTCCACTTTCACCTGCTGGTCCAGTCTGGCCAGGGGCACCAGGTCGTCCATCAATACCACGTGGCCCTGGTGGTCCAGGAACACCCTAGAAAGGAGGTCAAGAGTAGTCATGTGATTAACAAAATACAGGATTAAAGAGTTACAATGGTGGAGACAAAAATATTGTGAAAAAAAATGGTGCAAATATACACACAGGATTAAAGAGTTACAAAGATCATGACATAAACATTGTGAAGGAATGATGCAAATATACTTACTTACTTACTTAGTCGTTCCCCTTCTACCGTGAGGTGTAGAGGTTTGGAAGAGAGAGCGCCAGACTATTCTATCGGCTGTCTTCCTCCTGGCCTGGTTCCATTCTAGTCCTCGATCCTTCAAAGATTGTCTAATGTTGTCCTCCCAGCGGACTCTGGGTCGTCCTCGGGGTCTGGATCCTTGGCTCTTTGTTTCCCATGCTTGTCGTGGTATCCGATCTTCTCCCATTCTGCAGACATGGCCAAACCATCTTAATTGGGACTGTTCTACTTGGGTCTGCAGGGGGTAGGATTTAAGGCCTTGACGTATCATCTGGTTGCGTACCATGTCTCTTCTTGTTACTTCAACCACCTTCCTCAGATACCTCATTTCTGAGGTTTGGATCTGGCTTTTATGGGTTGTAGTCATTGCCCATGACTCGCATCCATATGTCAAGACTGGGACATAGGTGGAGCGGTATACAGCCATCTTCGTTTTCTTACCAACCTCTCTCTTGCTGAGGAATCCTCGATTTATGGCCTGAAAAAGTCTCCCAGCTGCTGCTTTTCGAGTGGCCAACTCTTCTTTGATGCCTCCCTTTCAGTCTATAATAGCTCCGAGGTATTTAAAGTGGTCGACCTGCTCCAGGACCTGTTCTCCCAGCTTAATCTGATGTTTTCTTTCTTCTCGTGATATCACCATGGATTTTGTTTTAGAGCTACTTATGACCATCCCTCTCTTCTCCAGCTCTTCCTTCCAGACTTGCAGGTTGGATTGGAGATGTGCCTCTGATTTAGCAATCAGGGCAACATCATCAGCAAATGCCAGCTCCGAAATATAGACCTGTCTCATCTTCCAGTACCCCACTGAATACTTTCTTGTTCTCTCCTTACATGCCTTGATGACATCGTCCATAAGGAGTATGAAGAGGTAAGGTGATAGGATATCACCTTGTCTTACACCAGTGGTGGTCCTGAACTCTTCCGACTTATGGTTTGCTGTCCTCACATAATTTCTGCAAGACTTGTAGAAGCTCTGTATAGCATGAATCAGAGGTGCTGGAATATTCTTCCTTGCCAAACAGTCCCAAAGGTTGCTCCAGGGGACCCTGTCAAACGCCTTTTCCAGATCTATGAAACAAAGATGCATCTCACTCTTATACTCAAGGGCCTTTTCACTCAGCTGTCTGAGTGTGAAGATTAGGTCTTGAGTACTTCGGTTTGCTCGAAATCCGCACTGGACCTCATCCAATTGTGGCTCAGCTAGGCGTCGGAGTCTCTGCTCTAGGATTCTAGAGTAGATTTTACCAGGGACACTGAGAAGGGATATGCCTCTATGGTTTCCACACTGTCGATTGTCACCCTTTTTGAAAATTGGTGTTATGATGGCAATCTCCCAATCCTTTGGTATTGTCTTGTTGTACCACGCTGCCTGTAAAACCCTTAAGAGTAATTATAATAGGTCGCCTGATGCTCCCATGAACTTAACCATTTCTGGTGTTATACCATCATGCCCTGCTGCTTTGCCCATCTTGATTTTCTCCAGTGCTGCCTTCAGTTCTTCCATCTTTATGTCATCTTCACCATCATTGGTTTTCTCTTCTGTGCTAGTGTTTATCATTTCTGATGCTTCACCATGCTCACCATCTAGGAGTTCTGAGAAATATTCTTTCCATCTTCCCATTACTTCCTTCGGGGCAGTAAGCAATTTGCCTTGCTTGTCCTTTATAAATTTGAGAGGGCATTGTTTTTCCTTCCTCATGTTCTTTAGGGTCTTATAGAACAATTTCTGGTTTTCTTGTGCATCTTTTCTAGCTTTTCTCCAAATTCTTCCCAGGACTTCTGTTTTGCTGCTAGCACTTTGTTCTTTGCTTCTGTTCTGAGTGTCACATATTCTCTATATTTTTCCATTTGTCCTGTTGTGTTTTTAGCTCCTAAGTATTGCTTCCATGCCATTTTCTTCTCTCTTATTTTCTCTTTGACTTCCTCTGTCCACCAAGGTGTCCTCTTTCTCTTGTTCCCAAGTCGGACTTCACCGCATGCTTCTGCAGCAGCTGTCTTTATGATATCCTTGAATTTAATCCAGAGGGTTTCCAAGTCATCAGGTCGTTCTTCTGTGTTGCTCACCGCTGCAGCAATAAGCCCCTGATATCTGGTCTTAATTTCTGGCTCTCTCAGCTTGTAGGTCCTAATGCTCATTTCTCCTGCTCGTTTACTTGGTTTCTTGCGTGATGTTGGGCAGTTCCTAGGCTGAGCAACTCTTTCAGTTGTTCTTTTGATTGTTAGCAGGTAGTGATCACTTCCAATCTCTGGCCCCCCTCCAGACTCTAGCATCTCGGACATATTTGAATGAGCTTCTCCGAACCATGGCATAGTCGATCACTGACTTCTCATTCTTTGTTGGTTCACATCTAGTGTATGCATGTATGCGCTTATGGGGGAACTTTGTGTTTGTAATGATCAGATTCTGCTCACTGCAGAATCTAAGGAGTCGCTTTCCATTGTCATTGAGAGTATCTTCTCCATATCTTCCGATAACTCCACCCCATCTAGCATGGTCATTTCCAACTCTGGCATTAAAATCTCCGAGCATGATAACTTCATCTAGGCAGTCATCCACTGTCCTTTGAAGCAGCTCGAAGAATTCCTCCTTGACCTCTGCTCTCTCTTCCTCATTTGGCCCATACACTATGACCAGGTTGACTATGGTTTCTCCTTCTTTTAGTTTAACAACCATAATGCGCTCCGAGACAAAGTTCCATCCCTTGATACTATCTTTTTGATTTTGGGCCACAATGCAACCCACGCCCCCTTTAGCTCTTTCAGACATGAGTACACCACTGTAGAGCAGCGTGTTGCCATCGAGATCCATGACTCCTTGTCCTTTTTTCTTTGTTTCCGTTATAGCCAGGATTTCTAGTTTTGCTTTCCTCATCTCTTCCACCAGCTCCTCTTCCTTCCCATTTATACTTCTTGTGTTCCAAGTTCCATAAGTCGTAGTCCGTAGTCCGTTCCAGTTCGTCGCCTTTAGAATCCGTCCGGTTTTCTCTCTTGTGTTGCTAGTAATCGTGATTTAAAGCAAACAGGTGATTGGCCTGTTGTGCCTTTGCATGGTGGAGGGGCTGCCTCCTTACGGCCTCCATGCAGGCCGCCCTCCTCTTTTTTCATCCGGGCTTGGGACCGGCATTGGCGGAGTTTGCAAATATACACAAAGGATTAAAGAGTTATAAAGATCATGACAAAAACATTGTAAAAGAATGATGCAAATATACATACAGGCTTGTCTTCTTACATTGATTAGTGGGATAAAAAAAACTGGATGAATGGATATGTTGATGAATGACTCCATATATGAAGACAGGTATAGTGTCATGGGGGATTAACTCGGATTAATGTACTAAGTGACATTAAATCATCAATTTACCCTTCATCTCCTCAAGGATGATTGTCCTTCAACAAACAATACCAAGTTTTCTTGTCCTGTACCATCAGCTCAAAGTCTTTCTATGTCTTCCACAGTGTTCTTTTTCTGCCTCCTGTTCTCTTCTCTATGTGTTTTTTTTTTGGTCTCTGACTACCTCTCTCTCCCTGCGGATTCCAGATCATAGACTGCCTGGTTTCCTCCGTGTTTGTCTTATTCATTGCCAGCATCTTATTTTCATCTCTTTTGTTTCATCTGCACTTGTCCGGTTCTTGTCATCAGTTCCACATTTGTGATCTTGTCGTACTGTTTCAACCCTTCTATTTAATGCAAGCATCCATTTATGAAAGTCTGTAACTTTTGTATTTTTTGTTCTCCATGTTCCAGAGCCACACACGAGAACTGACAGCACATTTGAGTTGACATTTATGAATAGACAACCTTTGTGAACTCAAGCAAACTGAGCTATTGCAAAGATGCCCTGCATGTTCTTTTTTTTAAACTGACTAATGGACTGAAAGCTTGACCAAGTTATTACCTGTAATCCTCTCTCCCCAGGAACTCCTGGAGGTCCAGTCTCACCAGCAGGACCCTGTGTATAAATTAAATTTAGAAAATAAACACATAAACAAACACTATCTGCCTGCTCAGTTGTTTTTCTGTCTATCTTTCTATTTATGTAAGCATATTAGATCCAGTGACAAATTAACTTATAATTAATTAACAGATTAATTAACAAATTAACTCACAATTAACTCATTACCAAATTAACTCACAATTAACTCAACAAATTAATATAAAAAAATTAATTAACTCTCAAATTAAAACAGAATTGTCAAGAGTTATATATACTCTTCATTACGCTATGTTGTAGGAACCAAATGTGCCAGAGGAAGGTAACATTAAGAGATAGACAGGAAAGAGCTCATCAGTGTGCACCATCAAGACAAGAGACAGAAGATGTTGGAGATCCACTGCATCAGACCTTCCATGCGAAGATGGCACCTGATGATGATCAGATCCAGGGATCTAAGGAAGCTATCAGTAATCAAAATACTCCACGTTCTCTTTGTCACCTACAGCTATAACTGCCCAAACACTAAGATTATTTCAGCATCTGCTGCTGCTACTACATCATCAATACTAATATCACTACTACTACATCATCAATACTAATATCACTACTACTACATCAATACTAATAACACTACTACTACCATCATCACTACTACTACCATCATCACTACTAATACCCCTACTACTACCATCATGATTACTAATACCAATACTACTACTATCATCACTACTAATACTACTATTACTACCATCATCATTACTAATACCACTACTACTACTATCATCACTACTAATACCACTATTACTACCATCATATCATCATTACTGATACCACTACTACTACCATCATCACTACTAATACCACTACTACTACCATCATCACTACTAATACCACTACTATTACCATCATCACTACTAATATCACTACTACTACCATCATCATTACTAATACCACTACTACTACCATCATCACTACTAATACCTCTACTATTACCATCATCACTACTAATACCACTACTACTACCATCATCATTACTAATACCACTACTACTACCATCATCACTACTATACCACTACTACTACCATCATCACTACTAATACCTCTACTACTACCATCATCACTACTAATACCACTACTACTACCATCATCACTAGTAATACATCTACTATTACCATCACGATTACTAATACCAATACTACTACTATCATCACTACTAATACCACTATTACTACTATCATCATTACTAATACCACTACTACTACCATCATCAATACTAATACCACTACTACTACCATCATCACTACTAATACCACTACTACTACCATCATCACTACTAATACAACCACTACTACCAACATCACTACTAATACCACCACTACTACCATCATCACTACTAATGCCACTACTACCAACATCACCACTACAATCACTACCACCAGAAAAATCACCATTAATATCACTACTGTTACCACCATCACCACTAATAATACACTACTACAACATTTACCACCACTCCCAGAAATAACAATGATATGACAACTAATACTTGTACATACAATAACATTTATTAACAACTCCCATAACACAAAGTTACAGATACTACTGCTGTTGCTATTACTACTATTACTACTCTAATTACCACTAATCTTCTTCTTCTTTTCCTCTCCTTTCACTATTTATGCAGTATGGAACCACCACAGAAGCCCGGTGTCCTTGCAGGAAGCCTGCATTAAAGCAATCATTTGGTCTTACAGTGATGGGTTTTGTAGCTATGGGTTTTGTAGCTATGGGTTTTGTAGCTATACGTTTTACAAGCTGAGGTAGCCAGTCCCAAGCACAACCTCATATTAGTCACCTCTTATGACATTATGAGTTAGCAGTAGTCACATTGTTTCATTTGTTGCTTCAGAGACTTCCATAAACTACACTGCTACTATTACTACTACTTCCACTACTATAGTACTACTAGTATTACACATTAACTCTTAGTATATGAGCTAATTTCATGACTACCATTACAGATTTTGCAATAAATAATTTATTTATAAAGATAACATAAAGTGTTATATATCAAAATGTGAAGAAATGAAACCCCTATATCATGCACGTAACTAAATTGTTCAGTGGTTTTAAACATGCATTCAGCTATAAATTTTTGCTATTGACGGGGATCGATCATCGGCCTCTCTAGAAGGCCGCTCGTATACTAAGAGTTAAAAGACAGAACTAAAATCACCTTATTCATACCTGCTAAACTTCAGTGCCAATGTTTCCCAATGAAGAAACTCTAAAAAAACTTCTCATAACCGTGCAGAACTCTCACATATAAAAATTGTTTATAGGCCAGAAAAAGTTATCTTTCATAAGCAGATTTATTAATCTAAGAAAGCTTATTACACAAGTTAGAAGGAAGCATTAATTTTCTTCTGGCACGTTATGAGAAGAAAAGGGGAGAAATATACTGTGACAGCAGGAAAGCCTGTGGGAGAAAAAGATAACAGGATGACAAAGAGAGAAGATACTGAACAGTTTAACATCATGGAACGGAAAGAAGTCAACAGTCAACAGCAGAACTGATAAACAATACTGGAGAAAGTAAGTTGTGGAGAGACATGATAATCTATGCCACCAGACATGGTACTTAAAGCAGAAGAAGAGGAAGTAGATTTATGCAATTAGAACACCAGGCAGTAACTCACAGAAGGTCCAGGGCCACCAGGCGGGCCTGATTCACCATCTGGACCTCTCTCTCCTCGTGCTCCAGCAGGACCTGGTCTCCCATCTGGCCCAGCACGTCCTGCAGGTCCCTGGTAATGAGAGAATAAAGGTTTCTTTGTTTTACTAAGTAAAAGGTAACAATACCTACAATATGATAATTTCAATACTTGCAGTTTCATCAATGATGTTATCATTTATAAGAAACTATCAATACTTACAGTTTCATCAATGATGTTATCATTTATATGATACTATCAATACTTACAGTTTCACCAATGATGTTATCATTTATATGATACTATCAATACTTACAGTTTCATCAATGATGTTATCATTTATATGATACTATCAATACTTACAGTTTCATCAATGATGTTATCATTTATATGATACTATCAATACTTACAGTTTCACCAATGATGTTATCATTTATATGATACTATCAATACTTAGTATCACCAATGATGTTAACATTTATATGATACTATCAATCCTTACAGTTTCATCAATGATGTTATCATTTATGTGATACTATCAATACTTACATCATTTATATGATACTATCAATACTTGAAGTTTCACCAATGATATTATCATTTATAATAAATTTTATGATGTTATCAATATGTATAATTTGACCAAGAATTATATGATTATTGTTAAAAGTATGATACTTTTAAAATACTGAACTATGAAACTATTAAAATACTTACAGATTCACCTCTGGGCCCACTTGGACCACTCAAACCTGGGGGTCCTGAAGTTCCTTGAGGTCCCTGTTCTCCAGGACTTCCATTGGCACCATCATTTCCCTTAAGATGACCAAAATACAAAACATTTATCACATTTAGAGCAATGCAGCTGAAAGGAGATAAACAAAATACAGGCAAATGAAGAAAAAGAGAGAGCAGAAACAAGATGCATGAGAAGAAAAGTTAAACTTATCCATTGCTTCATACTGTAAATTATCTCCTTCTCAAGTACCATTGCTGTTGGTGTAGGCGATCATGTCTATCCACAACTCCCTATCTTCAGTACTATTATCAATTCTGTTGTTGACTTCTTCCTATGCCATGATGTCAAACTGTCCAGTGTCTTCTCTCTTTGTCATCCTCTGTCTCTTTTTCATTCAATCTTTCCTGTTGTCATTAGAAACTCCAGCTCCTTCTTCTCATGACATGCCCAAAGAAAGTGAACTGCTTCCTTTTTACATAAAGAATAAGCTTCCATTGAGCATGGGCCTCTTTCAGGACATCCTCATTATTCTTTTCAGCTGTCCATGATATTTTTAACATACTTCTGATCTCATGTCTCTGTATAACTGCTATACACCAGTATTTTTAACATCCTTCTGGTCTCATCTCTGTATAATTGCTATACACCAGTATTTTTAACATACTTCTGATCTCATGTCTGTATAACTGCTATAATAATAATAATAATAAATTCTTTAAGCGCCAAACACGGCGCATAAGGCAGAAACCAGTGCTCTCCAGGTTGTTCGTTGTGACGCCACTCCTCTTAGCTCTTGCACATTATTTAGGCCCAACGTTCTTCCTTCTCTTATTATTGTTCTTCTGAGTGTTTCTTTTGGTCTTCCTTTTTTCCGCTTACCCTCAGGAACCCAAGTGAGCGCCTGTAGTGGTATTCTGTTGTTTTGCATTCGTAGGACATGACCGATATATGACCATCGTCTTTTCCTTATATAGTCGGAGACATATTTCTGCCTAGAGTCTTCTCTTATTTGTCGATTAGTCTTGAATTCTTTCCAACTGATGTTCATGAGTTTTCTAAGACATTTGTTCTCGAATGTATTCAGCTTGTTCTCCAATGATTTTGTTATTTTCCAACTCTCACAGCCGTATGTTAACACTGAGATAACATTTGAATTAAACAGACGAAGCTTGGTATGTATATTCAATGATCGTAATTTCCAAATGTTAGATAATCTATTGAAGGCGCTAGCTGCCAAAGCAATTCTAGTATGGATTTCTCTTGTTGTGTCACCATCCTGAGTCATTTTACTGCCTAAATAATTGAAACTTTCAACTTTCTGTAGTTTTTCCCCGTTCAAGATGATATCAAAGGTCTCGTTAGAAAAGTTCATAGCTTTAGTTTTAGAGGCATTTATTTGGAGACCAATTTTAACCGAGAGATGACACAAATTATTTATTGCTTCTTGGGATTGTCTTGGTGTTGAACTTAAGAATGCTACATCATCTGCGAAATCCAGGTCCCCCAGGAATTTTCCATTTGTCCATTTTATACCCAATTGTTCATTGTGGGTATAGTTTCTCATAACCCAATCAATAGCTATTCCAAAAAGTAGTGGTGACATAATACAGCCTTGTTTCACCCCTGTTTCTACTGTAAACCATTCTGTATTCCCTTTATTTGTTCTAACACAACATCTTGCATTGTCATATAGCGCTTTGATTATATTCACATATTTTGTTGGAAAACCATAGATTGTAAGTATCTTCCACAATGATGGGCGGTGTAGACTATCAAAGGCTTTTTGAAAATCGACGAAGGTGATAATAAGTGGCGATTGCCTTTCCACTGATTCTTCTATAATTGTTCTTAGTGTGAATATTTGATCAATACATGATCGTTTCGGCCTGAAACCCGCTTGTTCTTCTCTGATCTTTTCGTCAGCATGCAATTTAAGTCTTTCTAACATCATGCAACATAATAATTTTCCAGGTACTGATAATAGAGATATACCACGCCAGTTATTACAGTCTGATAGATCACCTTTCTTCGGTAACTTTACAATAATACTGTCTTTCCATTGTTGTGGTGGTTGTTCTTCTCTCCATACTTCATTTATAATATCTAAAATTCTCAAGAGGTTGTTGTCATTAACTGCTTTAATCATTTCCCCTGAAATTTCGTCAACTCCAGCAGCTTTAAAATTTTAAAATCTTTTAACGGCTTGTTTGATCTCGTCCAGCGTGAATTCATCGCAAGTTATTGGCAAGGTGGTTGTGGATGTTTCATTATTAAAATCAGGTGTTATTGTTGGTGGTGGTCTGTTTAGCACCTCCATGAAGTGCTCAGCCCATCTCTTCATTTGTTCTTTTTTCTGTTGGTATTGAATTCCCTAATTTACCTTTAACAGGTGTTTCCATAGCAGTAGGCTGGTGACATAGTTGTTTTGTAATTTGATAAAGGCACCTACTATTACCAGTTCTTGCAGCATTTTCAGCTTCTACGGCCAGTTCATTGATGAAATGTCTTTTATCTCTTCGAGTTTTTGTCTTCACTTCTTTATTTAACAAGTTATAAGTTAGTTTGCAAGATTCAACTGCATTATGTGTACTTGCCGCTAGTAGTTTAAGTTTTGCTGTTTTCCTTTCTTGTATTTTATCCCAAGTATCTTCTCTCATCCATTTTTTCTTTTTATGTACTAGGTATCCGGTGGTCGCTACAGCTGCTTCTGTCATTGCTGTTCTCAGTTGTTCCCATTTAGTATCGATTGTCTTGTGGTGATATCGTTGTCAATTTTGCCTAAAGCATCGAAATAGTTGTTCATTTTGACATTATATTCCTTCTTTATATCATTTGATTGCAGTCTGTGTACATCTATTCTTCTATTTTTATTCGGTTGGTATAACTTCTTCAGTTTAATTCTCATTTTAGCTATGCAGAGGTTATGATCGCTTCCGATCTCTGCACCTCTGTATGCTCTGACGTCTTGAACTGATGAGCGAAATTTAGCGCTTATGCAGAAGTGATCTATCTGGTTCTTAGTTCTGCCATCAGGTGAATTCCATGTTATCTTGTGGATATTCTTATGTGGAAAGATGGTGTCTGCCACAACGAGGTTTGATATTTCACAAAGTTCTAGAAGTCTTTCGCCATTTTGATTCATACAGCCTATGCCATGAGTACCGAGATATCTTTGTACTCCATCGTTGTTGTCACCTACTTTGGCGTTAAAATCACCCATGACTGCTATTATGTCATGCTTGGGTATTGTGTTGATGGTACTTAGAAGTGCTTCATAGAAGTCATCTTTTGTGGTATCAAGAGCGTCGTTAGTTGGTGCATAACATTGTACAATTGAGAGCTTGAAAAATCGTGTCTGAAATCTAATATTAGCCTCTCATTGATAGGTACCCAGCTGATAAGCGATGCTGCTGCTTTCTGTGTCATTAGGATGGCTACTCCCTCTGTGTGACGATTATCATTACTACCAGAGTATATAATTTGCTTTTTTTCTTCTGAAATATATTTTATGCCCTTCCCCGTCCATCTACATTCGCTGACACCCAATAAGTCCAACTTATAATTATCCATTTCTTTAATTACTTCTTCCAATTTTCCGTCTTGATACATAGTTCTTACATTCCAGTATCCAATTTTAGAAATCTCCTTAGCCCCCAAGATATCAGAGTGAGTCATGTTTACTGTCGAGCCTGGTTCTGTTTCGGTAACAATAGCTTGTTTTACGATAGTGGATTGTTAACTCACTGATCAACCCTCCGATCCAACCGACCGATTCAAGGGTTTCGAGGTCAGTTATAGGAAAATATCTACACCACTAGATACTCTGGTGTATCTCTTATTCTATAATTTAACATAACATGGTGATATCCATCGAAATATACACATTCCTGATGTTTTTCTTTCGGCGTCTAAGGTGAGAAACGAATTTCACCTCCATCTTGGAAGGGTAGATAACCAGTATTTTTAACATCCTTCTGATCTCATGTCTCTGTATAACTGCTATACACCAATATTTTTAACATCCTTCTGATGTCATGTCTCTGAATAACTGCTAGACACCAATATTTTTAACATCCTTCTGGTCTCATGTCTCTGTATAACTGCTATACACCAATATTTTTAACATCCTTCTGATGTCATGTCTCTGAATAACTGCTATACACCAATATTTTTAACATCCTTCTGGTCTATGTAAAACTGCTAAACACCAGTATTTTTAACCTTTCCTCACACTGCATGTGTGTTTTACCTCCTCACATCATCACATTTTAATCCTTGATTTCTTAAGATTTATAATTAAACATAAGATTGAGATCTCAGTGTCGACATGAAAAAAACCTTGCTATTGCTGACAGTTTCATTACAAATGTGTAAATTACACAGCATTAGACTTTCAACTTCAATAACTTGTTCAAATTCTGATTATTATTTATTTAAATGTATACACAAGTTATACAAAAACTGTTATATAAGCTTCTACAACACTGAAGTTTCTTTTTCTTCTTTTCATTCTGCTTTCTACCCGTTATGTTTTGTAGTCATTCAGTCACTATTTCTCCTTCTTCTAATCTTTACTCTTAATTTGTTTTTCCTTCTCATCCCAATCCCTTATATTTTACAATCCGTCAACAACTACTTTTTGTTCTCATCTCCCAATCTCTTATATTTTCAAGTCCTACTATCTCTACTTTTCCTTCTCCAATCTTCAATTAATCCTATTCTTTTTTCTTCTTCTCCCTACCCCTTATGTTTTAAACTTATTCAATGACTCCTATTTCTTGGCCTCCCATCTTATTTTTTAAATTCCATCAATCACTGCTTTTTCTATTCCTCTCTTATATTTTCCAGTCGTTCAATCACTATTTTTCTCCCCACCCCTTATGCTTTTCAGTCTTTCAATCCCTAGCCTTTCCTTCTCCACCCACCCCATATGTTTTCCAGTCATTCACTACCTTTTCCTTCTCCCCTCACCCCTCCTTTTTTCCAGTTCTTCGATCACTTCTCCTGCTATTTCATTGACATAGTAACTGATAAAAGTTACTTACAGGAAGACCTCTCTCTCCAGGCAGTCCATCGCTTCCAGGTGATCCAGGGCCTCCCTGAAAAAATAACAATTTTCATTTGAAGTGACAAACTTGTACACACTTTTAACTCACTGTTTATCTATGACAAACCTGTACACACTGACTTACAGATAATTTTTTTGTGTATGGTAATTTGTACACACTGATAATTTGTACACTGACTGAACTGAAGTTCATTGTTTGTCTATGACAAACTTGTACACACTGACTTTCAGCTCATTGTTTGTCTATGACAACCTTGTACACTGACTGTACACTGACTTTCAGCTCACTGTTTGTTTGTGACAACCTTATACACACTGACTTTCAGCTCACTGTTTGCCTATGACAACCTTGTACACTGACATTTAGCTCACTGTCTGTCTATGACAAACTTGTACACACTGACTTTCAGCTCACTGTTTGTATATGACCAGCATGTACACTGACTTTCAGCTCATTGACTCTCTATGACTCTTCGTCAGTGGAAATTTTACTTCTGGCAGGTTCTACAAAGCTGGAAAGGTCTGCGTGGGTATGTGTCAAATGAAAGCTAGTACACTGGTCCTCCAGGATGGGGTTTTTAGCACATGGCCAACGTCCTTTTCTATGTAAAAAATCACACACATTACAGAAACAGCAACAAATCAAACTTTCCTGTGGTATGGACATCCAGAGTGTGAGGCTTATATGACTGCTAGTGGTGAAAGTCGATAGAAAGCCACGGACATGAAAACGAACATCCTGACTGCTGTGGAGGCAGAGATGCTGAGCATGAACCACAGCTGGGGCACCGTCTGAAGGATGGCTATCAACAGAGCAAAGTGGAGACAGTTTGTTGTTGCCTTACAAGACACCACCAGGCGTGATGATCACTGATTGCTTTGTCAGTCAGCAGCCAAGGACAAAAGAAAGGTCTATGACTAGCTTGTACACTGACTTTCAGCTCACCGTTTGTCTATGACAGAATTGTACAAAATGACTTGCGTCTCATACATATATAAAGATAAATATAACTTACTCGTGGTCCAGAATTCCCTGCTGGGCCTGGTGGTCCTGGGGATCCCTGCAAAATAAAAGTGATAAGATAAATTAACATATGAAAGTGGATAACAGAAATGAGGATGCATGGTCTTTTAAATAAGCAGACAGGGAGGCAGACAAATAATAGACAGGCAGAAAGACAGACAGATATATGGATAGACAGACAGATAGATGACAGAGGAACACTCTGACACACAGGCAGACAAACAAGCAGGTAGTCAGACAGACAAGCATAAATAAGCAAACAGAAAGAAGAGAAAAAAGACAGAAAATGAGAAGTAGAGGTGGATTGAAAAATCAGAGGCGAATCTACTACGAAGGTCATGAAGTTTGACCTTCAGGGTCTCCAAGTGAAGTTTTCTCTATAATATGTTTCTTTCCCATCCCCCATTACTTTTTTTTTTTTTTAAATAAAAGGGGCCCCTCCCAGAGTTCATGCTTCAGGGTCCCAAAAATGCTGATTCTCCACTGTGAAAAAAACATGGAGAAGAGAACTGGAGACAGAAATGAAAATGATGAGGATGGAATGGAATGACTTTGAGCTGATGGAATGGAATGACTTTGAGCTGATGGAATGGAACACGAGGCCATGGCATGTGTTTTCTAAAAGCCAACGCTCCTTGGGGGGAGTTTAAGGTACTGATTGATTGACTGATCAGATTTTCTGATATCAAATGGTGTAGGTAACATTTCTCAATAATGACTACATATTTGAAAGCACTGAGTGCACCCAGCAATAACAGAAACAAACACCTAAATGTCCAACATGTAAAACTCTGCATACTATTTTGGCAACTCAAGAGAGCTGTGATAACAGTGGATCCTACCTCACTGCAATATCTCTTAGAATGAAGAGACTCACAGAGTAGCACAGGAGGGTGGAAAACAACCTCAGACTGATATAAGAGTAACAAATTGAGGCCAACAGACTTTTCACAAGCAAATACAGGGAAAGTTGTGAGATAGAGCATCCAGGCCACAACAAAAATGTTGCCTATCACCAGCTCAACAGAAGAGAATAAGTAATAATCTTCAAATTCTGCCAAAGGATGCAGCAAAAGTATAAATAAACTTTAAACACCAATTACCAATGGATGTGCATGTGGTACTGATAAATGATTGTCTAACATTTGCTGCAGAATCACTTGACATGAGGAATAGAGAAACAATATATAGCCTTCATAGTCTTCACCAGTATCCACCTAGGATAAGCTATCTGAAGATGTGACAACCTGAAGCTGACCACTGGTTTCTTCAAGTACAGAGTGTCAGAAAATTATCTTTACAACTATGATACTAAATTAAAAATTTACTCACACACATAGAATTACCAGTCAAGGAAATTTAGACACAGAAAATCCAAAAGTTTAAAAAAAATTAAAGTAATGAAGTTACAAACATTCAATATGAGCACCATTCGTGATTCACAAAACATCCTGGAGCTAATCTAAATGCTGCCAAGTGTGCTGCAACATATCCACATCAATGCTTTCAATAGCAGCTGTGATTCTTGAGGCTGAGAAAACTTGTCACAACTTGGTATTCAGAAAAACGTCACGAGTTTTTCTGTAAAATGGGACAACCCCAGTATTTCTACACTTCCTGGTAGAATTTTTATATTGAATAAAAGTTGTAAAGATAATTTTTGGACACCCTGAATTCAGAGACTGTTAACAAAAAAATGAAGACAGCACTGATCTATTTGGACATGCCAATTTGGCAATAAAAGTTAAACCTGATTTTCTCTGATTTTAACACTTCTAACAATGTCTAGAGGCCACAGAGATGTGGTTTTACAGAAGAATGTTAAAAAATACCATGGACAGCCAAAAAGATTAATGAAGATATCCTGAAAGAGGCCAATGCACAAAGGAAACTTATTTCACAAGTTAGAAAGAAGCAATCCACTTTTTGTGGGGCATGTTATGAGAAGAGGAAAGTTGGAATATATCGTAACAACAGGTAAGATGGAATATATCGTAACAACAGGTAAGATGGAATATATCATAACAACAGGTAAGATGGAATATATCGTAACAACAGGTAAGATGGAATATATCATAACAACAGGTAAGATGGAAGGAAAAAGAGATAGGGGAAGACAAAGAGAGCAAATACTGGACAGTTTGACATCGTGGCATGGAAAGAAGTCAACAGCAGAATTGATCAATTGTACTGGAGACAGGAAGTTGTGGAGAGACATGATCTCCTATGCCACTATGCATGGTACTTGAAGAAGAAAAAGAACATAATGTCATCAAACATGCATAGCTTGTCACTAAAATTTAGAAATTGTAATGTTTTCCACTATTATAAAGATCTTTGAAATATGTTTTTAGTGTCAGTATCTAAAAATGCAGACAAGTTACTGATTATGTGAATCAATGTCACAAACACTTCAAAATAAAAAGGACACCTACAGGAGAGAAAAAGAAGAAGTGATGAGAAAGAAAGACCAGGACAAATTATAAAAAAATAATACTAGAAGAGCAGAAGACAGAGAGCAATGAAATGAAAACAAATGAAGAAACGAGTTACATTAGCTCCTGCAACTCCTCTTTCGCCAGAAGGACCACGTTCACCATCCTTGCCAGGGGCACCTGGTGAACCAGTACTGCCAGGAAGACCATTAAGTCCTGGAGCTCCCTGAAAACATGTAAATGCTGGATTAATAAAACGTAAAAATCTTAAAACTTATAACTGTACCTGTTACACCACCAATTTTTAACTGTTAACTTGTAATACAAGTAATATTTTCTAACTACTAAGAAAGTGTCAGCTCAATCCTATTTACAAAGTTGTGCATCGTAGATACATTTATTATTTTTATTCAGATACATTTATCATTATAATTACTATTATTCAGATACATTAATTATTATTATTCAGATATTTAAGATAAATTTATTATTATTATTCAGATACATTATTTATTATTCAGATACATTAATTATTATTATTATTCAGATAAACTAATTATTATTCAGATACATTAATTATTATTATTCAGATACATTAATTATTTTTCAGATACATTATCATTTAACTATTATTATTCAGATACATTAATTATTATTATTCAGATGCATTATCATTATAATTATTATTATTCAGATACATTAATTATTATTATTCAGATACATTTATTATTATTATTATTATTCAGATACATTAATTATTATTATTATTCAGATAAACTAATTATTATTCAGATACATTAATTATTATTATTCAGATGCATTAATTATTTTTCAGATACATTATCATTTAACTATTATTATTCAGATACATTAATTATTATTATTCAGATGCATTATAATTATTATTATTCAGATACATTAATTATTATTATTCAGATACATTAATTATTATTATTCAGATACATTAATTATTATTATTATTCAGATAAACTAATTATTATTCAGATACATTAATTATTATTATTCAGATACATTAATTATTTTTCAGATACATTATCATTTAACTATTATTATTCAGATACATTAATTATTATTATTCAGATGCATTATCATTATAATTATTATTATTCAGATACATTAATTATTATTATTCAGATACATTTATTATTATTATTATTATTCAGATACATTAATTATTATTATTCAGTACCCATAAGGCTCTTATAAGAAAACTAGTGTAAAAGCCCGTCATAAAACGGGAATTAAATTCAAAAGCACCAATACCTAATGGCAATTTTACTTTTTCAAAAGTATTTTAAAAAACCACTGTGCATCACCACAGTTCTATAAATATTTTTGTGCACACTGTCATTTGCGCACTTTTCTCTGTCGAGTGTTACTATTTTTGGGAGAGTACATATAAGGGAAACAATACAATTAATATCTAACTTTCAACCAAAGTTGCATCCCTTAGCGTTAGTGACAGAAAAAGCTGTGATTTTATGTATATTGATAATTGGAAACAGACATGAAAAGAATGGAGAATACTTGGAAAGACCTTGACCTGATGGCACAGCACAGGAAGACTTGGCATAAGTTTGTTGAAGGCCTTTGTTCCTTGGGGAACTGAAGGGCTGATGAATGAAAGAACAAAGCTGTTCATTGCAGATCATTACTTCCCTTTTTTGCTCCTTATGGAGCATAAAGCCACCAGTGCAGCTTGTCCCCTTGCAAGAAACCTGCACTAAAGCTATAATGTGCTCTTACAGTGGTTGTTTCTGTAACAACTTGTTTGACGTGATGAGGTTGCCTGCCCTATTGACAACCTCATATTAGCCACCTCTTACAACCTGCTTGAATTAACAGCAGTTTTATTATATCTTTGTCTCCTCTGAGACACCCCCCCCCCCTCCCCCAAAACTATATGGGTTAATTGCAAATACCAATATTTTTTTTTCATCCTCTTCTGTTCTTCATGAGACTTCTAACCAGATTTCTGCTGAAAGTTTTTTTTCCAGGTCCATGTAAATGGTTTTTGTATGTTTTTAAATATATGTTTAACCCGTAATGTTACAATGTTGATTATTTGTGGAACATGTTCTTCTTGTTGCTTGTGTGTATGTGTATGTGGTTTATATATTGAGTGTGTATGTGGTGTAATCGTTACTGTTGATCAGAGTTGACCTCATTGCATTCTGGGCAAACTGATACATGCTCGGTCTCCCTCAGCAAATGTAAAAGGGTATTAATGCTAATTGTTCCCGTAGTGCACTGGTTGTTTACACGACAGATGCATCTTCTCATATGTCCATCTCTGATGGTCTTACATCTGATGCCAAATTCCAGCAATTTTAGCATTGTCAAATTCCAGCAATTTTAGCATTGTTGATTCATCGATGGCAGTGTTTTTTCTAGCAAGTAATCAGTAATTTTCTTTAGTACTTCTCCCTTCCAGCGTGATGCTGACCACATCACCCTTAGTGTGTCGATGGTCAAGAAAATATAGGCCTAACACCATATTCCCAATATGCCTCAATTGGCGTGTAACGGGATCCTTTACCTTTACCTTTTTACTTTTCCCTTATCAATATCCAATGTTCCTATTGTGGGTGCTCCCGAAGTTAGTCTGTCAGCTCTCTCATTGCCTTGTATCCCTGCATGACCAGGACAGTAAATCCACACCAGTTCCTGAAGATTCGGGGCTTCTTTAGATACTATCCACTCATGCCAGAGCCATCCGCTTTAAATCTTCCAAAACATGGACTGAGAGTCTGACACAATAACTACCCTGGTTGATGGAGTTTCAGACAGTCATCTCAGGGCTACGGTAGCTGCCTCTATCTCCATTCTCATGCTGGAGGTTGTTGTCATGTAAGCTCTGCCCTTTATTCTAGCCCAGAAGCACCATCCTGATTTCTCACCACGAAGTACAGACACATCAATGACACAACCGCATCATCATCCCTGGCATGATCATTTATCAGCTAATTTCCAGCTCTGATCTCCCATTGCCTCAAGCTCTTCACTCCTGCCAAGGCTGATGATGGCTTGCTGGAAGTTTATCCAGTTCTCTTCTGACTTACTTCACTCTTTCCCTTTGAATATATTTTCAACTGTGGTCACCTGCCCAACTGTAGCTTCTGCCATCCAAGACATCCCTCTCTTTATTCTTGCTCCCTTGATGTATGTGTGTGCATGTCTGAGAGACAGAAAAAGAGAGACCAGTTCATGTGCTCAGATAAATAACTCCCTTCACTTACCAATTCACCTTGAGGGCCCTGTGGACCAGCCGTACCTGGAGCTCCAATTGCTCCCTGAAAGAATAAAGCAGTATTAAAAAATTGTGCACTATATGTCAGCATGAAATGCTTGAATTCTTTAGTGAATACTAGGCTACAATGAAATACCAGTACCCAATATCATATGAGACACATACATACTGCCACGGAATACCAATGCTTTATTTTAAAATAGACTTTGTAACCTTGGGTTATATGTTGTTTCTGTTTTTATTCTAAGTCCTTGTCTAAGGATCAAGATAATCATAATAGTGAACATGTGATAATTCTCTTTGGATCTGAAGTGTGTACATATGTGTGCATTTATGTATGTGTGTTTTTTTTTTTTCTTTTTAAATAGAAGAGTGTAGAAGTGTTTAAGACAAGCAAGATCAGCAAGTTCTTCACATTTGTTTAAAATAGACAGATAGAACGAGAGGGAGAGACCAGTTTTACTTACTCTTTTTCCCTCTTGTCCAGGTAATCCTGGTAGTCCTCTCTCACCTGGGGGACCAGAGTTACCTCTGGGTCCTGCATCACCTGGAGCACCAGTGAGTCCACTTCGTCCCTGTTGAGAAAATGCAGCTCATTAAAACCTAGATGCACAGATACGGTATATCTTCCTCCAAAAGTACCAAACTAATGTTTTAACAGTAAAATTAAACATGCATAACAGAGAAGATCAACACAATAAAGCATTTAAAACATAACAAAATATCATCATGATACATATATAGTACAAAGAATTAAACAAGATAAAATGCTCACACCACAGCAATACAACATCATAGCATTTACAACATGGCCTACTGCTTCAATGGTCTATAACTGTTAAATAAAATAAAGTAAGAAAAAAAATCAGCTTATGCCTTCCTCGCTAACATTAATTATAGTCCCTACTGATTAGCAAATATGAAGACATTAATGATTTAATGTGAAAACAATACATTGTTAAAATCATGTGTATGAAAAAAAAAATTCAAAAACCCTGTATGTGAAAGTAAAAAATTTTTTAAAAACCTTTACGCAAAAAATAAAACAGCATTAACGGTTAGATCAACAAAAGTCTGAATGTGAAAACAGTAAAACCCAAACACATAAGTAACAGTAAATAAATAAATATTACACACATAAAGGTTATGTTTCAGGCACTTGTGAGAAATAAATAAGTAGAAAACTAGACAACAGAAAGCAACAGGAGTGCTTACCAGAGAATTGAACCCAAGACCTTCCAAAGGGCACCATCACCTAGCTACAGAAGTGAATCACACTATCCTCCCAGCCAACTAGGCAACACAAAAAAATAGTGCTTCATATATTGCATCATTATTTAGGCTGGATTGCCCTAGGTACATATCCGGTGTTCTGTGTTGCGAATCACGCAAATGACCCCTGTCTACGAAGCACTATTTTTTTCATAGTGTGATGTGCTTCCGTAGCTATGCGATGGTGCCCTTCGGAAGGTCCTGGGTTCGATTCACTGGTAATGGGAATGTGTGCATTTCCCATTGTCATTTATGACTGAAGGGGCTATTATGATTATAATTATTATAACCCATCAAGGGTTGAACGAGATACTTTGTCCTAAAAAAAAAAAAAAAAAAAAAAAAGGTATGGCATTTATTTAAGATTTGCGAAATGATGATTTTTATGTGTTTTTTAATCTACAAACACATACACACACAAATAAACAAAGGCACAATAATGCAAACACAAAATTTGTGAACAGACACATTTACAAACAATGCCCATGTATATGCACCCATCCACAACAAACACGCACCACAAACACACATACTCATGCCCCATACATATCTTCATCATCAAGTGCCATCTTCACACTGAAGGTCGGCTGCAATGGATCTCTAAGGTCTTCTGCCTCTTGTCTTGATGGTGCACTCTGATAGACTCTTTCCTGTCCATCTCTTGTTGTTATCTTCCCACTTATAGCGCTGTCACCCTCTTGCACGTTTGCCTTCAACTCTGCCTTATATTATGGTCTTCAGGAAGGTGCTATGTCTTTTTACATGGCCAAAATATTTTAGCTGTCTAATTTTGATCTCCTTCATTAATTGTCTATTCATTCCTAGTTTAATGCCACATACACATACACTTACACAAGCCTACTACACATACACTTACACAAGCCTACTACACATACACTTACACAAGCCTACTACACATACACTTACACAAGCCTACTACACATACACTTACACAAGCCTACTACACATACCGAACACTCTTTTCCAACATGTAAGATAAGCAATCATACTTACAGTATCACCCTTAGAGCCAGGTGGGCCTCCTTCACCTGGAACTCCAGGTGGGCCTTGTGGTCCAGGGAATCCAGGCTGACCAGAAGCACCTAATGGGCCCTGCAAAGAGAAGAAGTCTGAAATTGCATCCTTTCTAAAGTAACTCTTAAAGGACACGGTAGTTTTTCCCATATTTGCTGCAAGGAATTTTCTGCTGCTTAGATCAGGGGTTGGCAACCCAGGAGCTGTCGGGATCTACTTTGGAAACTCTAAGCTCTCTAAAGATCTACCTTGATAAAATCTTGTCTGTTTTCAAGTTTGAGAGTATCTGGAATTTGCAATAAGTCCAACCTATATGTAATCTCTATCTCTGTCGCACAATCTGCTTCCCACAACCCTGTCAGCAGAGCTGTGGAAAATTAAAACTAAATAGTTTACAGAAAGTTAACTTCTCTTCAAAGAAAAGATGGCTTCCTATCTTATACACTTCAAAAATAAAGTGAATTTTAGTCAGCTAACGTGCAGGTTTTTACTGGGAATGCTGTGTATGTATGTTTAAACCTGAGGACACCCTGTTTGTAAGTGCCGGTGGGAGAGGGCTAGTCCGAAATGAGGTGGAAAAAGGATAATCTGCTAAAGTAGACTAGCAAAGAAAGAGAGAGAAAATGTTGAAGATTCACAACAGTCAGCTCTCAATGCAAAGATCTCACTTCATACATCATTATCATCACCTCCTTTTTTCACTTCTTAAGGAGCAGGCAGCTGCCCCTGAAGATGATCCCCTTAAGGAAGCTTATGCCAGAGCATAAATTCTCACAACAATGGTTTATGTAGCAATTTATTGTACACCATGAGGTTGCCAGCCTTATGCACACAACCTCGGATTAGTAATCTTGTATGATATGCCTGAGGCAGCAGTGGTCCTGTTCTGTCTTCATCTCCTCAGCGACCCCCTGGGTTCTACAAAGGACTCACTAATTTCAGCCTGTATTCACTGTGTTAAGCTGAGATGAATGTGAAAATTATTAGGGCACATTATCTGTGATAAATACATACCTGGTTACCTTTCGGTCCTGGGCCACCATCCTGACCTCTTTGACCTGGGATTCCACTTTGTCCTGGAGAACCTGGGGGTCCATCTGCTCCTGCTGGACCTGGAGGACCTGAATCACCGGGCTGACCATATGATCCAGCATCACCCTGAAGAGAATATGACAACCGTGATCAATTTAATCAAAATAAATCAAGTCCAACACAAAAAACAAACTTTACAATTCAAATGTCATATCAGTCCTATTGTATGGCTCTAAAACATCATCATCATCATCAGTTGCCATCTCCACAACGGAGGTTGGCTGTAATGGATCTCCAACGTCTTCTGTCTCTTGTCTTGGTGGTACACTCTGATAGACTCTTTCCCGTCCATCTCTTGATGTTATCTTCCCACTTATAGCGCTGTCTTCCCCTTGCACGTTTACCTTCAACTCTCCCTTCTGTTATGGTCTTCTGCAAGGTGTTATGCCTTTTTATGTGGCCAAAGTATTTTAGCTGCCGAACTTTGACCTCTCTCATTAGTTCTCTTTTCATACCTAGATTTTCTAGGACCTCCTTATTTGTTTTCATCTCTTTCCATGAGATACGCCCCATTCTTCTATATATCCACATTTCAAGAGCCTCAATTCTTTCTTCCAAATGCTTATTCATCGTCCATGTTTCTGCACCATACAGAAATGCAGAATATATATAACACTTTATGATTCTCAGTTTTAATTTATGAGATAACTGTTTGGATGTCAGTATATGTTTCATGTTGTTGAATGTAGCTTTGGCCATTCCTATTCTCTTCTTGATTTCTGTTTCACATCTGCCATCTTCTGTTATTATATGACCAAGATATACGTAGCTCTTGACTTGTTCCAGGATTTTCCCATTTACGCTTATCTTTAATGTGGAGAATAGAAGCATTGAAGTGATATGACAAGGCCACCATTGTGGAACTGATGACAAGAACCAGATAAGCACCACTGGAACAAGACTGGAATCTCCAGAGTAAGAGAGGTAGAGAGAGACGAAGGAACACACGGAAAAGAGAACTGGAGTCAGAAATGAAAATAATGAGGAAGACATGGAAAGATCTTAAGCGGACGGCACGTGACAAGCAGACGTGGCATAAGATTCTTGAAGGTCTCAATCCCCTACGGTAGTTGAAGGGTGATGATGATAATGATGATCAAGTTATCAGTTTCCATGGAAAAGGCAAAATGTTGAGTGGCAGAATAGTTATAGTGTGTTTGCATCTCAAGGCAAAGGGGCCTGGTTCAAAACCAGACCAGGCTGTGTCACACTTTAGGGCAGTAAAAATTGGTATCTGAGTCTGCTCTTGAGTTAGAGAGGGTAAAGATAGTGAGAAAGGGACCTGGTCACCCCAACTCATGAACCTGCCAACTAGTAGGCCTATAAGTGACGTCACTTTGCTCTTCTATAAATCTGCAAATGGGACTACCTTTACCTTAGCCTTTTTTTTTTTTAACACATTAACTCTTACTATATGTTAGCTAAAACTGCGTTTTTACGCGCTAGTTTAGCTATCGTTACCGTCGCGCGCCACTTCAACTGGCGAGCCGTAAAATTGGTACTAAACCCGCGCCACTTCACGGGGATAGTAAGAGTTAACTACCGAATTGAAAAACACACTGTGGCCGAATACATTTTTTTCCTATTTTCATCCTGTAGGTGTTTGCATAAAGTTAGCTGTAGTTTTCGTATTTGTTTACATATTTTATGAATTACACGTCATTTTAAAGATAAATGAATGTACTATTACAATAAGCACCATTTGTAACTCCAATAGAGGTTGTTGCTATTTAACGGCCCTCCGATGGCCAAGGATTTGCAATATTTTCACAATTATAACTGCTTGCGCCCCATCTCTATCAAAATCATTATTTCAAACAATGTGCACACCGTTTTCACTCTTGTCCTCGTCACTAGATCTCTGTCAATTGTTGAAACAAGTTTCTAGCCTATTCAGCCGTTAGACGGGATGTACTCGAATTTTTTGTGGTCCTATCACTAGTTGCCACGGTAAACAGTTTTACACAATTTTGTAACTAACCCAAAACGCTGAAAAATATGAACATATAATATCAATTTTCCAGTGTTCTACAACAACCATGCTTTGGGAATTTGTTTTCCGGTGGCAACTTAAAATCTCAAACCAGATCAGAAAGTGTTTCAGTACATTTTTTCATTCGTTTTATTACTAAAATTAGATTGACGTTCTGTGTGGCTTGCGGTCCAAATGATAGGATTTCAAAAGCCGGTCCCACCGGCTTGCGGTAGTTAATGTGTTAAAGGAAATGTCAGTTGTAAGAATGATGTAAGTGAAGACAGTTTAATAACTGGTGGTGTTTTTTAAGACTGGTGGTCTGGAAGAAGTCCTCAAAAGAACATAAACTGAAAGAATGACCATTGAGGACATCACGGCTAAAAACACATAATAAAAACAACGACCATCCCAAAGAAAAATTCATCACTGAAGTACTAGAACGGCTACTGCCAACAATTATCAAGAAAGTGATAAACCAGTTACAGCCAAAATAGACAACACAAACAACAGAAACGAGGTGGCCAAAAATTCGAAAAAATTCACAATCAAGCTAGCAGTCCTTTTTAGGACTAAGCCTTCCCAAGGCTGCCATGAACTATCAAGAGAAGATGTGAAATACATTGTTGAACATGCCACCATAGTAAAAATAGACAAACTATGAGAGAAATCCAGACATCCAGCTATTAGTCCTTTTCAGAACCGGTCCTTTTCAGAACTAACAAGATTCTAGCCTTGAGGAGAGTTTACCACACAATGTACCCCAAATTTTACAGAAAGGTTGAACAGGGTATAACAGCAATACAACTGATGCAAGAAAAAAAAAAAGACTG
Source organism: Oreohelix idahoensis (assembly GCA_024509875.1). Taxonomy (NCBI): domain Eukaryota; kingdom Metazoa; phylum Mollusca; class Gastropoda; order Stylommatophora; family Oreohelicidae; genus Oreohelix; species Oreohelix idahoensis. The sequence continues at coordinate 116,879 of JAMPIV010017850.1, read as the reverse complement.
GTGGTAATAATGCTGTGGTAAATGCAGTGGTTATGTGACAGTGATGTTAAAAGGAATGTGCTGCTGTTGCCTGAATGGCTCATAAATGATTTGCTTCGCTCACTAATTATTGAATGTAGATGGTAACTGCTGCTCATAATGGTGAATATATTTTTGTGTGTCCTTTATTCGTAATTTTTGAAGCTTGAGTGCCTCAAAGTAAAAGGTAAGAATCCCGTTACAAGCCCATTGAGGCATATTGGGAATATGATGTTAAGCCAATATTTTCTTGACCATCTGCACGCTAGGGGTGATGTGGTCAGCATAGCATTGGCCACCTTAACCTTCCCAGAGTCGCTCAAAGTACCTTAGTAATTTTCAATTGTTTTTCTTTTCCCATATATAAACTTATGGCCTGACAAGATCACCAAGTAGGAACTTATGACAAAAAAACAAAAACCAAGTGCAAGTGGAAAAAGAGGTGAGAAAAAGTTGCAGGTGTTCAATTGGATACACACTGATGAATCCTACATGAAAGAGATAAAGAAGATGCAAAAGAAGACTCTTGATTTATGGATGTGAGTCGTGAGCAATGACTACAACCCACAAAAGTCAGTTCCAAACCTCAGAAATGAGCTATCTGAGGAAGGTGGTTGAAATAACAAGACGAGACATGGTCGGCAAACAAGACGATACAACAAGGCCTCAAAACTTAGCCCATGCAGATCCAAGTAGAACAGTCCCAATTACGATGGTTAGGCCATGTTTGCAGAATGGGAGAAGATTGGCTACCATGAAAAATATGGTAAACTAAGAGCCAGAGGATCCAGACCTCCAGGACGACCCATAGTTTGCTGGGAGGACAACATTAGACAATCTCTGAAGGATTGAGGACTAGATTGGAACCAGGCCAGGAGAAAGACAGCTAATAGGATAGTATAGCGCGCTCGCTGGCAAACTTCTACACCATAGGGTAGAAGAGGAATGACTAAGTAAGTAAGTAAGCAAAAGAAGACTGTGTACAGAACGTAATGGAGCAGAATATTCACCTTTACAAGCTGGTATGGTACTCAAAGAAGACTAATTGTATGTTTACCTTGACAACAGGTGGCTGCAGGTCCCTTTGACAAAGCCACAAATAAGGATTTTAGTAGATTATCAGCTATGTATCCCCTGTTGTATACGTCATTCAATAGTTTTATCATTCCTATTCTAAATGGTCCCACATCCTCAATTTCTTTCTAAATGGTCCCACATCCTCAATTTCTTCTTGATTTTGTCTTTTTTGTGTTTATTTTTATTTTTTTTTAAATTATTTATTTAACGTATAAGCACAATTGTGATTGTCCCTATTTACAATGATTGACAAATGTGATGCCACTTTCTCATATCGGCAGTTGTTCATATTATTTGGAATTGAAAACAATATATATCATAATATATTCATCAGAGGTTGAACGGGATATTTTTCTTCATTAATTTTTTTTTTAAAAATCCTCAATTTCCTATACTGTTATATTATCTGGTCCAAAGACCCTGCATCTCTCCATGTGGCACATGGTATGCACAGTTGTGGCCAGAAGTATTGGTAATCCTTCATAGTTGTCTTGAATATTTAATTCTGATCTCCTGTCAAGATATAGGTGCTTTGTGTATTTTGTCCATCATTCTATAATGTTCTTTTGACCAATTTATTTTATTTTTTTCTTTCAACTTATTTATCTGCTTGTACAGAGATTTTGTTTCTTTTCCATGAGCATTTCAATCTTTTTGCATCTCTGGTTTAGCCAAAGGCAACATTTAAAAAAGATTTAACCATTAAAAAAAAAAACTCACCTTTTGACCTTGAGCACCAGGAAATCCAGGATTACCAGGGGGACCAGCAGGTCCTGAAGATCCAGAGCTACCAGGGGCACCATCCTCACCGCTGGGACCCTGAGCATTTAAAATTATTCAGTTTAATACACATTTTTTTCAGCACACAGACTGTAAATTTCAACAGACATAAACAGAAGGCATAATGACATGCTCACAGATTCTAAAAAAACACAAAGCAGGATATCTTAGAGACTAGAGAACACAAATGTAAATTAACAACTAATTTACAATGGCACTTTTAAAACCAAGGTTTCCTGTTTTGTCTGCAGCCAGTTACATACACACTGGGATAAATTATTAATAACTGAAAATGTAATAGTTCATATTCTAACATGAACATAATAATATGAAGTACAAAAGTAAGACTTAGAGGGGGGGAAAGAGTAATATACCATTTCATCACCATTCAACTCCCTAATATATGATAGGAAACTCTAATGTTACAACAGGAAGCAATCTGATCATCAGAAATAGTTCCCCCTTGTCAGCCCTGTTATCTCCTTTACACTCTAGGGGGGATACATGGATCATAACTCTCAAGTGTCAGCCTACTGTTGTCTGTTTCCTGGCCTGAACTGGGAATTGATCCAACTCCACCTTTGTCGCAACTTTCAACTTCACTCCTGGTTTTATCCATGTTGCCAATTTGAGGCAATTATGAAAGTAACCATTATGTTGTATATAAATTATTGTACTGAGTTCCACAGCTTGTTGCAGCTGCTCCATGGCCATCATGTGAAGTTTTTCATGGCTTCATTAGTCTTAGAGCATACAGAAGAGAATGGTGTATTATTGTATTCATGCCATCATTTTTGTTACTTTTCAGATTCTGTCTCATCACAGAAAGTGCTCATTCTAGAACTTGGTTTACTAGATAAAGTCTGCCTCCCTAATTTCATAATCACTAGACTGATGTCCAGTCATCATTTCTAGCAGCACCATTTGCTATGTACCATTCTCAGGTTGTAAAGGGTCAATAAATTCACTATATCATAATATAATATGATTTGTGTACTTAGTTTCCCAGTTCAAATTCGATATTGATTCATGCCTTTTGCAAGTTATTTTTTTAAAGCGGCAGTCTACGTTGCAAACATGGACAACAAACTGAGAGAGAGAAAGAGAGAGACAGACACTTAATAAGACATGTCCATATCACCTGAACTCCAGGAGATCCATCTCGACCTCGTTCTCCGGGTGATCCACGAGGTCCAATCTGCCCAGGGGCGCCTGATGGACCTGCTGATCCTATTGATCCCTGAATAACAAAATGGCCAACAATTGTCAAATGAATGAATGAATTATGAATGGATGAATGAATTATGAATGGATAAATGAATGAATGAATTAATTAAAATGGATGAACTATGTATCAATGTTTCTGCACTTAAGATGGATGTGCCAATGGATGGATGGACAGAATGATTGATAGCCAGCAATAGTAGGCAATCAAGTAGTAAGACAATGATGATTAAATGGGCAGATACAATTTACTGATGATCAATGAATTATGAATGGATGAATGAATGAATGAATTAAAATGGATGAACTATGTATCAATGTTTCTGCACTTAAGATGGATGTGCCAATGGATGGATGGACAGAATGATTGATTGCCAGCAATAGTAGGCAATTAAGTAGTAAGACAATGATGATTAAATGGGCAGATACAAATTACTGATGATCAATGAATTATGAATGGATTGTGAGCAGTGTTTTGCATGTGAACATGCATGGAGGTATATCTGGAGTCATCCTTATATGACCACCAGCTATGCACAATGCTACAGTATACAGATGTGGAAGTGGACCTATGTCTGTGAGGCTAATTACACCCTCATTGACTCTTGAAAACATCCACACACATCTGAGGATTCCCCTTGTGGTATTCTATCTTAGTTCTGTGAATGACATAATATTAGACTCTTGTCGTTCTTAACATTTATTACACATTGAGATACAAACACGTCTAACATCTCAGAGCGGCCATTATTCCAAGTCTCGTAACTCTTCCTCTCATATCTAAATATATCTCTAAAATGTTAGATAGGACATTACATTCTCTCCCTTTCTTGAATTACAAAAACACACTGAAACTCAAACTATTCTACAAACATTACTAATGACAGACATAGTCATTGAGATGTCTTGGGACATTTTGGTGTCTAGGCGGTGGTCTGCCTGTATGCGGTAATTGCCTGTTGTTGTACGTGGTGACGTCAGTTGGTTTTGTAGCAGTTGGTGGCAACTCAGGACTGACAATGTCATCTAAGTAATTATCATCTAGCTGTGATTTCTTCTTGGCTGCTTTGGCCAGGTTTTCGTTGACTATCTTGAAAAATGAGACTTTTCTTGTCACAACTCTGCCTTCACCTGAAGCACTTTTCACATTTCCCCTAATTTTAGTAATCTGGTGAGGTTTTGGATTAAATCTTTGAGTTGATTTGCTGTTTTGTTCTTGTCGTACTAAAACAAAATCTTCTACTTTCAGATGAGATGGCTGTGATCGTAGTCTATGGTCTGCATGTTGCTTCATTCTGTATTTTGCCTGTGCATCTTTTCTCTGCACATCTGATAAGGCTGGTTGATTCTCTTTGGTTTCAACTGTTGGAATCTTAATCAAGACCTTTCTTTGAAACAAGAGCTCATATGGTGATTTGCTTGTTGACATATGAGGAGTTGCCCTATAATTTCTAAGGAAAGCATACAGCTATTGTCTCCAGCACTTTCCTTCAACTGCGGCTGTTTGAATGACCTTCCTGAGGTTTCTCATCATCCTTTCAACCTCCCCGTTTGCCCGTGGCCAGTAAGGTGTGATTCTTCTGTGTCTGCATCCAACATGGTGCAGAACAGTCATCATGTCTTGGCTGTTAAATGGGGAACCATTACCTGTTTTTAAAGTTTCAGGAATTCCAAATGTCGAAAATATCTTGTCAATCACAGGAATGACAGTTCTTGCTGATGTGGAATTAATGATTTCAGCAACTGGAAATCTTGAATATTCAACTACCATGACAAGAATATACTGTCCACATGGCAATGGTCCACAAAAATCTGCAGAGACCTTGGTCCATGGAGCCTTGGGAAGCTTGGACATTTTCAAAGGTGTGATATGTGTTCCACTTTTTGTGCAAGCTTGACAAGTAAACAATTTGCAACAGTCTCTTCAACCATTTTGTCTAATCTGGGGAACCAAATTTTCTCTCTAACCAAACATTTGGTCTGTTATCCAGTACATAAACATACGCCTCTGAGCTGCTGTCAGTGTACGTGGTGTTGTCCTTTTTCTCAGTAATTTGTTGAACCTTATTTTTAAGGGTGAGACAAAACTTGGCAAAGTGATTTTGCTTGTGACAAACATGACACTCTGTTCCAAATGCTAGGCAGTTCTATCTTTCACCTTTGTGAGGATATTTCCTTCCACAACATTTGCATTTTGTATATTATTCTTTCTTGGAGTTAGATCTGCACGTATGAAACTTTGGTTTCTGTCTGCCTTGTTTGTCAGCTTGTGTGACAGAATCTTGAGTTCTAGATCTAGACTCCTGAAATTGCAGTCTGTTGACAGTGTTCTCTTCTTTCATCTCTATGTGTGTGGCCCTGCATTTCTACAATTTCTAAAGTTCTACCAATTTGTAGCACCTCATCCAATGTAAGGGATTTTTCACTCTGGAGAATCCTTCTTCTTAATTTTGATGATGTGCATGTTTGTATTACATGATTTCTAATTTCATCATCTGGATTTTGAAATTGGCAGGGTTTTACAAGTTGGCGTAACTTCATTACGTACTGGTCTAATTTGTCTTCACCGTTTTGAATGGCCTGTCTGAACCTAAACTATTCATACATTGTATTCTTCTTTGGGATTAAGTATGAGTTCAACTTCTGCTTTACCTTGTCGTAATCATCACTTGTATCAGCCATAGTCTGGTATATATCATATGCATCTTCTCTGGCATAGTGCAACAGTAAACACTGCTTGCGTTTGACATCTTGACCTCAAATGCCACCAGAGAGTTTTCGAAACAGCTTACCAATTTTTCCCATTTTGCTCCTATGTTCACATCGTGATCACACTCAAAAGGAGTAATGGGTAAGCCTAACATCCTCATCGCCATTTGTGGTATTCTATCTTAGTCCCCTAATTGAAATAATACTAGACCTTTATCGTTCTTAACATTTATTACACATAGAGATACAAACATGTCTAACATCTCATATTCCAAGTCTTATAACTCTTCCTCTCATATCTAAATATATCTCTAAAATGTTGAATAGGACATTACACCCCCCTGTGGTGAAACTTTTTGAGAACCCAACATTGCACACTAAGCTCTGAGAAGTCACTTGAGCCCCAGACATAAGTCTTTGGCATGCTTGACTGCATGCAGGATGATCTCACTATGCACCCAGTGATAGGCAGGGGGAGCTGAGAAATGGCTCTGTGCAGGATGTGACAATTCCTTGGGAAAGCTCAGATCCAGAGTGTAGTACTTTAGCTCTGCATATATGGAGAGCCCCCTCGGATGGCGGGGAATGCACAGTATGCCACTCGCTTCTTACTTCTAGCTTGGGACCAAATGTGACGATCCGTTAAATGTGAGCCAAGCTGGAGAAACTGGAGCTCATGATTTCAGCTCAACAGGTTTTGTAATGGTAGAAAAGCCACAGGAAAAGCCTAGATCTACAGTGTAGATAATATCAAGGAATCTACAACTTGGTACTGGCTACAAATGAGTGAGAAGCTCAGAAGTCCTAGTTAAACAACAATAACAACAACATGTGAATCTGTGAAAGAATGTCGTGCAGACATATTGGTGGCAAGACTGCTGGCTGACTACAAGAGATAAGTAGAGGTAATGGTAGTTAGTGAAGGGATTTCAGTAGCATAGTTCAATGAATGTATTAACTAACTACAAAATTATAGGTCAGTGGACTAATGAATAAATGAATGAACCAATTTATAAATAAATTACCTTTTCTCCCTGTCGTCCAGGTTGACCTTCTTGACCTTCACGTCCAGGAAATCCCTGAAAGCAGAAATTTAAATATATTATTTTAAAAAGTATGCCCCTTGCTAAAACCCCTGAATCTTTTTCTTGGACAAATAAAAGAGTACACTCCCACAAAATGTGACTTTTTGGACATAAATGTTTGTACTCTGTATAGCATTTAGGTCATCCAGAACAACAACAACACCCCCCCCCCACACACACACACACATTTGTGTTGTCTCAGGATGTTATTTCCATATGTTCACTGAATGTTTGTTTTTTTTCTTTGCTGCTGGCCTTTCTGGTTCTTTCTAAGTCTTCTTCATTTGCACATCCCTGAAGTTTCTGTTTTATATTTTACTGGACCACACTAGAAGCTTGCGTAGAATAGAAGGATTAAAATGGTATGACAAGGTTACCAATGTGGAACTGATGACTAGAACCAGACAAGTGCCAGTGGAACAAGAGATGAGAAGAAGACGATGGCGATGGATAGGACACACATTGAGGAAACATGTTGATAGCATTACAAGGCAGTCCTTGTTCTGGAACCCCCATGGCAAGAGAGGCAGAGGTAGACCAAGAAGCACATGGAGAAGAGAGCTGGAAACAGAGGTGAAAATGAAGAGTAGAACGTGGAAAGAACTTGTGATGATGGCACATGACAGGAGGACTTGGCATGTGTTTGCTGAAGGCCTATGCTCCTTTGGGAATGGAGGGTTATGATGACACTAGAAGCAAATTTCCTCATTTTATTGTATATGTAATGCCACTTCAAGAATGTTTCTCTGCATGTAGTAAATGTTTGGGACCTAAGACGCGTCAACAGTGAGAAATGCAGTTAGCGACCCATAGCTAGACTGCTTGCGTCAGGGTCAGCGAACCAGAGTTGACCAAGACCCTACTCCACCTCCAAGTGGTGGTCCTGGAAACAGGCTGCATCACTGCAGTCTGGCTGAGCGAGCAGGGATCAAAGAGGGAAGGCTAACCTGGTCCCAAAAATGCCATGCTGAAGTCGGATGCGTCGGCCGAAAGGCGCAAATATCGCAGCTTCGCTGTAAACGGACACAACGCAACCAACGTCCTTTTCAGGATGAACGAAGAAGAAGAAGAAGAAGTAAATGTTTTACCTTTTTCTCATTTCAATCAATCAAAACCCTTTAGCTCCCCAAGGAGCATAGGCCTTCAACAAACACAAGCCAAAACCTCTTGTTACGTGTCAGCTCAAGTTCTTTCCACATTTTGTTCATCATTTTCACTTCTGGCTCCATGTGTTTTTCTGGTCTACCTCTGCCTCTCTTACCCTGGTGATTCCAGAACAAAGACTCCCTTGTAATGCTATCAACAGGTTTCCTCAAGGTGTGTCCTATCCATCGCCAGTGTCTTCTTCTCATCTCTTGTTCCACTGGCACTTGTCTTGTTCTTGTCATCAGTTCCACGTTGGTGACTTTGTCGTACCATTTCAATCCTTCAATGCTATGCAAGCACACGTTTATAAGAGTCTGTAACTTTATTGTTGTTGTTATTCTCATTTACCCCAGTTTATTTCAATTATTTATCTGCCTATCAACTTCTGTCTCCTAAAGCCAACTTACAGATTTGTTTTGTTACTGAAATGAAGTAGCTGTTCTAATATTAACACACTAACTACAGAGTTGGAAAACAATCTGTGGCGTAGTTAAATTTTGTTCCCATTTTCACCCTGTAGGTGTTTGCACAAAGTAAGCTGTAGCTTTTGTTATTGTTTACAGATTTTTATGAATTACATATCATTTTAAAGATAAATGAATGTACTATTACAATAAGCACCATTTGTAACTCTAATCAAGGTGGTTGCTATTTCACGGCCCTCTGATGGCCAAGGACTTGCAATATTTTCACTATCATAACAGCTTGCGCCCCACCACTATCAAAATCACTATTTCAATCAATGTGCACACCGTTTTCACTCTTGTCCTCGTTGCTAGATCTATCAATCAATTGTTGAAACAAGTTTCTAGCCTGTTCAACCGTTAGACGAGATATACTAGCATTTTTTGTGGTCCTATCACTAGTTGTAATGGTAAACAGTTTTACACAATTTGGTAACTAACCAGAAACGTTGAAAAATATGAATATAAATTTTCCAGTATTCTACAACAACCATGCTTAGGAAATTTGTTTTCCGGTTGTCAATTAAAATCTTGAACCAGATCGGAATGTGTTTCGGCACATATTTCATTCATTTTCTTACTAAACTTAGATCGCCATTCTGAGCGGCTCGCGGTCCAAATGTGTTTATTTCGTGCGCCGCGAACAGCGGCTCGCGGTAGTTAATGTGTTAAATGTTTTACATGAAAACTTCTACCTTTTTTTTTTCTATGTCACTGTTGAGGATTGTTGCATGGTTTGCGAGCACACCCCACCATCATCATATTAATACTATTATTAAAATTGCTATTAATAATAATATTACTGTCATCTTCATTCTTTATTTAATTATCATTATGATAGGAAACTCTATAAAGAGCTTTTTAACAGGAGGAATTCTAATCATCAGAAAGGTCCCCCCATCAGACAACTGATTTGGCCAAACTTGAGTCATGACCCCCAAGTGTAAATTTCCTGTTGACAAACAGATATGAGACTTACACGATGTCCTTTGGGTCCAGGCATTCCAGGAAGACCTGGTTGTCCACTTTCACCCTGTAAAGATATAAATAAATGTGAGAACAAGTGTGTGCAATGAAATATTAAAAATTAATCGAATATCCTTCCATCTCAACAGCTAAAATATTTTGGTCATGTAAAAAGACATAACATCTTAATGAAGATCATAATAGAAGGTAGAATTTAAGACAACCGGGCAAGAGGAAGACAGCACTAACAGTGGAAAGATAACATCAAGAGATGGACAGGAAAGAGTCAATAAGTGTGTACCATCAAGACAAGAGATAGAAGACGTTGGAGATTCACTGCAGCTGACCTTTGATATGGAGATGGCAACTGATGATGAAGACCTATCTGATATCTTTTATAAGTTCTTCTAGCTCTAAGGAATGTCTTATACTATACAGTTACGCATAGAGCCACAAAATGATGATACAGTTCCCACATAGCCACAAAGCTTTTCACCCTGCCATACAGACAACAATTACACATATACATAGAGCCATAGTGACACCCATAGAGAGAGATATATAAACTTTATTACACAGACACCAACAGCATTGCAGATTTTCAATCAACCTTACAAATACATCAACAGTAGCCTAGGTACTTAGGCTGAAACAAATATACACATGCCCAAAGGTACATAAACAGCAACACTGACACGGGCAGCAAAATAAACAAGAACACTCAGAACCACAGAAAGTCTAACAGGTGTTTACGCAGCAAAAGGCAAATTCATATGGAGAAACACCTGCATACACACCCACAGAGAAATACTTAGCTATAGGGACATTGTGACAGCCACACAGCTAGCAACACAGATACACTGACAATTATGTTCATTTTCAATCAGCCTTACATATACACTGACAGCAGCATAGATGATTTATACAGGAACATAGATACACAATCATAAAGATATACACAAGCAGTAACATAAACACACAGGTAGCCAAATAAGAATGTTAATATAGATACACAGACGACCACACAGATGCTAGTCATATGGACAGCTGCACGTACACAAGCAGAAAGAAGCACAAGCAGCAACACAGATACAGCATTACAAATACATCAACAGTCAAACGTAAACACAGACAGTCACACATAATTAAATTCAGAATTAAATACAGCCACATGGATACTCAGATATATTGGACAGCCACACAGAAACTCAGATATACAGACAGCCATGCAGATGTTCAGGTATACAGCAGCCACACATATACACAGACAGCTGTACATATGCACAAACAGCACATTGAAACACATACAGCCATACATGAACAACAGACAGCCACACATGAGCACAGACAGCGTACCAAAACACAGACAGCACACCAAAACACAGATAGCCACACCAAAACACTGACAGCACACCAAAACACAGACAGCACACCAAAACACAGACAGCCACACTAAAACACAGACAGCACACCAAAACACAGACAGCCACACATGAACACAGGCAGCACACCAAAACACAGACAGCACACAAAAACACAGACAGCCACACCAAAACACAGACGGCACACCAAAACTCAGCACAACAAAACACAGAAAGCATGCCAAAACACAGATAGCCATACATGAACACAGACCTCCTCACAGAATTACAAACAGTCACATGGATATTCAGATATACAGACAGCCACACAGATGCTCAGATATACAGAGATTAAGAGACATCCACACAGATACAGAGACAATACAGAAACATAGAAGCTAAACAGAAACAAGAATGCTAAGCCAAATACACAGGCATTTACAAGGATATGCGCCAAACAAATACACAAACAGCCTTACATAAATTCAGACAACCACATGGATATTTAGCCAGCCACAAAGATACTTAGCCAAAGTGATATCCAAACAGTCACTTATAAAATCAGACAGCTCCACAAACAGATGGCCTCACTGACACACAAACATCCATTCTGACACGTGCAAGCACATACTGCCAAACCAGAATCCCTTAGAGCTGCACAAATACACACGCACACACACACACACCCACCCACCCACACACACACACACACACAGAGAGAGAGAGAGAGAGAGAGAACGAACGAACGAACTTTATTTTCAAAGGGTTAAGAATTGGGCACGCAGGCCCGTCTGACATTCTGCCCTTCCTCTCTCTCTCATCATATATACTAATATCCTTTCATCCTCACATTTACTTTAAGCATTATTAACTCTTTAAGTCCCAATCGACTTTATAAAGGCTCAGGGGTTAGACGCGCTTGGCCCAATCGACTTTAAAAAGCCTTTAGTATATGTGCCTCTGTTTGAGACTGTTTCTAATTATAACTACCCACAAAATCATTTCCGACTGCAAGTACATTCTTTTAAATACCGCTCGTGTTTAAGAGTGAACGTGTGTCTGTTTTGAGATATTTATTTTAGATTTTTAAAGCGATTTTTTTAAGCGCATATCCTCCATTTTACCTTGAATAACTAATCATTTTTTTTAAGCGCATATCCTCCATTTTACCTTGAATAACTAATCATTTTTCAATGAAAGCTTTTATACTTGTAGCACAAGAGTAAAGTACATCCAATTACCTTCAGTTTCATATACAACAACAAAGTTATTTATGCATATGAACATTTTAAAAAATTATTTCCAAACAACAACAATAAAAACGCACTGGGGTGGCCATTTTTGCTTGGGCCAAACCCACTTTTTTGCTTGGGACTGAAAGAGTTAAGGCATTTATCATTAGAGAGAGAGAGAGAGAGAGAGAGAGAGAGAGAGAGAGAGAGAGAGAGAGAGAGAGAGAGAATATATTCATACAGCCACACAGATATACTGACACAAATTCTTAGCCATATATATATATACATACACACTCACACAGAGCCACATATATGCATATATCCACAGATATTTACACACTTATACCATATATATAATATCTCACAAAGCAAGAGAGATAATCATTGGACATCAACCCATTCAAAAATAAATTCTCTGCATCTATATTAAGATGCATATTAAAAAGAAAATTTTTAACTTACAGCCAGTCCAATAGGTCCCGGTGGGCCAGACTCACCAGGTAAGCCCTCATCTCCCTGTATGGCAAAGGCATAGATGATTGTGATGAATATACTAAATATAACGGTGCAAAAGAAGCTGTGAGTAACAATAAAATAGGCCAGTATGATGATACTGTTGCCATGATATGATGTTATGACAGTACAGAGCATTTCTGACAAAATTGGTTAACTTTTCGGCATCTCCGATTTCAAGAATAATTCAAAATACCTTTAATTTGGTAAAAGATATCAATTCTCAGATGTTTATATTTTATGAAACTTTATTTATCTACTATCAAATATGAAACTTTATTTATCTACTATCAAATATGAAACTTTATTTATCTACTATCAAATATGAAACTTTATTTATCTACTATCAAAAATGAAACTTTAATTATCAACTATCAAATATGAAACTTTATTTATCTACTATCAAATATGAAACTTTATTTATCTACTATCAAATATGAAACTTTATTTATCTACTATCAAATATGAAACTTTATTTATCTACTATCAAATATGAAACTTTATCTACTATCAAATATGAAACTTTATTTATCTACTATCAAATATGAAACTTTATTTATCTACTATCAAATATGAAACTTTATTTATCTACTATCAAATATAAAACTTTATTTATCTACTATCAAATATGAAACTTTATTTATCTACTATCAAATATGAAACTGTATTTATCTACTATCAAATATGAAACTTTATTTATCTACTATCAAATATGAAACTTTATTTATCTATTATCAAATATGAAACTTTATTTATCTACTATCAAATATGAAACTTTATTTATCTACTATCAAATATGAAACTTTATTTATCTATTATTAAATATGAAACTTTATTTATCTACTATCAAATATGAAACTTTATTTATCTACTATCAAATATGAAACTTTATTTATCTACTATCAAATATGAAACTTTATTTATCTACTATCAAATATGAAACTTTATTTATCTACCATCAAATATGAAACTTTATCTACTATCAAATATGAAACTTTATTTATCTACTATCAAATATGAAACTTTATTTATCTACTATCAAATATGAAACTTTATCTACTATCAAATATGAAACTTTATTTATCTACTATCAAATATGAAACTTTATCTACTATCAAATATGAAACTTTATTTATCTACTATCAAATATGAAACTTTATTTATCTACTATCAAATATGAAACTTTATTTATCTACTATCAAATATGAAACTTTATTTATCTACTATCAAATATGAAACTTTATTTATCTACTATCAAATATGAAACTTTATCTACTATCAAATATGAAACTTTATTTATCTACTATCAAATATGAAACTTTATTTATCTACTATCAAATATGAAACTTTATTTATCTACTATCAAATATGAAACTTTATTTACCTACTATCAAATATGAAACTTTATTTATCTACTATCAAATATGAAACTTTATTTATCTACTATCAAATATGAAACTTTATTTATCTACTATCAAATATGAAACTTTATTTATCTACTATCAAATATAAAACTTTATTTATCTATTATCAAATATGAAACTTTATTTATCTACTATCAAATATGAAACTTTATTTATCTACTATCAAATATGAAACTTTTTTTTTATCTACTATCAAATATGAAACTTTATTTATCTACTATCAAATATGAAACTTTATTTATCTATTATCAAATATGAAACTTTATTTATCTACTATCAAATATGAAACTTTATTTATCTACTATCAAATATGAAACTTTATTTATCTACTATCAAATATGAAACTTTATTTATCTACTATCAAATATGAAACTTTATTTATCTACTATCAAATATGAAACTTTATTTATCTACTATCAAATATGAAACTTTATTTATCTATTATCAAATATGAAACTTTATTTATCTATTATCAAATATGAAACTTTATTTATCTACTATCAAATATGAAACTTTATTTATCTACTATCAAATATGAAACTTTATTTATCTACTATCAAATATGAAACTTTATTTATCTACTATCAAATATGAAACTTTATTTATCTACTATCAAATATGAAACTTTATTTATCTACTATCAAATATGAAACTTTATTTATCTACTATCAAATATGAAACTTTATTTATCTACTATCAAATATGAAACTTTATTTATCTACCATCAAAATATGAAACTTTATTTATCTACCATCAAAATATGAAACTTTATCTACTATCAAATATGAAACTTTATTTATCTACTATCAAATATGAAACTTTATTTATCTACTATCAAATATGAAACTTTATCTACTATCAAATATGAAACTTTATTTATCTACTTTGAAATATGAAACTTTATCTACTATCAAATATGAAACTTTATTTATCTACTATCAAATATGAAACTTTATTTATCTACTATCAAATATGAAACTTTATCTACTATCAAATATGAAACTTTATTTATCTACTATCAAATATGAAACTTTATTTATCTACTATCAAATATGAAACTTTATCTACTATCAAATATGAAACTTTATTTATCTACTATCAAATATGAAACTTTATTTATCTAATATCAAATATGAAACTTTATTTATCTACTATCAAATATGAAACTTTATTTATCTACTATCAAATATGAAACTTTATTTATCTACTATCAAATATGAAACTTTATTTATCTACTATCAAATATGAAACTTTATTTAGCTACTATCAAATATGAAACTTTATTTAGCTATTATCAAATATGAAACTTTATTTATCTACTATCAAGTATGAAACTTTATTTATCTACTATCAAATATGAAACTTTATTTATCTATTATCAAATATGAAACTTTATTTATCTACTATCAAATATGAAACTTTATTTATCTACTATCAAATATGAAACTTTATTTATCTACTATCAAATATGAAACTTTATTTATCTACTATCAAATATGAAACTTTATTTATCTACTATCAAATATGAAACTTTATTTATCTACTATCAAATATGAAACTTTATTTATCTATCAAATATGAAACTTTATTTATCTATTATCAAATATGAAACTTTATTTATCTACTACCAAATATGAAACTTTATTTATCTACTATCAAATATGAAACTTTATTTATGTACTATCAAATATGAAACTTTATTTATCTACTATCAAATATGAAACTTTATTTATCTACTATCAAATATGAAACTTTATTTATCTACTATCAAATATGAAACTTTATTTATCATCTACTATCAAATATGAAACTTTATTTATCTACTATCAAATATGAAACTTTATTTATCTACTATCAAATATGAAACTTTATTTATCTACTATCAAATATGAAACTTTATTTATCTACTATCAAATATGAAACTTTATTTATCTACTATCAAATATGAAACTTTATTTATCTACTATCAAATATGAAACTTTATTTATCTACTATCAAATATGAAACTTTATTTATCTACTATCAAATGGCGCAGACACAGAAGGAATAGGACTACTGTCACCTCAGGCATGTAATAAGAGGTGAGTAACATGAGGCTGGCAATCTCATCACGTAAAACAATTTGCTACAGAAACTATTTCAGCAAGAGCACATAAATGCTCCGACGCAGGCTTCCCACAAGGAGACCAGCGACAAGGGTGGCCCCATGCTCCATAAGGAACACAAACAGAAAAGATGAAGATATTGTGCAGGTTATTTTTGTCAAAATGATTTTAGATACATTTAATCTGCACTTAAAAGCACTGATCCATTCGGAAAAGGCTATATGGCTATTACTGTTCCACCTGCTTTTCTCTGAATTTGACAACTCATGCAGGCTCTCGTTAAACAAGCACACACATTTTCCTATTTTAATATTGTTTCTACCATTTCTCACTACCTCTTACCCTTAGGATTCTAGAAAAAGGGCTGCTATGTAATGCTATCATTTCATGCTATCATATGATTTCCTTCTCTTGTGAGGCACTCTTCCTTCGGCAGGCGTGCTAGATCTTAGCTGCCTTTAGGGAAGTACCCAGTTTTTATTTTTACATTTATTTAAATTCTTATCTGTCCTATCTAGCCCTCAGTTTCTTTTCTTTCCCTGACAAAGGCTTTGTGGCCGCAATGTTGGCTATTTTCTTTGTCTTTTGCCCTCGTAAGATGAATCACTTTTTTCAATTTTTTTTCCATAACCATCCACTGTAATGCTATCAACAGGTTTCCTCAGTGTATGTCCTATCCATTACCAACATTTTCTTTTCATCTCTTGCTCCACTCGCACTCGTCCTGTTCTTACTTCTGGGGAAACCACACTTTTAAATGTTGTGGAAAGGGCTAGCCCAAAATTTCCCTAGCCTAAAGATTCTTGTTTTTCTCCTTGGTCAAATAGAGATCTATCAAATCATTTCATCAGATCTACCTGCAGATCATGGTTGAGTGGTTGTCAACACCTGTTTAGAAACTTCACTTTACTAAATCTCAGCTTTATCAGGTGGGGTGATTGGTTCCCTTCCTTCCTGCCTTTGCCTTGCTCATTAAAGAACATAGTCAGATACCCATTTACAGCTGGGCATACTGGAGCATGATACCACCAGGTTTTGAACCCAGTAGCTTTGCCTCAAGAAGCAAGTGTTACTCACGGTGGAACATACAGAGAAGTAAATAGATAATGGTGGTTGTGATAATAAAGAAGTAGAAGATAGGAGATGATGACGATGATGACATGCTGTTGGTTTCGGATTTCACAAACTTCCATGTAAGACCCTACCTCTGGACCTGGAGGGCCAGGAGGTCCGGGGAATCCACGAGCACCAGGTGTACCCTGAAATAAGAAGACAACATATGTAAAATTTGTACACTCTTCAGTTTCCAATTTTCAGACAGCATATCAGTACAGAAACCCTCAATTCCAGTCTTTTCCTTTCAAGAGATAATTATAATAATGTTGAACTAAAGAAGAAAAAAATTTGAATCTAATGTCATAATTTTTACACATAGCCAATTCTGTCGCTCGGAAGCAAGTCATGTACAATCAGTGAATAAGATCCTTCGATGCCAAAGGTTTAACAGAATAATTTTAAATATACCATGGGCAGCTCAAGAGATTAATGAAGATGACTTGAAAGAGGCCAATGAACAAAGAAATCTTATTATACACATCAGAAGGAAGCATATGGTAAGATGAGAAAAGCTGGAATATACAGACATCCAACAAGATTGTTGGAAAAATAGGCAGAGCACACCAAAGAGAGAACATACTGGACAATTTAACATCACAGTATATATAAAAAAAGTAGATCAATAGCAGATACTGCCAAAGAGAATTGAAGTGTTGGAGACTTCAACATACTAGGTCCAGTTTTTTTTTTTTAAGAGGTGGAGATGACCATTCCTTAATTAGCTGTCTTTTTTCTTCCCCAACTCAAAATCTGAGTCAAGTACCCATTTACATCTGGGTAGACTGGAGCGTTAAATATACCTGGTTTCAATTTCAGAAGCTGAAAATTTCACTGTGAGAAGAAAGCGCTCTAACCGCTTAGCCAACTGAAACTTTTCATCACAGCGTAGAAAAAAAGTAAACAACAGAACTGATAGAACTAGGGATAGGAAGTTGTGGACTGACATGATCGCATATGCCAGCTGGCATGGCACTTGAAGAAGAAAATGTCATATCATTGTACTAAAATTAGAATGAAGGTGAAGGCTGGAGACAAGAGGACAACAAAATGAAAAAGTGGGAATTTCAACATTAACAGATCAATGGGAGATAAGTGTATGTGAGCGCATAGTGAGAGAGATAAAGAGGGTAATGATGATGATGCAATAATGGTAATAATGATGACTTACCGGAGGTCCAGGCTCACCAGGTTCACCCCGTGGTCCTTGGTAACCAGGCTGCCCCTGAAATGACCAATATTCCCTTATTGATTGCAGTGGTCTGATTTTGAGAGCAAGAGGAAAGGCACAAGTGTCTGTGAGTCTGTCTATGCGTGTTTAGTTCTCAATATTTCTCTATATGTGCTGGTTTGATCATTTGTCTATATCTTGATGTCCATCTGTCAATGTGTCTATGTCTTGTGACGGTGCCTAATATTGTATAAGATGTGGTGCTTTATTTATCGAAAGGCTCTTATAGATATGAAAGTATACGGTCTATTTATTGTTACTTCCCTTGAATTAGTCAAAGGGATATAACCGCGACACTTTCTTTACTTGGGATACTTCTGTGGATGACTGGTTATACACCAGAGTTGTGACTTCCAAAAGTAAGGACAAACCCAGGTAGTAGGGAGTACTTGTAAATGCTTATAGTTGGTAGTACCATGACTGAAAGTTCAATTATCAACAGCAATTCCAAATATGTCAAAGAAAATTCCCAGCGCAGAATATTGGAGGAGTCAAAGTATTTATATCAAATGTTCTTTATTTAATTATTTTATTAGAATACTGCAATACACATCTCCATCAAAAAAGCCCGAAATTTTGAACCACTATAAACCCCTTTTCATAGGAAGTTTCTGGGTTACTATATTCATCGCCAGGTTGCTCCGCACCTCAAGTGAGTACGCCTTATGTAGATTTGACTCTAATCACTGAGATAACTGTCTCAGGGTCTCTGGTTACTATGATGCATCAGTCTATATACTAGTCCGGTGCTATGGCTTGCCGGATGAAATTATTCCTAATTGGAGGATAGACCAGAAACAATCTTATGATTGGTCTTGGGGCCTAGCTGACTGTTAAAATAATCTTTAACCTGACTAACTACAAAACTTCTAGTCTAAAATTAATGTTACTAAGTAAGTATGACCAACTATTGTTCTAGGTTCTCTCTATTCTAAATGTCTTCCGGCCTAACTTGTATGGAAGCCACACAAGGGTTGATGACATCATGGGTTCATGTGTGCCATGACTGATGATGTCATTGGTTTTTGACTAGTGTTTATTTTTACTAACTAGTCATTCTCAAGTACTTTACTATAATTCTAATAGTTGTAGCGACGTAGTAGGCCATACGGTCACAGTCTAAGTCTATGTGATTTTGTAAAACTGTGTGTCTGCCTCTGATATGTCTATTTGTGTGTTTTTAAATTTTCTCTTTATGATGATAGGAAACTCTATACAGAGCGATACAACAGGATGCAATCTGATCATCAGAAGTAATCCCCCCATTGAACAAGTGTTTCGGCCCATTATTCTCCTTTATACTCAGGGGGCAGGCCCACCTGGGTCATGACTCCCAAGTGCCTCAGCCTCCTGTTGTCTCTTTATAGCTATCTGTGTGTACCAGTGTTTTGTTTGTGTATCTATGTATATATTCCAGTGTTCTGTGTGTGTATCTATGTATATATTCCAGTGTTCTATTTGTGTATCTAAGCATATATTCCAGTGTTCTGTTTGTGTATCTAAGCATATATTCCAGTGTTCTGTTTGTGTATCTAAGCATATATTCCAGTGTTCTGTTTGTGTATCTAAGCATATATTCCAGTGTTCTATTTGTGTATCTAAGCATATATTCCAGTGTTCTGTTTGTGTATCTAAGCATATATTCCAGTGTTATGTTTGTGTATCTATGCATATATTCCAGTGTTCTGTTTGTGTATCTATGCATATATTCCAGGAGCCGCTCTGGTGTAATGGTTACCACATTGCGCTGGCGATCAGGTGTTCAAGGTTCAAGCCCAGGTGTGGGCATTTGAAGCAGTGTCACCAACCGGGATTTTGACTGAATAACCAGAACGACTCCTGAGATAAACCCTCTATGGATAGGAAGGAGCAAAGCTCCTGACCAGGTTGGAAGGAAAGTCCACAGGCTCCCCAGCCTCGCAATGACATGTCATTGGGCCGAAGGGCTGAAAGTACAAGTGCCGCCGGTAAACAAAAAATGCATATATTCCAGTGTTCTGTTTGTGTATCTATGTATATATTCCAGTGTTCTGTTTATTTATCTATGTATATATTCCAGTGCAGAAGGCTGCAATGTTGGCTATTTTCCAGTGTTCTGTTTGTGTATCTATGTAAATATTCCAGTGTTATGTTTGTGTATCTATGCACATATTCCAGTGTTATGTTTGTGTATCTATGTATATATTCCAGTGTTCTGTTTGTGTATCTATGTATATATTCCAGTGTTCTGTTTGTGTATCTATGTAAATATTTCAGTGTTCTGTTTGTTTATCTATGCATATATTCTAGTGTTATGTTTGTGTATCTATGCATATATTCCAGTGTTCTGTTTGTTTATCTATGTATATATTCCAGTGTTCTGTTTGTGTATCTATGTAAATATTCCAGTGTTCTGTTTGTTTATCTATGTATATATTCCAGTGTTCTGTTTGTGTATCTATGTATATATTCCAGTGTTCTGTTTGTGTATCTATGTAAATATTCCAGTGTTATGTTTGTGTATCTATGTAAATATTCCAGTGTTCTGTTTGTTTATCTATGCATATATTCCAGTGTTCTGTTTGTGTATATATGCATATATTCCAGTGTTCTGTTTGTGTATATATGCATATATTCCAGTGTTCTGTTTGTGTATCTATGCATATATTCCAGTGTTCTGTTTGTGTATCTATGCATATATTCCAGTGTTATGTTTGTGTATATATGCATATATTCCAGTGTTCTGTTTGTGTATATATGCATATATTCCAGTGTTCTGTTTGTGTATCTATGTATATATTCCAGTGTTCTGTTTGTGTATCTATGCATATATTCCAGTGTTCTGTTTGTGTATCTATGCATATATTCCAGTGTTCTGTTTGTGTATCTATGCATATATTCCAGTGTTATGTTTGTGTATCTATGCATATATTCCAGTGTTCTGTTTGTGTATCTATGCATATATTCCAGTGTTCTGTTTGTTTATCTATGTATATATTCCAGTGTTCTGTTTGTTTATCTATGCATATATTCCAGTGTTATGTATATATTCCAGTGTTCTGTTTGTGTATCTATGCATATATTCCAGTGTTCTGTTTGTGTATCTATGCATATATTCCAGTGTTATGTTTGTGTATCTATGCATATATTCCAGTGTTATGTTTGTGTATCTATGCATATATTCCAGTGTTCTGTTTGTTTATCTATGCATATATTCCAGTGTTATGTTTGTGTATCTATGCATATATTCCAGTGTTCTGTTTGTGTATCTATGCATATATTCCAGTGTTCTGTTTGTGTATCTATGCATATATTCCAGTGTTCTGTTTGTTTATCTATGCATATATTCCAGTGTTCTGTTTGTGTATCTATGCATATATTCCAGTGTTCTGTTTGTTTATCTATGCATATATTCCAGTGTTCTGTTTGTGTATCTATGCATATATTCCAGTGTTATGTTTGTGTATCTATGCATATATTCCAGTGTTATGTTTGTGTATCTATGCATATATTCCAGTGTTATGTTTGTGTATATATGCATATATTCCAGTGTTATGTTTGTGTATCTATGCATATATTCCAGTGTTCTGTTTGTGTATATATGCACATATTCCAGTGTTATGTTTGTGTATATATGCATATATTCCAGTGTTCTGTTTGTTTATCTATGCATATATTCCAGTGTTATGTTTGTTTCCTATGCATATATTCCAGTTTGTGTTTATCTATGCATATATTCCAGTGTTTATGTTTGTTTATCTATGCATATTCCAGTGTTCTGTTTGTGTATCTATGCATATATTCCAGTGTTCTGTTTGTTTATCTATGTAAATATTCCAGTGTTCTGTTTGTGTATCTATGCATATATTCCAGTGTTCTGTTTGTGTATCTATGCATATATTCCAGTGTTCTGTTTGTGTATATATGCATATATTCCAGTGTTCTGTTTGTGTATATATGCATATATTCCAGTGTTATGTTTGTGTATCTATGCATATATTCCAGTGTTCTGTTTGTGTATCTATGCATATATTCCAGTGTTCTGTTTGTGTATCTATGCATATATTCCAGTGTTCTGTTTGTGTATATATGCATATATTCCAGTGTTCTGTTTGTGTATCTATGCATATATTCCAGTGTTCTGTTTGTTTATCTATGCATATATTCCAGTGTTCTGTTTGTGTATCTATGCATATATTCCAGTGTTCTGTTTGTTTATCTATGCATATATTCCAGTGTTATGTTTGTTTATCTATGCATATATTCCAGTGTTCTGTTTGTGTATCTATGCATATATTCCAGTGTTATGTTTGTGTATCTATGCATATATTCCAGTGTTATGTTTGTGTATATATGCATATATTCCAGTGTTCTGTTTGTGTATCTATGCATATATTCCAGTGTTCTGTTTGTTTATCTATGCATATATTCCAGTGTTCTGTTTGTGTATCTATGCATATATTCCAGTGTTATGTTTGTGTATCTATGCATATATTCCAGTGTTATGTTTGTGTATATATGCATATATTCCAGTGTTCTGTTTGTGTATATATGCATATATTCCAGTGTTATGTTTGTGTATATATGCATATATTCCAGTGTTATGTTTGTGTATCTATGCATATATTCCAGTGTTCTGTTTGTGTATCTATGCATATATTCCAGTGTTCTGTTTGTGTATATATGCATATATTCCAGTGTTATGTTTGTGTATATATGCATATATTCCAGTGTTCTGTTTGTGTATATATGCACATATTCCAGTGTTCTGTTTGTGTATCTATGCATATATTCCAGTGTTCTGTTTGTTTATCTATGCATATATTCCAGTGTTATGTTTGTTTATCTATGCATATATTCCAGTGTTCTGTTTGTGTATCTATGCATATATTCCAGTGTTCTGTTTGTGTATCTATGCATATATTCCAGTGTTATGTTTGTTTATCTATGCATATATTCCAGTGTTCTGTTTGTGTATCTATGCATATATTCCAGTGTTATGTTTGTGTATATATGCATATATTCCAGTGTTATGTTTGTTTCTCTATGCATATATTCCAGTGTTCTGTTTGTGTATCTATGCATATATTCCAGTGTTATGTTTGTGTCTTCTTCTTATTAGATCCTTAACCACCGACCGTCAAAGCAGTCAGTGGCCATCACGCCTAATGGCATCTTGTAGGGCAACAACAAATTGATTCCACTTTGCTCAATTGGTGGCCATCCTTTGTACAGTGCCCCAACTCTGGTTCATTCTTTGCATCTCAGCCTCCACAGTCCTCTGCCAGGTTGTTTTTGGTCGGCCTCTCTTTCGTTTTCCTTCAGGGGTCCAAAGCATAGCTGTTCTTGTGATGGCATCGGGGTCTCTTCTGAGGATATGGCCAACCCAGCTCCAGCGTCTGCCAGCTATGATGGTGTGCATGTCCTCCTGCTTGCTCCGAGTAAGCAGATCTTGGTTGGTGATGGTATTCGGCGAAAAGATGCGGTGAATTTTTCTTAGGCATGTTGTGTGAAAAGAGGACAATTTCGACATTTCCTTCTCTGTAACTCTCCAGCATTCGGCACCATAGAGAAGCACAGAGAGCACACAGCTCTGATATAATTTTAATTTTGTGCTTGTGCTGTATTGAGAGGACTTCCAGATGTTGTTTAGGCTAAAAAAGGCTGTCCTTGCTTTATTCATTCTGATGTTGATGTCTTTGCCTGCCCCGCCGTCTGGTGTTACTATGCATCCTAGGTATGTGAAGGTGTCTGTCTGTACCAGTTGCTGATTCCTTACTGATATGGGCTCAGGGTTGCTCACATTGAGCGTCATGACCTCTGACTTCTTTAAATTGATGTTCAAGCCCACCTGCTGGCTATACTTATTAAACCTATCCGTTTTTTCCTGGATGTGTTATGTATCTATGTATATATTCCAGTGTTATGTTTGTGTATCTATGTATATATTCCAGTGTTCTGTTTGTTTATCTATGTATATATTCCAGTGTTCTGTTTGTTTATCTATGTAAATATTCCAGTGTTCTGTTTGTTTATCTATGTAAATATTCCAGTGTTCTGTTTGTTTATCTTTGCATATATTCCAGTGTTCTGTTTGTTTATCTATGCATATATTCCAGTGTTCTGTTTGTGTATCTATGCATATATTCCAGTGTTATGTTTGTGTATCTATGTATATATTCCAGTGTTCTGTTTGTTTATCTATGCATATATTCCAGTGTTATGTTTGTGTATCTATGTATATATTCCAGTGTTCTGTTTGTTTATCTATGCATATATTCCAGTGTTATGTTTGTGTATCTATGCATATATTCCAGTGTTCTGTTTGTGTATATATGCATATATTCCAGTGTTCTGTTTGTGTATATATGCATATATTCCAGTGTTCTGTTTGTGTATATATGCATATATTCCAGTATTATGTTTGTGTATATATGCATATATTCAAGTGTTATGTTTGTGTATATATGCACATATTCCAGTGTTATGTTTGTGTATATATGCACATATTCCAGTGTTCTGTTTGTGTTCTATGTAAATATTTCAGTGTTCTGTTTGTTTATCTATGCATATATTCTAGTGTTATGTTTGTGTATCTATGCATATATTCCAGTGTATATATGCACATATTCCAGTGTTATGTTTGTGTATATATGCATATATTCCAGTGTTCTGTTTGTGTATATATGCATATATTCCAGTGTTCTGTTTGTGTATATATGCATATATTCCAGTATTATGTTTGTGTATATATGCATATATTCAAGTGTTATGTTTGTGTATATATGCACATATTCCAGTGTTATGTTTGTGTATATGTTTATATGCACATATTCCAGTGTTATGTTTGTGTATATATGCATATATTCCAGTGTTCTGTTTGTGTATATATGCACATATTCCAGTGTTATGTTTGTGTATATATGCATATATTCAAGTGTTATGTTTGTGTATATATGCACATATTCCAGTGTTATGTTTGTGTATATATGCACATATTCCAGTGTTATGTTTGTGTATCTATGCATATATTCCAGTGTCCTGTTTGTTTCTCTATGCATATATTCCAGTGTTCTGTTTGTGTATATATGCATATATTCCAGTGTTCTGTTTGTGTATATATGCATATATTCCAGTATTATGTTTGTGTATATATGCATATATTCAAGTGTTATGTTTGTGTATATATGCACATATTCCAGTGTTATGTTTGTGTATATATGCATATATTCCAGTGTTCTGTTTGTGTATATATGCATATATTCCAGTGTTCTGTTTGTGTATCTATGCATATATTCCAGTGTTCTGTTTGTGTATCTATGCATATATTCCAGTGTTCTGTTTGTGTATATATGCACATATTCCAGTGTTATGTTTGTGTATATATGCATATATTCCAGTGTTCTGTTTGTGTATATATGCATATATTCCAGTGTTATGTTTGTGTATATATGCATATATTCCAGTGTTCTGTTTGTGTATATATGCACATATTCCAGTGTTATGTTTGTGTATATATGCACATATTCCAGTGTTATGTTTGTGTATATATGCACATATTCCAGTGTTATGTTTGTGTATATATGCATATATTCAGTGTATGTTTTTGTATATATGCATATTGTATTCAGTATTATGTGTGTGTTATTCCAGTGTATGTTTGTGTGTATATATGCATATATTCAAGTGTTATGTTTGTGTATATATGCACATATTCCAGTGTTATGTTTGTGTATATATGCACATATTCCAGTGTTATGTTTGTGTATCTATGCATATATTACAGTGTCCTGTTTGTTTCTCTATGCATATATTCCAGTGTTATGTTTGTGTATATATGCATATATTCCAGTGTTCTGTTTGTGTATATATGCATATATTCCAGTATTATGTTTGTGTATATATGCATATATTCAAGTGTTATGTTTGTGTATATATGCACATATTCCAGTGTTATGTTTGTGTATATATGCACATATTCCAGTGTTATGTTTGTGTATATATGCATATATTCCAGTGTTCTGTTTGTGTATATATGCACATATTCCAGTGTTATGTTTGTGTATATATGCATATATTCAAGTGTTATGTTTGTGTATATATGCACATATTCCAGTGTTATGTTTGTGTATATATGCACATATTCCAGTGTTATGTTTGTGTATCTATGCATATATTCCAGTGTCCTGTTTGTTTCTCTATGCATATATTCCAGTGTTATGTTTGTGTATCTATGCATATATTCCAGTGTTATGTTTGTGTATCTATGCATATACTCCAGTGTTATGTTTGTGTATCTATGTATATATTCCAGTGTTCTGTTTGTTTATCTATGTATATATTCCAGTGTTCTGTTTGTGTATCTATGTAAATATTCCAGTGTTCTGTTTGTGTATCTATGCATATATTCCAGTGTTATGTTTGTGTATCTATCTGTATGCACGTCTGACAGTAGCTCTCTTCATTATTTATCAGTTTTTGCAGCAGCTATTCATTGTTTGTCAAGCTATTGTCATCACTCCCACACTGGTTATTTTGCCATATCATTTCAATCCTTCTAATCCACCAAGCATCCATTTATGAAAGTATGTAACTTCTTGGTTGTTGCTTTTGTTGCTCTCCATGTTTCACAGCCATAAAATAGGACTAACTTGACATTTGAGTCACAGATTCTGACATTTGTGTTAACTTGATTTCTTTTGATTTCCATGTATTTTTCCACTCCTCTTGCACTGTGTTTTCTTATCTTTTGAACCACTGTCAGTACCTCTAGCTTTGTCTGTACTGTGTATTATATGTATTGTATTAGAGTCATTTAGGCTTATGGGAAATGTTATTATTATTTTTTTCTTTTCCATAAATTGCAGCACATAAGAAGGCTTTTTGAGCTTAAAAAATATCTCTATAACTAAGAGTTAACCTATTCGGCGAGTATAAAATGCAAACCTTTACCTAAATTTTACATCCAAGATTAATTTGTTAAATACCTTAGAGCTGTAGTAGACTGAAAGGGAGGCATCAAAGAAGAGTTCGCTACCTGAAGAGCAGCAGCTAGGAGAATTCTTCAGGCCATAAATCAAGGATTTCTCAACAAAAGAGAAATTGACAAGAAAATAAAGATGGCTGTAAGCCGCTCTACTTATGTAACAGTCTTGACTTATGAATGCAAGCCATGGGCAGTGACCCAGGGATCCATACCTTCAGGGCAACCCAGAGTTTGATACGAGGACAACATAAGACAATCTCTGAAAGACCGAGGACAAGATTAGACCCATACCAGGATGAAGACAGTCAATAGGCTAGTATGGTGTTGTCTCTGGAAAACCTCTACACCCCAGGGTAGAAAATAAATGACTAAATAAATAAGTAGATGGGAAACAAAGAACCAAGGATCCAGACCCTGAGTCCGCTGGGAGGACAACATTAGACAATCCTTGAAGGACCGAGGACTAGAATGGAACCAGGCCAGGAGGAAGACAGCCGATAGGATAGTCTGGCGCTCTCTGTTCCAAACCTCTACACCTCACGGTAGAAGGGGAACGACTAAGTAAGTATAAATAAGTAGATTAATTTATTGAATGTGTTTACTAGTAGACTTGATTTAGAAAAGGATTTTTTACCCAGATAACTTAGGGAAGACTTTTAGGAGTGTCCTACAAAGATCCTGCCTTTCTGTATGAGATAAATATCATCTATTGAAAGGTATTACAGTTAGTGTCTCAATGAAAGTGGTGTGGACTAATTATATGCTTTCACCATAACCTACCGTATACCATATCCACATTTCAATTCTAACCTACAGTATGTTTGGGGCTCGACTTACACAGCGGGTATAGGCCTAAACCAGAATTTTGAGCACAAAATTGCAGAATTATATGCAGGTCAACTTCTACACCACAAACTGTGATAGTTATAATATAAAATAAATATACCGTAATTGGCACAGCCAAATAAACAAACAAATATATCAACTCACAGGTGGTCCAGCGGGTCCAGGAACACCTCTTGGTCCAGGGGCACCCTGAAAAATGGTAAAAATCATGTCAGACCTGTATCAGTCACACACAAAATGATAAGAGACAACTTTTCAAATTACTTAAAGCAATATTTATTAATATATCTCCAGTTAAACAATGAAAGCACGCTGAAAGAAGGCCAACAAAAACTCCTGCATATATGATTATGCATCTTGTACAACATGCTTAGCTCTGTGTAGTTCTTGGGTCTCAGAAAGAAAAATACGAATACTGCTCCCTCAAGTCTGCTGTAAGAGATGACTAGCATGAGGTTGAGCATGGGACTGGCAAACTCATCATGTAAAACATAGTGCTACAGAAACTACTGCTGAAAGGGCCACATGAATGCTTTGGTGAAGCTTCCTGCACACAGACTAGCTCCAAGCTCCATGTGGAGCAAACAGAGAAATGATGATGATTGATGATGACTGAAGATGATAATGATGATGACAGCGATGATGATGACGATGATGGCAATAAACTTAGGAATTTCAAAGATCATGAGCAGTTGACCATTCATTCTAAATATACACACTCACTCCTAAGTGTAAATTATGAGATTTAATTAGGTTTTGATGTGTGTGAATAACAATTAACAATAATGGTGAATGATAAGTAGAATAAGCCGATAAGGATGGCAAATGATTAAACTTTCATGAATGAAGAGAAATGACAAAATTATGGTGATGATCATGAATAATGATGGTGCTGTAGTGGTAGCTTTTTTTTAAATATCTGAGAAAATAAATTTAGATGCCTGGTGTTTGGCTGAATATATTGAGAGAGAGAGAGAGAGAGAGAGAGAGAGACAGAGACAGAGACAGAGAGAGAAATAGACAGAGAGAGAAAGAGAACAGATTTGTAGTAAATTATATGCATGTAAGGACACAGGACAAAATAGCATTTGAAATGAATTTCGTTTTTTTTTTTTTACTATGTAAACAACATAATGCTGCGTGGGTTTCGGTAACTTTCATTTTACTTGATGAGGTAAAACTGCACGTATATTCGTATTACAGACTCACCTTTACAAATAAATAAGTGATGTCTCCTCCGCTCCCCCAACCTTCACCCCTCCTAACTCACCCCAAAATAATTTGATTCTTTTGGGGTCAGTATCATTTTTACAATATAGTAAAATTAAACTTGAAATGAATACCTACATAATTTATTCAGCATAACAGTCATCAAGCAGACTATCTTCCCATAATTAATGCTTCTATGCACATCAGTATCACGGGTTTTACGTCTGCATGTATTTTTTCACATTTCAGGTAACTTAAACACCACCAGCATCAAATTTCAAAACTACCACAACTACCACTCAAAATGCCACCACCACTTTAACCTCGCTAGTGCTCAACGCTTAAATTACAGAGTACTACTCACAGGTGACCACCAAGAACCTCCTCCAGGATAACTTGGTCCAGCCTTGTCTCCTGAACTGATAGCTTGTTGCCTCTGGGCAACATTCTGAAAATGCACCATTTTAAAAGTTAAAGATTATATTTAAATGAATGGTAAGTCTGATATTTGTGTCTCTGTTTTCTTAAACGTGTATCTAGTGTGGTATGCATGCTCAATCAATACCCTTCAGCTCCCTGAGGAGCAAAGGCTTGTAACAAATGTAAGCCAAGTTCTCCTGTTGTGTGCCATCAGCTCTTGGTCTTTCCACAGCTTCCTCATAATCTGTCTCCAGTTTTCTTCTCCGTGTGTTTATCACCCTACTTCTGCTTCTCCCACTCTGGGATTCTAGAACAAGAATTGCTTGGCAATGCTATCACCTGTATGTTACAGGGGCCTGAAAGGGGGAGCAAAGAACAGTAACACTGTAACCCGTGTAACCTACCATGTATGTCGTAAAAAGCAGCTAAGGAAGGTTGGTCTGGGGACCAGTTACTCCAACCTGTAGAAACTTTAGACCACAAAAACTGAAACAATGTGGGCGATTTTGAAGTTCGGTCATTTCGTTGGATTAATTTAGTATTAGCATAACAGTGATTTTTGTTCTGCGTTTCTGTAATTATCCATCTGCCTTTCTATTGATGAACACCCTTTAGCTCCTCAAGGAGCATAGGCCGTCAATACATGCCAAGTCCTCCTATCATATGTCATCAGCTCAAATTCTTTCCATATTTTCCTCATCATTTTCATTTCTGTCTCCAGCTCACTCCTCCATGTTTTTTTTTGGGTGTGTGGTCTACCTCTGCCTCTTACCCTGGGGATTCCAGAACAGGGACCGCCTTGTAATGCTATCTACTTGTTTGTTTTTCTTCAGTGTGTGTCTATGTGTCACCTCTTGATCCACTGAATAGTACCTCCTACTAGTTCCAAATTGGTGATCTGGTCATACCATTTCAGTTCTTCTGTTCTGCGCAAACATCCATTTATGAAAGTCTATCTGTCTGATGTTCAGTATTATGTGTCTGGTTTTCAGTTATATTATTCTCCATGCTTCAGACCCATACAACAAGACTGATTTGAAACTTGAGCTGAAGATGTTTGTTTTATTCTGTTACTGACCTGGTACTGAGATAAGAGTTCCAGGTAGAAGGCGACGACAGAAGGCAAGGTCTGCCATGTTGACCCATATTGCCAGATTGGCTATCTATATTTACATTACAGCTAGCCATAACCTAACCTAAACTCTGTTTCGAGCACCTAGCCTTAACTTAATACCATTTAAATGCAAAAATTAAAACATTAGAAACCTAATGACTACAAAAATAATTTATAGAATGTGTGGGTCCTATATACACACACTGGGATTCTTGTCGGTGCTATGGAGTTCGTGCACTGTGCTGAGATCCTCCTTCTGTGATCTAACGGAGAAGATTGGAGCACTGATGAAGGTGTCCATGTGCAATGAAGGTAGTCCTTAAAACCAAACCAAACCAAACCTAATACCAACCCTGTTTTGAGTTTTGTCAAAATTAATAACGGCCGACAAATATAGTCCATTTTAAAAATAAAAACCAAAACAACCCCAACTTGAAGCATAAATGCCCCATGTATGGCCAATATACAACCCCTTGTCTACTATTGCTTGCTCAGCCAAGTTCCAAGTATCATTACTTACCGTATCTACAGCTGTTTCTCCTCTTTCTCTTTCGACCTCATTGACAACCTCTGTGGAAAAAGAAATCTTCTCTGTACTTCCTGTTTTTTTCCTTGTGCTTTTTTATTATCATGTGTGTAGGTATGTACAGTGCTTGGGTTTAAACTTTTCTTTTGTGCTTGTGGTATATTTTTGTTAATGATTGCTCTGCTATTTCTGCACTGTTGGTCCCGTAAAGTTCCTGGGGGGGTCTCTGACGAGACAAAGAAAGAATATGCTTCCTCAGGCATTCGTACAAGGAGACATATGAGATTATGCATGGGGCTGGCAACCTCATTACGTAAAACAGATAACCACTGCTGCACGCACATGTTAATGCTTGATACAGACTTCCTGCAAGGGGGACAAGCTGCAGTGGAAAAAGACAATAATTATGATATGGGATGGTGTTTTCTTTTAACTGCTGTTTTTAACTGTTGCCTTTGCCATATTTTTTTCTTTGGCTATTATTTCACTTGCAGTTTTTCTGAATAGCCATGTAACTCCTGCTTGTTCCCACTATGTTGTTTTTTATTGGTGCTTCTTTCTTGGATTGATTTTTGTCACACTATTTTGGTAATGAAACTTTTCATTCTAATCTGACTGCTTCAGTGCAACTATTGAGTCATCTAATGTATTAATTGCTGTAAAGCATGCAGAACAACAAAGCAAACCTTCCTCATTAACTCTTAGTATACGAGCTGCCTTTCATGACTACCATTACAGATTTTGCAATAAATAATTTATTTATAAAGATAACATAAGTGTTATATATCAAAATGTGAAGAAATGAAACCCCTACATCATGCACGTAACTAAATTGATCAGTGGTTTGAAACATGCATTCAGCTATAAATTTTCGCTATTGACGGGGATCGATCATCGGCCTCTCTAGAAGGCCGCTCGTATACTAAGAGTTAAGATGAGCACATGAAAGTTAAATAAATGTGGGTAACAAGCAAAAACAATTATCTTAATAAAGAGAAAAACAGTAGTGTGATAGTATTATATAATAACAACAATTTAATAATAAAGTATAACTTTATATCATAAACATAGTATAAAGTATTATATAATAATAAAAGTATCATATAAATAACAGAAATGGATAAAAAACACTAGCTATAATAAAAATCAGGTGTAACACAAGTACAAAAAAATGGATAAATGGAAGTAGTATAAACAATAAATCTTTGTCAGTGGAAATACAAAAGTTCTTCATGGTTATTCAGAGCTGCTCCTGACATATGGAAGCAAATTATAGACAACCTGTAACCAAAGAAGATCTCTAGAGGCAATAGAGACGTCGTTATTTCACAAGAATATTAAGAATAACACAAACAGCTAAACAGATTAATGGGCATGTCCTAAAAGAGGTTAATGTTCAAATCACACTTGCTACACACATTGTGTGGGGGGGCGGGAGAGAGAAATAGTATACAATTTTGTTGTTGTTGTTGAAAATGTTGAGAAGAGGAAAGATAGAATATACTGTACAAAAAATTGGTTGACAAGAGACAGAGGTTGACAATGAGAGAAAAAAATCAGTGTTCAGTTTAAGTAAAGGAGCTAGCAATGAAAAGGGACTGTCAAAAATAGTTCCCAGAGTAAAAATAATTAAACTGCATAGGTTTAACCTACAATAATAACAGTAGTGCACAATAAAGAGTTTGATGTATCCTAATCGTTGCTATTGAAACAATAGCAATTTGCTGTGCTGTTTGTTGCTATGGAAACACTAGCCAATTGGATTTTAATGCCTTATTTCAATTCACTACGGTATTTTTTTATTTTTTGAGTTTCATTCATTCATTCATAACCCTCCACTCCCAAAGGAGCATAGGCCTTCAACAAACACATGCCAAGTCCTCCTGTCACGTGCCATCATCTCAAGTTCTTTCCATGTTCTCCTCATCATTTTCACCTCTGTTTCCAACTCTCTTCTCCATGTACTTCTTGGTCTTCCTCTGCCTCTCTTGCCCTGGGGGTTCCAGAACAAGGACTGCCTTGTAATGCTATCGACAGGTTTCCTCAGTGTGTGTCCTATCCATCGCCATCGTCTTCTTCTATATAAAATGCAAACTGAATTCAGTGTATACTAGTCTATACTTAATTCTGCTATATTGAACATAAAAATTGAAAGCAGAAAGAAATAGCATCTGCTCAAAAACGATTTGAGAAATGATGGTTAAAACACAGAGGGTCTTTTCTGTTATACCCCCTTAACTTATAAATCTACAGAGAATTAGTAGCTTGATTCCTTAAACATCTATTCTAGGTCTGGGTTGATGTATGTCCCAGCAATATGTATTCAGACATTAAAACTAATCCACGCAGATCATGGCCAGGTATTCAAGTACCCTCTGCTACTAAACCTACATTCTTTAAAGGTTGCAGGATTCTAACAACTCCACCCCCACCTCCCCCCAAAAAAATCTTTAATGTAAAAATAAGAAATCTATAGGCATTAACGTATTATTAATTATTTTTAGTTAGTGTCTGAAGACAAATATCCCATTTAATCTCTGATGGGTTATAATTAGGATACATATTGTCTCTAATTTCAGATAATATTTACAAGTTGATCAAAGTAAATGATACAGTAATTCCCAATTGCTGCTAAAACTGCCCAAATATTTTTACAGGGGATGGATATGGTAACCAAACAGTGAATTGTGAATCTACCATTTTTCTCCTTCTAGAAACACAGAGCTTGCTTCTACAGCAGCATTACTTGCATATAAAACTCTCTTAATGGGCTATAGGCCTCGCTACTTCCATCCATTGCAACAAGCTTCCACAGGTGTATTAATTGGCTCATATACCTGCCGTATACTGCCCTTTAGCTTTATAAAATGTTTTTTTAATAAATAAAAAACAGGTATAGAAATAAAGAAATTAAATTAAAATAAAAAATAATAAAATAATAAATTAAAATATAATAAAATGTATTGTTAAAAAAAATTAGTCATCTGAAATAATAATTAATTGGTTAATTTTTTTTTAAATTAATAAATAATGCCAAATAAACATTTGTCAAACAAAAGAGAAATAATAAAAAATACATTTTAAAAAATTAAAATGTAAAAGAAATTGGTATATTTTTTTATGCAATAATTAATTATAATATACTATATTTGATTACACAGTATGCTCCAAATTTGATTGTTACTTGCTTTATAGATGTTATAAGTTATCTCTATAACTCCTGTAAAAACGTTTCTTACATTCATGTATTTCAACTGTACTCATTTAATTTTATGTTGCACAAAAAACACAAATTTACAACATTAAAAACACAGACCCAAAAAAAAAATTTTTTAATTTAATCTAATCAGTTTTACTCTTATGTTTCTCTATCTTTTATTACCAACTTTTTTACCCCACAAGTTTTACGGCATGCTGTGATTTGGTAACTATTCTAGCATGCCCTTTTGGTTATAGCCAGACATATTTATGTTTGCATTTTGCAAGCTTTATAACAAACATATTTGTTGCTTTTAAACTGACAACACTTCCAAGTATTTTTCAGGCAATTTAGAAAGCTTTCATAAACATTATAAAACATTTTCAATACAAATGTCTGTGTTTACTGTTTGTTATAATAACTTATTTTGGGTGAAAAATTGGCATCCATCTTGGTACATGGGTAAAACCGAAAAATCACCTGGGACACAAAGAGTGGACTAATTAAGCAAATATGTTAGGATAGAGCAGGGATCCTCATACACTGCTCTCGGGTGCCACAGTCTCATAAAATCATTCTAGATGCAAATGAGTGACTGGCAGCTAATTTATAATATTTCATTGACTGATTGGTTCAACTGGTGTTAATTTTTTTGGACGCTCATATATATAAAACTGCCAAAATAAAAAATAAATAAAAAACTACAATAACTGTTTATGCTTTCCCCTATGAATGCAAATTTTAAATATATTCTTGGTGTAAAAATGTTGAGGACCCCTGGACTATAAGTACGATGGTTAGCAGAAAAACACGTGAAGGAGACACTGGCAGTTTTATTTTAGCTCTGGGGTCAAATATTTTTCGTCTTAAATGTCACAATGCACTTCATGCACTGCGGGACACACTCAACACGTTTGTCAGTTTGGTAGATCTTGGCCCCTGTACCTGAACATTTTACACAGCATTCACCCTCGACTTTGAACGGTTCAGAGCCGTCAGGGCATACGGTTATATCAGTGCATTCTAGATTCACACATTCTGTCTCCCCCTGGACACACTCGCATTTGAAGCAGGGGTCATCAATGTAAGGGAAAAATACCTCCCCTTCGTTGATTTCTGCATTGGTGACTGGATCCTTGCATTTCTGGCTCTGACCTACACAGAGATAATTTTAGATACATTTTAAAAATAAAGTAATTTTAGTAGAGAGTGCCAGACATCAAGGCAGTATTGGCCAGGCAGTCGTTGGCATTAGTTCTAATATAAGGCAATGAAAGGTTAAACATAAGTTATTAAGTTCTGACTGAAATATTAATGTAGAAAAGGTTACTTATTAATATGAAGTGAATCCACAGTGGATATTAATGTAAAATGTGTTAAATTTTAATATGAACAGAACATGATATCCAGCAAAGGTTTAGAATCAATGTTAAACTCTTAAAAAAAATGTAGTAACCTTTTATTTTTTAAAATAATAAAAGGCAGCATGAAATTCTAGTGGTGAAATATTCAGTAATAGTTATTTTATAAGATAAACAAAAAGAATTAAGTAATCTACAAAGCGTTCAACAGACAACATAACTAAAAGATTAAAGATTATAAAGAATAACATTAGGTATATTAATGAACAATATGAAAATATTAGTAAAAGCGAGTCCAAGGGAGTTATAGGACCGTTACCTAACGTGTTGTCATAACATTTCTTCTTCAGGAAAATTAACCACAAAGAATCTCCACTTCTAATCCCCCTGAAATGATCTTGACTGCATAGTTCGTTTCTTCTTTTGGTTGAAGAAGGGAATAGTAGACAAGAAATAACTATTAGACAAACATAAAGGTATGTTTTCAGGCACTCGTAAGAAATAAAGAAGTAGAAAACTAGATAACAGAAAAACAACAGACGTGAGTGGCTTACCCAGGACTCGAACCCAGGACCTTCCGTGCGTACCTTTATGTTTGTCTAATATTTATTTACTGTTTACAGGCCTCGGGTTTCCCTTCCTTATGTGTTATAAATAGTAGACAAGAGACCGGCAGATTGGCAGAGTATTTATCCATACGTGCCATTTTGCTTTCAGTCGAAATTGTTGTTTGTTTTTGTTTTTAGTATGTCCTAGAAATTTGTGCTTAAAATAGGGCTGGGAGTTAGACTGATGCTATCTGTTTGACAAAGCTCGAAACAGGGATGGGGTTCGGTTAAAGACAGCTGTAGCTAATTTGGATAGCCATTCTGTAAATTAATATTAGACAAACATAAAGGTATGTTTTCAGGCACTCGTAAGAAATAAAGAAGTAGAACACTTGGACAACAGAAAAACAACAGACGTGAGTGGCTTACCCAGGGTTCGAACCCCGTACCTTCCGTACGACAACTCCGCCTAGCTATCAAGCGAATCACACTGACCCCACGGCCAGCTAGGCATCCCCTAAAAAGGATGCTTTACTGACTATTTATCAGTATGAAACACAAGATAACACCGGAAGTATACAGTGGGCAACTCAGCCCCTTAATGACGCAATCACTTCTGTTGTTCCCCTATTAACAGTATGTGTCAGTCCAAACAAGACAAAGACCTTGATACTGGGTCCAGTAAATAGTAGAAGACTTAAGGACAGTAGTATAGAACAGAGGGTAGGTTTCTGGTATTGTATAAACATAAATAACACATAAGGAAGGGAAACCCGAGGCCTGTAAACAGTAAATTAATATTAGACAAACATAAAGGTATGTTTTCAGGCACTCGTAAGAAATAAAGAAGTAGAACACTTGGACAACAGAAAAAAAAAACAACAGACGTGAGTGGCTTACCCAGGGTTCGAACCCCGTACCTTCCGTACGACAACTCCGCCTAGCTATCAAGCGAATCACACTGACCCCACGGCCAGCTAGGCATCCCCTAAAAAGGATGCTTTACTGACTATTTATCAGTATGAAACACAAGATAACACCGGAAGTATACAGTGGGCAACTCAGCCCCTTAATGACGCAATCACTTCTGTTGTTCCCCTATTAACAGTATGTGTCAGTCCAAACAAGACAAAGACCTTGATACTGGGTCCAGTAAATAGTAGAAGACTTAAGGACAGTAGTATAGAACAGAGGGTAGGTTTCTGGTATTGTATAAACATAAATAACACATAAGGAAGGGAAACCCGAGGCCTGTAAACAGTAAATTAATATTAGACAAACATAAAGGTATGTTTTCAGGCACTCGTAAGAAATAAAGAAGTAGAACACTTGGACAACAGAAAAACAAGACGTGAGTGGCTTACCCAGGGTTCGAACCCCGTACCTTCCGTACGACAACTCCGCCTAGCTATCAATATGGCAGCCTCCTACAGCGTCCTCTTACACTGTCAGACTAAAGTTTGCATTTGTCTCCCTATAAGTCCTCAGTCATTTCCCCGTTGAACTAATCTATCTCAAGACTCCTAACTTGGTGAAAATCACAGGACGTCATAAACAGGAAAAAAACCTGTTGCAGTAAAAAGGGGAGGTAATCCAGTAAACCGTGTTATTATTCGCCAGGAAAGCGTTTATGTCCCCTGATTTCTTATTAACGCGTCTTAATGTTACTAAATTCTGTACGTTTTTGCTGCAGGTTATTATTATTATTTTTTTAACACCTGCAGCAAAATCGTACAGAATTTACCCCTTCTTCTTGGAAAGTTCATTCTCGACTCCATACATATGAAAAATTTCCTTTGTGTTTGCTGTGCACGTCTGTGTGATATCTCATTTTGATATCTTGTTTATAGGACTGGATGTTTTCTGCATTCTTACGTCTACAAGACACTCTTTACTTGTGTTTTTAAGCACGCAGTCTATCCTAGCATTCCATAAAATGAAAAGCATTATATGCAAC
The DNA here is from genome assembly GCA_024509875.1 of Oreohelix idahoensis. NCBI lineage: Eukaryota > Metazoa > Mollusca > Gastropoda > Stylommatophora > Oreohelicidae > Oreohelix > Oreohelix idahoensis. The sequence continues at coordinate 78,283 of JAMPIV010017850.1, read as the reverse complement.
AAGTCTTTGTCAGTGGAAGTGAGAGAGTTATTCAGTGTTACATACATCCAATTCTGTCATATGACTTGTACAGTAGTTAAACAGTCAAGAAAATCCGTAAATAAATATTAGACAAACATAAAGGTATGTTTTCAGGCACTTTATGTTTGTCTAATATTTATTTACTGTTTACAGGCCTCGGGTTTCCCTTCCTTACGTGTTATAAAAGAAAATCCGTGCAGGCGACAGAGACGTGGTTTTACAGAAAAAAGTTTAAAAATACTATCGACAGCTAAAAAAGAGTAATGCGGATTTTTTTCTGATAGAGGCCAGAGCAAGGTTTCTTTTATTTTTTTAAAGTGTTGTGTGCCGTGGGCCCTTCTAATAGTCCGATGGAGGCTATGGGCACTTTTGATAGTCCGATGAAGGCTATGGACACATTCGTGGCGAAAAAAAACTTATAATAAAATATTTTACGTTTCAAACTTTAGGTTATGTACACCGATGGGGTCCGTTGACCACATGTTGAGAAACCCTGGTCTAGATCGCACTTGAAGCTTAGATAAACATAAGACAGAAGCAATCTTCCGTCGCATTGAGAAAAGAAGAAAGCTGGCGTGTATTGTGACAATAAGACTGCTAAAAAAATGATACAGGGGCGGCAGGCTCCAGGCTCTACGAGAGGGGAGACTTGCATGGCTATTTTCCCCGGGCCTCACCTCAGCCAGGGATGCATGATTAAATAATTTTTTACCTTCATTTCCAAATACTAATAGGGCCTCACTCACCGTGTTAAATCTCGGACCCCACCTGAGCTCTCACAGGGCTTGTGCACATATTGTGTTTATTAAACAAGCCATCGTTAACAGCGATTGTTAAGTTATAAGTACTCGAATGGCTGCTGTTGCGTTGAATTATACTGAAGACAATGCAGCTAAGTGAAACAGTAATGAGTCTAATGAAGAAAGAAAGAAAGAAAGAAAACGCCTTTCAGGATTTGGATTCAAGCTGGGAAATTTACGTGCTCAGAAGTGAAACAGAAACGGTGGTACTATACTATTCGTATGCCTTTATCAATAAACTATAGAAGTACCGTATTTCTAAGCATCTTTCACGTTTAATTTGTAATCCTGCGTTTTATTTGCATTCAGGAAATCTTACAATACTCGCAACGTACAAATTTGGTATCCCCTGCTGATGCTGCCCGTTTTTGTTTTGTTCTGTTTTGTTTTCTACCGTTCTACAAGACAACAAAGACATTGCAGCTGCTCCCGTATGTGCTGATTTAGCAGTTTTCATTTCATCCACCGCCGCTGTGCTTGTTGCGCAGATGTTACTCCATCCGGTTTAGGCACGCACGCGCGGTGCAGTGAGTCTAGACCAGGGATTTCCAGGGGCGTATTTACATGCATTCACAGTATGTGCAGCCTTGTGTACTTCCTGAGAATCTTTTTCAAGATAACAGAAGAATATGCCTACTGCTGCATCAGGCATGTCGTAAGAGGCAGCTAATATGAAGTTGTCCATGGGACCGGCAATCTAATGATGTAACAACAAATTTCTAAAGAAACCTCCACTGTAAGAGCTTATGAATGATTTGGTGCAGGCTTTCTGCACGTTTACCAGCTACTGTGGTCGCTCAGTCGCTTGGGAATCTTTGTTAGAGACTGCGTGCGTGAAAACAGTTTCCTTGCGCGTGCTTACCTTTCATGTACCTTATGCCTGTGTACATTTTTGTTTATTTTAGAATAGCATGAAGGTAAAGCTGTGCCCATGCAGAGTTTTAAATGCTACGTAAGCAAAGCTTATGCTACAATGAAAAGGTAAATGTAGTCCCATGGCAGATAATGCCGTAGGGCAGTGAAGTGTTAGAGACTTCACTATATTAGGTTTAACTTTATGAAGTGGGTGACCGGTTACTTTTCTCAATGCTTTTGCCTTCATTAACTTAAGATCAGAGTCAGGTGCCCATTTACGCCTGAGTATACTGGCTCTACCAGGCTTTAAACCTGGGAACCCGGTAACTTTCCCGCGGATAGGCAGCACTCTAACAGCTTTGTCAGTATGACGCTCTACGAGTACTTTGTATTTCTAAGTAGCATGTGAGTAATTCTGTGAAGCTGGGGATGTGAAGAAGACAGGGTGAGTCAGAAAGCAGTCGGACAACACAGACTTGAAAATAGCTACAGCAGACGATCCATGACACCGTGGCTAAGAAAGATCTGATTAGAAACATCTGCCTCACAGACAGCTCGAAGGTACAAAAGAAGGCGATGTTTATAACATCGTAAATAAGACATTCCACACCGAGAAGACCCTAATATATCTAATCCTAGGCTCTGGTTTTACTGCAAATACTGATCTTGCTTGATAAATAATTGATAAGTAGTATATTCTTACCAACTCTTTGCTATCAGTGCCAAACCTCGTCCATATTCAGAGAACAGGGAAGGAAAATCCCACCGTGCGAGATGAAATACGAAAGAAGAATCATCATGTTTCAAGGAGAAATAGAACCCCAAAAAAAAAATTATAACATCAGAATAACTGTAGGAACTACATTCTGTATTGAATATATAAAGAAACAAAAAATAAAGTGGTTTGACCATCTCATGAAGATGTAGCCCGATCAGTTACCACGACGCACCTAAAACAGCTGAAGATTTGATTTAATGGCACACAAAAGACAAAGAGGTAGCTGGACAGAAATTACAGAAATTCTACAACTTACAACACGGGTTCACATCAACCAGCGCGATACACTTGGCTCAATAACGAAAACGTCAGCTCTCCTAGAAGCTTCTCGGCTAGAGTAGACACAAAATTTGTGTGTGTAAATAAACCAACGATGGTAAGGGTCCACCACTGGTTTTCCAAGATATAACAAGCCTGCTCTAGCTTAAACCTGGCAACTGCTAGTGAAGCTTTCATCATTTGTGGAATTCCCAAATGGCCAGGTGCCATGGGACAAGTCAATCCTCTCGTTCTACAACAGTGCTTCTTACCCAGTGGTGCATGTATCACCTGGGGGTGCTAGACCTACCTTCTGGGGAGTACGAGACATGACTGATTGTTTGTTTTTTTTTTTAGGTGAATCATCATAAACTCTATATAATACACAGAACTTAGATACGTTTGTAAAAATAGAACATTGACAACGTGAATTAGATAGCGAACCTAGGTCATATTATGTAAATAATATGTTCTCAAAGCATACTTGTATCTCTTTTTCTAATTTCTGACATATTTTACGAGCTAGAAAATAATGGGGTTCGAGGATTGTTAAGATGCTTTAAAGGGGTGTGCGGCTTTTGAAGATGCTGCAAAGGGATGTGGGACTTCTAAATAGTTAAGAAACACTATTCTAGAACTGTCCGCCCAGATTATTATTTGTTTTCCAGATCTCTCTCATCTTGAACTCTTATTTTATGTATTACTTTATGAATTAGTCGTACTTGCTTTTATTTTGTTTTAATTTGTATGTAGTACGCACCAGACGCGACTAACACCTATTGTTCTACTTGTACACGTACAGCTCCAGCTCCAGCATGGACCAACAATGCATCTCCCAAGGTCTTCATATCTTGGAATGTCCGCTCCATTTCCGCCCATGTCTTTACTGACATTATTAATTTCTCGCATTCTTCACGATTGGCAGAGTGGTTAGAGCGCTGGCCTCTCGCCACTAAGACGCCGGGTTCGAAACACGGTGGCGTCACGCTCCAGCATACCCAACTGTAAATGGGTACCTGATCTGCTCCAGAGTTAGGGAAGGAAACGGCAGCGACGAATGGAACTGGTCACCCCCGCCTCACGATGCTGGACCTAATATAGTGAATTCTCAAACACTTCACCCCGCTACGGCAGTATCTGCTGCGGACTACTTTTACCTATTTTAGTCCGTGTATTTTGGGCTAAAGTTTTTTGTTGTTGTTTGCGCGTGTGTGTGTGTTTTGGGCTACAGTTTTTGTGACGGAGTTACTGTGATTTAGTCTTCAATAGGCCCCATTTTGAGTTTGCCATTTTTGTCTTCCCTCTATTAAAGATTGGGAAGTATTCTTTTTCTCTCTGAATAATAGGGGTGTTTAGATTTTTTTCTGTAGGTAAAGTAATTGCGGTTTTTTTTTCTATAGGGATTAACGTAAGTTAGTACTGAATGGCACCAGTCGGCCTATTTCTAAATATCGCGATCTTGAAATTCCATTTTTTTGCGTTGTTAAATTTATCGCGGTCATTTTTCGTGGGGAAGGGGAGATGACCCCTACCCAGGTAACGCCCAACTTTCTGCTCACGCTAGCGGACGACGTTAGGTAACGTTACGTAGCCGGAATTACGCGACGCCTAGCCTCAAGTAGGTCGGGGGTCAGAGCAGGAAAATCTAAGATAAAGTAGCGCTTTTCGATTTTAGTGGTCTCTTCCTGCAGTAATCCTGGGCCGTGTATCAAGCATATTGTCGGCTTCTAACGCTGAACGCAATATTTGGTATGTCAATAATTTAAAGTAGCGTGGTAATTAAATCTAGTTCTCTAATAGAGCCTTAGTCCGTTCTAATTTAATTTAATTTTGAACTTTATAACTTGTAACGCCATCATTTATTTCTACAGTGTCTATGAGTGATAAAGAGATATTACGTAGGTGTGCTCCGTAGATTTAATAGAAAGTCTGTAGACATACACGCATCCTAGATTTATATTAATTTACAGAATATTCTGAAGCACGTGTATTTTATTTCATTGAGAGATTAATTCTGATAAGTCTCCTAATAAAATACGGGAACGGATTTTTTTTTTCGGGAAAATTTAATCACGTGGTTTATCGGGATTTATTCGAGTAGGAATTCTGGATGGATAGAGTAGATAATTAAGTATTTTTCTATCGGGGGAGTTAAAATATAATTGCAGGGAAACCACGTGGGGTAGAGGTGAAAGGAAAATTATGGTGCCTTAAGTGGTTGTGTAATTAAATATTATGCAGAGTAGTATTTGATTTGTGTGTTATGGAATTTAATGAGTTCTAGGAAATATAGTCTATAGAGATAGATATATTTCTGTGTATAGAGATGTAATATAAATGTAATGGTGAATTTTAATCATTGATGTGCAGTTAATTGTTGTGCATTTTTATCATAAGGGGGAAACGATGATAAGGTCCTGAGACCGCTTACAGAGTTAAAGTAGGCCTAAGTACGGGAGGTTCCCCTACCTGTTTTTAATGTTTTAAGGCCTGAGGCAAGCTGTGTATAATTAGTATTGATCAGTGAGTCTGGGGTTTACTAGACAGGCAGGGAGTTGTTGGGAATAGCTGACCCAGGGTCAGGAAATATTTATGTATCGTCGTGCACAAGATGAAAGGGGGAGAGGGGAAATGGTGGAGCAGTCTGTGTTTCGGGTGTTTACATGTTTGTGCTAGATTTGAGTGTGACTGAAGCACCCACTGTTTACGTTTTATATGTAAGTTTATTATATGAAAGTATTTTGGTATTGTAGTACAGAGTGGCATGTCTTTTGTGTCCACAGCAGTGGTCACGGCCCGAAGAGCGGGGGTTGCCAATAAATCTTGTTCCTGACAGCTGGCAAAGGTAGCCAGTCTTCTCAAGAGAGAAAAGTCGAGGAAACGCCAGAGGCGTAAGAGCTTGTACCGTGGAGGGGTATCGGCTCTGAGTATTGTGGCCCCAGAGAGAGGGAGCGAGGAAGAGCAGGTCGAGACAGCGACGCAGTCTTCAGTGAAAAGGGTTTTCTTAAGACCCGGAGCTCTCAGCTCATATACACACCCATCGAACCCAAGCAAGCGGGTTGGTGTGTCGTTTTTTTAGCTTCGGTAACTACCGAAGGGCCTAAACCCAAATGAGGGGTAATATAGCAAAGGAGAATCAGCTTTCTTTTCGCCAAATAGAGAAGCCTCTACAGTCTACGGCAAGTGCCTAGTCATCAGAAGTACAAGTCAGAACCAGGAAGAAAGGGATATCATTTCCCGGTTGCTGAAATGAAACGAGAGCAACAAGGCAGAAGTGGAGAGATGGGGAAATTAGATCAGGGACCTGCAGAGTCTCATATTATTCTTAGAGGGTAGCCTCTGAGCCTTAGAGTTAGAAAAAGTCTATTAAGTAGCAGTGCAGAGTGTGACTTAGTGGCGTATAACGCTGACAGAGTTAGCTACTGTGCAGATAGTCTTCGGCAGTACCAGCAGAACCTTGACATTAGAAATAGTAATTTATAGAGCGTGGCTTTAGTTGACGCCCCACCAAATTAGACTGTAGTTAAGATCACTTATCATTTTTTTAAATTTTGTCCCCAGCAGGGTGTATGAAGGAGTGAAAGTGGTTGGAGTTTTTTTAATTTGGTGTGCTTATAATCAAATTGATTTTCTTTGTTTTCCAGGTCGGTGCAACCTGGCACGATATATGCTTTTCTTTGTTTGTTACTATGTTATATAAATTCTGTTGATTTGTATAATAAACTTATTTAATGTTCACTGGATCAGCTTCTTCACTGTATAGTCCTTAACTGTTGTCTGTACAGTGGTGTCTGTAGTGTTAGTTTAACCTTATCTCCTTTAGTCTGTTAAAGGTAGCCAGAGGTGGTGAGTTTATAGCATTTCTTTAGTCACGATTTGGCGAGGAAGATTTAATTTCGGTTATCCTCCTCGGGCCAATAGACTCACCTTACTACATTCACTGTCATTTCTCATAATTAATCTATTATCTTAGTCTTTTCTCACACTAGGGTCTTGTCCTACACTTGGGCATAACTCTAACTTAAATCCAACTCGTGACAAAGTGGGTGGCGATCGTCCTTGGGATCAGCTTTGTAGGATCATTCTGGGATCTTATCTAGATTGACAGATTGTTTTCTATAGGGAAGTCTGAGAATAGATTCTTTCAATATCCCCTAGACAGAGCTAGTAGAACTGATCCAGTTAAGTTTTTCCACAGAAAGTTTTTCCACAGGTTGCAGGCAGTTGGATTGTAGGTATAGGTTAGTTATAGAACTTAGAGGTAATTGATGGCTAACTGATTTTTTTTTCTTAACAGGAAGGTGGAATTTTTAGTAGCTGCATAACAATATTTTTCAGGTAGTTATTAGTCAGACTGGTGCTAGTCTGAGTTCGGGTTTTGGGACCGAGGTTATAGAGATAGCATTCCACAGTAGGTAACAGGTAATTCCTTCCTTTTTTTTTTCTTTCTGTCATTTCTTGTCTTTGGTAAGCTACAGCAGTTACAGGTAAGATGGCAGATATGGCCAAGTTACGAGCTGCCTGGCGTGACGCTGCTCAGGACATGGGAATGGACAAGGAGGAAACTAAGGCCTACATGATCAGAGAAAATGATAGGCATAATCAGAAAGAGGAAAGGGAAAGGGCAGCAGAAGTTGAGGAAAGAAAAAGGGCAGCAGAACTTGAGGAAAGAAAAAGGGCAGCAGAAGTTGAGGAAAGAAAAAGGGCAGCAGAACTTGAGGAAAGAAAAAGGGCCGCAGAAGTTGAGGAAAGGGAAAAGGCAGCAGAAAGACAGCACGAACTTGCCATGCGTTCTCTGGAACTGCAGCTCAGGTCTTCAGAGGGCAGTTCGGCTAATGGAGATTCCCCCGAGCAGTGGCGATAGACACCTCAGGAAATGGAGGCCCCCGGATGGCAGCCATGAATTTTCCGATGGACTCTTTCCCTAACGGGAATGAGAAAATTGACATATTCCTGGAAAAATTCGAACGGATGGCAAAGGCATACGGGTTGGATGAAAGTCTTTGGTGTCTAAAATTATCGCAGTCCCTCAGAGGTCATGCGTATGACGTCTACCACAAGTTGCTCATAGACGACCAGAACAACTTCGAGGCACTACGGAACGCGTTGTTGCAAAGATTCCAGTGGACCCCCCGTAAATGCCAAACCATGTTCAGGGAAAGTCGTCTGGAGAAGGGAGAAAGCTTTCCTCAGTTTGCTGAAAGGCTACGGAATTACCTCACTCGCTGGAGAGAGTTGTCGGGACTGGCTAAATCCTTTGAAGGATTAGAAGAGTTAATAATGGTGGAACAAATCAAGGCAAACATGTCTCCTGATTTGAGGAGGTACCTGGCAGAGCAGGGCGCCCAGCAACTGGACCAGATTATTCTTTTTTCGGAAAGGTTCCAGACGGCACAGGCCGAAGTACTGGGCCAGAAACGAAAACACCCAGACCCGCCAGTCCAGGACAAAGGAGCTTCATCGTCACAGTCGTCTTCTCATGCTCACCAGCAGCAGGGGCCTTCACGCAAGGAGCCCCATTCCGGTCATAACCTGCGCCCCCAGCCTCCCAACAGATCACAGGGGCCAAACTCTCAGGACTCCGCCCGAAACCGAGGAGATAATGAGAGATACTGTCGAAATTGTCGGACCACTTCACATTGGACCTCCAGGTGTATGAATAAACCACCCGTGCATCATGCAGCTTGCTTAAGGCCTGTGAGAGCGACGAGAGGGAACACCTGGGAACCCATTCAGTCAGAGAAGTTGTTCTCCAACAGCGGACCAGCAGAAGTGAACGGGACTGCGACTACGTGTTTATTCGACAGCGGTCTTACATACCCCAGCATAGTTGCCCGACATCTGGTGAAGCCCAGGCAAATGACAGGGGAGAAAGTTGATATTGGTGGCGTTTTAAGGAAAGGGGCCTCACAGCGCTTTCCAGTAGCCAATATTGAGGTGAAGTGCAAGTTTGTGCGTGGCACAATTAAAGCGGCTGTAATGGCACAGCCAGCTTACGACTTCATCCTAGGGGCCCCACATTTAGTTTTGGGAACCCCTAGCACACCGATCCTTGCTGAAGCAAGGGGGCCTACTACAGGCCAGATAAGTGAACAGGGAGAACCCCTAATTCACGGAGCCCCGAGCGAGCTCGAACAGCCCTGTCTTGTTAAGGAGAGGTTAGAAGCCTCTAAGGACAGCGGTATGTTAACTGCAGAGGCGTATTCGCCTGTCAGCCCTGTTCATCCTAACGGACAAACAGAGGTGACGCCTCTGATTTCGGAAATACATTCTTTGTTGTCGGGAATTAGGCCCCCGATGGTATTAGCTCCTTCAGGAGAGGGACATACTGACAAGAACTGTATCACATATGTCAACGACCAGCGCACTCTTAAAAGGGCACAAGACGGCGAATCGAGCGAACATATGTTTCCAACCAGCCCTGGAGCCCCATCCGACCAGCACTTTACTCAAACGGAGGAGGACAGTGATCTGAGTGTCCGTTTGCCTATAAACGGAGATGGGCCCCACAACTCTCGTATCTCGTTTACAGGAAACGACCCGCGTAACGAGGAGCCTGAAAAATTGGCTATATCTTCCAATTTGTTTCAAGGAACATTGGAACCAGTCCCTGAGTACTTTATCTCAGATACTCCGCGATCTAACGGGATCTTAAACCGTCAAGTGTCACTGCAGGACACATTCCAACTGACGCCAGTAACTCTCACAGGGGAGGGCAAGGTTGAAGGTAGAACCAGGGTGTTAGACGGAGGACTCCCGTGGTCTACATTTTCCTCTCACGAACTTTTCAGGCCAGAAAAGAGTGAGGAAAGCGGCCGTACGAATTTGCAAGGAGCTATGTTAGCGAGCTCTGTCCCTCTTCATGTTGGTAGGGGAAGAGCGATCACAGAACCACTGCCAGGGGCAGATACTACCTATCTTGTTCCAAAGATAGAAGCTACTGGGATCAGTAAGGATTCAGTAGACACCCAGAAAATGAACGGAAACCCTGTGTCAGAAATACACGAGATTTCTCAGGTTCATTGCAAGGTACCAGCGGTCACAACCCCGCTGGCGAGCAGCTCCATAGTCGGCATCGCCAGGCCTCTACAGAGCCAGTCGGTCAGGTCGGTTGATCAGGTCAGTCTGTTGAGAAACATAGCCAGGGAAGTTTTAGACCCACCATGGGACGGCACAGGTCCAGGGAGAGAACAGCCCTTCAACAGAAGCATGGGAGTAGATAAGGAGAGAAAGGAGAGAATTGTGCACGGGTCTTTGGACAACGGTGAACAGTTACGCATGGTTACGGCGATTTCTGACCCAGTCAGTCAGCCGGATACCAGTAATACATTACCACGCACCGTTAGGAAAGTACGTGGGAGAACTCGCAGGAGAGGAAAGGTGAAGAAAGAACTCGGGAGTGCGGCAGCCAGGGAAAACCCCAGTAGGGACACTGTAACTTCAGCGATCACAGACAGCTCAGGAGACATAGATAGGGACCAATCTGAACACCAAGACCACAGTAAATTAGATCGGCAGGCTCCGACCTCGAAGGGTGGGGTAATGTGACGGAGTTACTGTGATTTAGTCTTCAATAGGCCCCATTTTGAGTTTGCCATTTTTGTCTTCCCTCTATTAAAGATTGGGAAGTATTCTTTTTCTCTCTGAATAATAGGGGTGTTTAGATTTTTTCTGTAGGTAAAGTAATTGCAGGTTTTTTTCTATAGGGATTAACGTAAGTTAGTACTGAATGGCACCAGTCGGCCTATTTCTAAATATCGCGATCTTGAAATTCCATTTTTTTGCGTTGTTAAATTTATCGCGGTCATTTTTCGTGGGGAAGGGGAGATGACCCCTACCCAGGTAACGCCCAACTTTCTGCTCACGCTAGCGGACGACGTTAGGTTTAAAGGAACGTTAAGAATACACTAGAGATGAGCGCATGGAAAATTTTAGAGTATCTTTAATTCTATTGGTTGTAGGGAGACGCCTAGCCTCAAGTAGGTCGGGGGTCAGAGCAGGAAAATCTAAGATAAAGTAGCGCTTTTCGATTTTAGTGGTCTCTTCCTGCAGTAATCCTGGGCCGTGTATCAAGCATATTGTCGGCTTCTAACGCTGAACGCAATATTTGGTATGTCAATAATTTAAAGTAGCGTGGTAATTAAATCTAGTTCTCTAATAGAGCCTTAGTCCGTTCTAATTTAATTTAATTTTGAACTTTATAACTTGTAACGCCATCATTTATTTCTACAGTGTCTATGAGTGATAAAGAGATATTACGTAGGTGTGCTCCGTAGATTTAATAGAAAGTCTGTAGACATACACGCATCCTAGATTTATATTAATTTACAGAATATTCTGAAGCACGTGTATTTTATTTCATTGAGAGATTAATTCTGATAAGTCTCCTAATAAAATACGGGAACGGATTTTTTTTTCGGGAAAATTTAATCACGTGGTTTATCGGGATTTATTCGAGTAGGAATTCTGGATGGATAGAGTAGATAATTAAGTATTTTTCTATCGGGGGAGTTAAAATATAATTGCAGGGAAACCACGTGGGGTAGAGGTGAAAGGAAAATTATGGTGCCTTAAGTGGTTGTGTAATTAAATATTATGCAGAGTAGTATTTGATTTGTGTGTTATGGAATTTAATGAGTTCTAGGAAATATAGTCTATAGAGATAGATATATTTCTGTGTATAGAGATGTAATATAAATGTAATGGTGAATTTTAATCATTGATGTGCAGTTAATTGTTGTGCATTTTTATCATAAGGGGGAAGGTCCGATGATAAGGTCCCCTGAGACCGCCGCTTACAGAGTTAAAGTAGGCCTAAGTACGGGAGGTTCCCCTACCTGTTTTAATGTTTAAGGCCTGAGGCAAGCTGTGTATAATTAGTATTGATCAGTGAGTCTGGGGTTTACTAGACAGGCAGGGAGTTGTTGGGAATAGCTGACCCAGGGTCAGGAAATATTTATGTATCGTCGTGCACAAGATGAAAGGGGGAGAGGGGGAATGGTGGAGCAGTCTGTGTTTCGGGTGTTTACATGTTTGTGCTAGATTTGAGTGTGACTGAAGCACCCACTGTTTACGTTTTATATGTAAGTTTATTATATGAAAGTATTTTGGTATTGTAGTACAGAGTGGCATGTCTTTTGTGTCCACAGCAGTGGTCACGGCCCGAAGAGCGGGGGTTGCCAATAAATCTTGTTCCTGACAGCTGGCAAAGGTAGCCAGTCTTCTCAAGAGAGAAAAGTCGAGGAAAAACGCCAGAGGCGTAAGAGCTTGTACCGTGGAGGGGTATCGGCTCTGAGTATTGTGGGCCCCAGAGAGAGGGAGCGAGGAAGAGCAGGTCGAGACAGCGACGCAGTCTTCAGTGAAAAGGGTTTTCTTAAGACCCGGAGCTCTCAGCTCATATACACACCCATGGAACCCAAGCAAGCGGGTTGGTGTGTCGTTTTTAGCCTCGGTCAAAATTAATACCGAAGGGCCTAAACCCAAATGAGGGGTAACATAGCAAAGGAGAATCAGCTTTCTTTTCGCCAAATAGAGAAGCCTCTACAGTCTACGGCAAGTGCCTAGTCATCAGAAGTACAAGTCAGAACCAGGAAGAAAGGGATATCATTTCCCGGTTGCTGAAATGAAACGAGAGCAACAAGGCAGAAGTGGAGAGATGGGGAAAATTAGATCAGGGACCTGCAGAGTCTCATATTATTCTTAGAGGGTAGCCTCTGAGCCTTAGAGTTAGAAAAAGTCTATTAAGTAGCAGTGCAGAGTGTGACTTAGTGGCGTATAACGCTGACAGAGTTAGCTACTGTGCAGATAGTCTTCGGCAGTACCAGCAGAACCTTGACATTAGAAATAGTAATTTATAGAGCGTGGCTTTAGTTGACGCCCCACCAAATTAGACTGTAGTTAAGATCACTTATCATTTTTTTAAATTTTGTCCCCAGCAGGGTGTATGAAGGAGTGAAAGTGGTTGGAGTTTTTTTAATTTGGTGTGCTTATAATCAAATTGATTTTCTTTGTTTTCCAGGTCGGTGCAACCTGGCACGATATATGCTTTTCTTTGTTTGTTACTATGTTATATAAATTCTGTTGATTTGTATAATAAACTTATTTAATGTTCACTGGATCAGCTTCTTCACTGTATAGTCCTTAACTGTTGTCTGTACAGTGGTGTCTGTAGTGTTAGTTTAACCTTATCTCCTTTAGTCTGTTAAAGGTAGCCAGAGGTGGTGAGTTTATAGCATTTCTTTAGTCACGATTTGGCGAGGAAGATTTAATTTCGGTTATCCTCCTCGGGCCAATAGACTCACCTTACTACATTCACTGTCATTTCTCATAATTAATCTATTATCTTAGTCTTTTCTCACACTAGGGTCTTGTCCTACACTTGGGCATAACTCTAACTTAAATCCAACTCGTGACAGTTTTTTGTTGTTGTTTGCGTGTGTGTGTGTTTTAGGCTACAGTTTTTTGTTGTTGTTTGCGTGTGTGTGTGTGTGTGTGTTTTGGGCTACAGTTTTTTGTTGTTGTTTGCGTGTGTGTGTGTTTTGGGCTACAGTTTTTTGTTGTTGTTTGCGTGTGTGTGTTTTGGGCTACAGTTTTTTGTTGTTGTTTGCGTGTGTGCGTGTGTTTTGGGCTACAGTTTGTTGTTGTTGTTTGCGCGTGTGTGTTTTGGGCTACAGTTTTTTTTTTGCGTGTGTGTGTGTGTTTTGGGCTACAGTTTATTTTGTTGTTGTTTGCGTGTGTGTGTTTTGGGCTACAGTTTTTTGTTGTTGTTTGCGTGTGTGTTTTGGGCTAGTTTTTTGTTGTTGTTTGCGTGTGTGTGTTTTGGGCTACAGTTTTTTTTTGTTGTTTGCGTGTGTATGTTTTGGACTACAGTTTTTTGTTATTGTTTGCGTGTGTGTGTGTTTTGGGCTACAGTTTTTTGTTGTTGTTTGCGTGTGTGTGTTTTGGGCTACAGTTTTTTTTTTTTTTGCGTGTGTGTGTTTCGGGCTACAGTTTTTTGTTGTTGTTTGCGTGTGTGTGTTTTCTGTATGTGTGCGTTTTTTTTTCCCCTTTAGTTGAGAGTTCCCAAATGTGGCATGTCTTGGAATACTCGTATTAGCTAACAGCTTCCTCGATGTTTGCCATTCGCTTCCAATGTATTTTTAGTTCATCTTTTCCAAACTGATATTTCTATAGTGGGTGAGTCCACCACTTACAGAGGAGACGAAGGGGTGTCACAAAGCGCAATCTGACAGCATTTACTATGTTTCGATGGTATTTGTTATTTCTCTCTGAATTTTCAGAACCACTGATTAGGACTTCACATCCTGTATATTCAACCTTGCTGCTGGGTGCATTTTGTTCATGCAAAACAGTACGTTGCTAATGTCAGGAAAACATTCTAGGAGAACTCTGTGTTGTATTTTCTGCACACGAAGAGAAAGTGCCACTTTGAAAATAAAACCTGGGTTGTTTCGTTTATTTATTCATTTATTTATTTATTTATTTTTTTTTTGCGCCGTAAGAGGTGACTAATATTAGGTTGTGCAGGGGCTTCCAACTTACTCGTGTTTAAAAAAAAAAAAATTTCTATAGAAATTCTTTAGCGCAATTTTCCTGCAAAGGACTACATGCACTACAAGGAGCTGAAGAGGAATTCATGATGTCTCGCTAAGTCAACTGAAATGTTTAATTTTTAGTGTTAAGTTTTTACAGCATATTAACGGATCATATAGCGGAAGTGCAAAATATGAGCCACAATATATGGGTAAATTCCACGCTCAAGTGAATACATAGGTCTAGAAGAGTTCATGAATAAGAAAATGATTCTCTCACTACATTTGGGAAGGAAACATTAAAAGGTGGACGGAAACCAGCCCAATAGAGCGCATTATTAAAGCACGTGACAGGTAGAGTCCCTCATGTCAGCCTTCTGTGTGGAAACCTCGACTGACCATCGAACGTGATCTTTGGAGTAATCAAATAAATTTATGTAACTATCAATCTCACACTGCTATCACAATCAACCCGAACAACTATCACCATCAATGCTTCACACATATCGCTAACAGTCTCACACAGCTATCATCATCAATCCTTCACACATATCACAATCAGTCTCACACAGCTATCATCATCAATCCTTCACACATATCACAATCAGTCTCACACAGCTATCATCATCAATCCTTCACACATATCACAATCAGTCTCACACAGCTATCATCATCAATCCTTCACACATATCACAATCAGTCTCACACAGCTATCACCATCAATCCTTCACAAAAAGACTATTAGTCTCTGTTGCTGTCATTTTTGACGGAGTCATCTGTCAAGTTATTTGCTTATGTTTTTATCATAAGAATAATTGTGTCTTTACCTGCGATGTCAGGTTGATTAGGGGTTGTCTTCCCTTGTTTATTCATTCATTGTGTTTGACCTTTAGGGTCAAAGGTAGACAGTTCTGGCGTATGCCCATAGGCAGGGTTTTTTAAGCGGGAGTTGAGTTAGACTTCCGGCAAGCCGTGAAGTGTCCTGGTTTCTGAAGGGACGAGAGTCCATTGTGTTTTTCGGGGAGAATCTTCGAAGTGACTGCGATGGCAGTTTTCCCCAGTGAATCTCTGTGCGTTGGAATGACAGCAGAGTTCCTTGTTATATTCTGTGGATTCGGTTACAGGTAATACCGACTTTTTCCATTACTATGCTTTCGGTGGCAGAACATGTTAGAAGATTGCCTAGTCTGTGAACTGCAGCTCACCGATCCTCCATTTCAGAACTTATATTTTGTGCTCGAGGTAGCCATCCAAGACTATTAGTCTTTATATTGTCCAGAAATCCAGTGACGAAGATATATTGTGGGAACCGCAGATTGGCGGTATTTATGTCTACAATAAGCATTACTGCAGGGTTGATGGTAACCTGCTTATCAGAAGTACACAGCTGACGTCAGAACGAGGACTGTGTTTTTCGGCTAATGTACTACAGCCTAATACAGTGCAATTGGCGGGGAATGCCAAGTTGCACCTATGTGTCAAAGTGATTAAGGTATCTGACGCGTTTAGTCAGTGATACCAGGGCGACGCCACGAACTGTCATTATTGAAGAACATTGTATTGACCATGCACGAATATTCAAATGTTTACCAGCTTGTTGAATGCCTAATGTATACCTATCGATTTCCGGTCAGCATGACCTTGTTACACTGACTGTTCCTGTTGATACCATGTGTGTTCTCGTCAATAAATGTTTTGAAACGTGCCTGCAGTGTCCAAGCATCCTTGACTACTGCATGTGAGTGTATGGGTTGCAGGGTCTACATATATACGAGCCTAAACACATTCGCGCCTTCATTCGCACCCACACTCAGTTCATCATACGCTCGCACTACACACCTAACAACATGTATACTGTCTTGGGCCAGTGATCACCTCAACAAGAGAAAAAGACAGTTACATTTCTGGTGGACCAGATCTGTGGGTTTAAAAAGAACAGAGCGAGCAATTAACATTATTGGTGACATTAATGGATCCAGAAATTTACATTTCTGGGTGACCAGCTGATGGGGCTATATAAATCATCCTATACAGCACTCCAGCCTTAAACAGACACCCCACCAGGCTATTTACAGTTGCTGTTACATGTATGATGTCTCCAGTGTTGTCCAGAAATTTACAAGAAGGACAAGTACACATTACATTTCTGATCTGTGGGTCTAAGCTACACACTGGACAGCTGTAACACACATCGCTAATTCTACACTTGCAAGTTTTGGCTACAACAGGACAGAAATAGGTCATCAACTGTTGACCCAGATAAACAGTGCTAGCATTTATGTTATAATGCTGCTTGAACAACAACAGGACAAATACTGAAGTTGGCATCGAGGCGTTTGCTACGTGGACCATAGCTGCATAGAAGGCGAGTCCCTATTGTGAACAGTACTGCTGGTTGTTACACGTTGCAGTCAACAACAGACTTTTCTATGTCCGAGCATTCAAGTTACATTGTTCGAGGTCAAGTGTTTGTAAACAGTACGTGGAAATTGTAAACATTCAATGTGCAAGTCCTAAGTCGAGAAGGTCATAGTAACTTTTGTTCGTGAATACCACTTTATGCTACAGTGGATTTGACATTCAGTGCGCGCTTGACATTTTGTTTCTGTGTTCGCAAGGAGCAAGAAATTTACTTTAGTTTCAGCTGTGACTGAACTTGTTCTGCAACACATTGAAATACTGATTGCTATATATATGTTTATGTTACTTCTACTGTTTTTGTGTATTTTTCTTGTGTTTTTTCTGCGGGTTTTTGGTTGGTGGGTCTTACAGTAAATATGCCACTTAATCGAGGGTTACTGTAAGCGTTCTGTAGGGATTGCAATTTTCTTAATTGAAATTTGCTAGCGACTTTTGTTGCTATTTTTTTTTAGCTGTGACGACATGAGTTAGTGTTGTTTTCGTTATTTTTCCGTTCTTTGATTTTCGATTAGTTTTGTTTGTATCTGTTCTTCTCTCATTCCTTCCGTTTATTTCTTTACACCTTTTCGTTTATAACAGTGTTGCCATTTGTCTTGTTTATTTTTCGCGGTTATCATTACACATTTGTGTAACATTTTTTTTTTTACTTTTTGCTGTATTGTTTATTTGACTTCCGCGAACGTTTTCGGTCATTGTTCTGTATTGTTGTCTTTGTATTTATGATTGTACTACATTATTGTCATACACAGTCTACATACATACACTTGGTCATGTATTATTATTATTGATAAGGTATACTCTTCATATAGAGATTGTTAATAAAATATTATTATATGAGATATTTATACAAGTTCTTGGCCAAAAGACTTGTTGTCCACAAAGATTGAGACAAGGTGAAATACATATTCAAGTTCTTTATAAAAAAGACTTGTGCCCACAGTGATTGGGATATAAAGGTAATTTAGTTAATTTTTTCAGGTTTCTGATCTCATTAGACAGAATGTCTACATTGGATTTCTTCATCCAGCAAGGGTTAACCCTTGGTAAGTCTGGTAAAGAATTGGAAGAATATTCATCTGCTCAATTCGCCATTGCATTGAAGTCAGAAGAAAAGAAACAAAAAGAGGAAATTAAATTGAAAGCAGAAGCTGAACAAAGGAGAGCAGAAGCTGAACTAAAGAAGCTAGATGCTGAGAATAGAAGATTAGAACTTGAAGAGAAAAGGTATCAAAGAGAAGCTGCTGCTGAGGAGAGAAAAGCTCAAGCTGCTGCTGAGGAGAGAAAAGCTCAAGCTGATGAAAGAAAATTCCAGATGGAAATGGAAGACAAAAAACTTCAAGCTGCTGCAGAGGAGAGGAAAGCTCAAGCTGCTGCTGAGGAGAAAAAACTCCAACTTCAAGCTGCTGCTGAGGCTGAAATTAGAAAAATGGAACATGAGGAAAGAAAACAGAAAATGGAACTTGATGAAAGACTCGCAACTTTGGAGTTAGAGAAATTGAAATTGGCGAGTCCAGGTGCTCATCAAACAACTTCGAGTACGACAAAGGAGTTTGTAAGTAGGATCAAACTACCTCATTTCAATCCTTTAAAGGATGACGTAGCAGATTATCTAGATAGATTCCAATTTTTATGCGATACGCATAACATAAAAAAGGAAAAATATGTTGAACAACTGATGGAATTTTTTACAGGTGACACAGTGACTACTCTTATGACAATAGACGAACATGACAGGACTAATTATGATGTTGTCAGAGCAGCATTGCGAAGAAAATACCTACTAAAAGAAGACGATAGTCGTCTTTTTAGGACAATGTTGCCAGAAAATGGAGTAGATTTCTCTGATTTTGTTACAAAAATACGTCGTACATTTACACGATGGGTTGAGTTGTCTCAGACTGAGAAAACATATGAAGGTCTAATGGACTTATTATTGCGAGATAAGGTTTTGTCATCTGTTAATGATTCTTTTCTTGCATTCCTTCATGAGCGTAAGCCTAAAAACTTAAAAGATATGGAGGAATACTGTTGTCAGTATGCCACCGCGCATCCCCATGCTACAGTTAGCAATTCTAAAGTGAAAGAAGGGTTGCCAGCTGCTTCGGCAACACCATATGGCCATAATTTCAAAAAAAAAAATTTCAGGGTGCTCAACAAAACTGGAATAGGGGAAGTAATCAGAATTACACTCAGAAGCGGAGTAATCCAACACATGATGGTTCTTCGTCTATGAATTGGAGACAAGATGGTAGTTCTCGTAATTTTAGTGGTAATAATTTGAGACACTTTCGCAAAGGCTATCCAAATAATAACTATTCGAACTTTCGAGGTAATCATTCTCGACGTCAAGATTATGACGATGGTGAATTTAGAAACCGGGATTCAAACCGGAATGATGATTACAATAGGCAATATGATAAAAATTACAGGGGAAATGATAGTCGAAATAATTACAGGGGAAATGATAATCGAGGCAGACCTAGATTTAACAAAAAAAGACCTTTCCAACAGGCAAACTCTGCACAACAAGAGTTTGATGGAGCCTGTAATACAGTAAATGATAGTGGTAACTCTAGGGCTATCACTGGTTGTGCTTTCGATTTTGGGAGAGCAACTGAATGCCCCCAATGCTTAACATTGTTCGACTCATCGACTGTATCTACTCTAAGTTGTGGTCACCCTCTTCCTGCTCTACCTGCTACAGTTGCGCATGATGGGAGAGGATCTCTCATCTTACATAAAGGTCTAATAAATGATAGGCTAGTCTCAGTACTTTTCGATTCGGGATGTACTACCGTCGGGGTTAGGGAGTCTCTGATAGATCCTTGCTGTGCCACTGGAAAAACAATCAAATGTGTTACATTTGGTGGTACTATGGAAAGTTATCCTACTGCTATTATTAGGATTGACACTCCCTTCTTCACAGGAGATGTCCATGCATGTCTTCTTCCTAATCCTATTGCGGATCTTATAATCGGTCGTATTCATGGGGTTAAGGAATGCACCCCGCAACAAATTTCTAGTTGGGAAGAACGAAACATTCAAGCGGTCAATGCAGTGGTGACAAGAGCTCAAGCTCTTAATCCCCCAACTTCATCGGATAATAGTAATGAAGTTGATAGCCAAGACGAGCACTTGGTGATTTCCCATGACTCGTTTGTTAAACGTCAAGAAGAGGATCCTTCTTTGAAGAAATTCTTCCTTCTTGCAAAGAAAGGGGATCCCAATCAAAATACTAATCACAAATCGTATATTACTATGAAGAATGGTATATTGGTACGGATGGTACAACACTCGGACAAGTCTATGCACTCGCAAATTCTTGTGCCTAAGTGTATGAGAGCCTTAATTCTTCAGCATGCACACGATTCTCAGTGTGCTGGACACATGGGGTTTTCCAGAACTAAAACTAGAGTCCTTGCGTCCTTCTTTTGGCCATTCGTGAATAAAGACATCCGAATTTATTGCCGATCTTGCAAAATTTTTCAAGAGGTCAAGTCTAGAGGTCCGAGACATGCTGCTCCTATTCAGGCTGCAGATATTCCGATTCGGCCGTTTCAGAAAATGGCTATAGACATCATTGGTCCGTTCAAGATTAAGTCAGCCAGAGGACACCAATTTATCCTCACTTGCGTGGACATGTGCACGCGTTGGCCAGAGGCTATTCCTCTGAAGAGCATATCAACTGTCGATATCGCTGATGCTCTTTGGCTCATATTTTCTCGTCTGGGATTCCCCGGAGAAATACTGTCGGACCACGGCACTCAGTTAATTTCGGACGTTATGTCTCAGGTAATGGCTACGCTGGACATTAAAAGGTCTCTCAGTAGTATTTATCATCCAATGTCCAATGGATTGGTAGAACGTCTTAACAGGACACTAAAGAACTTACTTGGCAAGATAACGGAGGATCATCCTGAAGATTGGGACAGGGTTTTACCTGCAGCTCTCTTTGCCTATAGAGAGGTTCCCAACGAGCATACAGGGTTTTCTCCTTTCGAACTTGTCTTTGGCGCGCAACCGCGCGGTCCGATGTCCTTGTTACACGATTTGATAACTTCTGATAATATTGACGATGATACACAATCGTCATATGAATATGTCATTGCTCTTAGAGAAAAGATTATCGAATCGTGCAGGTTAGCAACTTCATCTTCCGAATTTGCGAAAGAAAAAGCTAGGCGATTTGCTAACAAGAAAAGACGCCTACGTCAACTTTGTCCTGGAGACAAAGCATATGTCTTACTTCCATCAAGAGAGAATAGACTTCTCATTTCATGGAAAGGTCCATACACTATAGTCTCCAAAATTTCCGATGTCGACTATATTGTCGATGTGGATGGAAGGCATAAAACCTTCCATATAAATATGCTAACAGAGTTTATTGAACGTCCAGACTATTTGCAGCCTATTTTCCAGGCGACGGACGACTCTCCAGTCCAACATGGTCACATCTCATCCCTGTCCGTTATACAGGATGAGGAAACTATTTTTTCTGACGTTAACTTACCTCTTCCTGCGATTCCACTTACTTCTACGGAATCATGGAAAAACGTTACCGTCTCTTCGAACTTGTCTTTTGAGGAGCAACGTCAAGTATCCTCTACGCTACAATCATATCAGGATGTCCTTACCGACATTCCTGGACACACAGATGTCATAGAACATGACATCATACTTACTGATCGTAATCCGATCAGAGTAAGACCATACCCAATACCTATTCATTTTCAAGCACAAGTCGAGAAAGAATTGGATGAAATGATTCAACTGCAAATAATTGAACCATCCACTTCAGCTTATTCTTCGTCGATAGTTATTGTTCGAAAGAAAGACAATAACATACGTCTTTGCGTTGACTATCGCAAATTAAATCAAGTTACGAAGTTCGATGCGGAACCTATGCCGTTATTAGATGATCTACTTATTAGACTTTCTAAAGCTAAATTCTTTACTAAACTAGACTTGTCGAAAGGTTATTGGCAAGTCCCACTGACGGAACACGCCAAACCTCTCACTGCTTTTTCGACACCTAGGGGTCTGTTTCAATGGAATTTTATGCCTTTCGGGCTTATGAACGCCCCAGCGACTTTCGTGCGCATGATGCGACGAATTCTATCAGATCGTGCAGATGTCATCGCATATTTAGACGACATCTGTCTTTTCAGCGATACTTGGGAAGAACACTATTTGGGTCTAAAGGAATTGCTATCTACTCTACGTGAGCATAGTTTGACTGCAAAACCCTCTAAAGCTTTTGTTGGGTTTAGTGAAATTTCCTTCCTAGGTCATCGAGTTGGTCATGGTCTGTTGAAGACAGAGGACCAAAACATTTCGAAGATATTAAATATCTCGGTTCCGAAGACAAAAAAGCAAGTGCGTAGTCTCTTGGGATTGATACAATTCTATGGAAGATTCATTGAGAATTTGTCCTCCATTATGGCACCACTTTCATCGTTATTGAAAAAAGGTTCTCCTAATATGGTGCGTTGGTCCCAGGAATGCCAATCTTCATTGGATCAGGTTAAGAATTTGTTCTCATCTCATCCTATCTTAAGACTACCAACGATTGATAAGACTTTTGTTCTTCGTAGTGATGCCTCTTCCACTGGGATTGGAGCGGCACTAATGCAGGAATATTCAGGAACTCTGCATCCTGTAATGTATATTTCTAGGAAGCTAAATGCGGCAGAAAGGAATTACTCGGTTTTAGATCGTGAATTGTTGGCTATGGTTTGGTCCATTCTTAAGCTACAAAGGTTCCTTCTGGGCGCGCATTTCTTTATGGAAACCGACCAAAAAGCTCTTACGGCTATGCAAAGTAAGGATTTGAAGAGCTCGAGATCTACTCGTTATGCTATTGCTCTTCAGCCTTTCCATTTCACGGTGCGAGCTATCCGTGGTTCGGATAATGTGATGGTGGACATATTGTCAAGATGCCCACATGATTCCAGTTAAATCTTGTGTCCTAGTTTTTCCTGATACACTTTCGGACTTAGGTCTGTCCTTAATATCCTAATATGTTGTAATACAAATTTATTTGGATGATGTTTAGATAATTTAACAAATTTCATTTTGTCCATCCATCAGTGATATGTTGCTAATATAGCATTGTAATTCATGACATTTGTATATTGCTATAACTATAGTATTTAGTAATGTTTTATATATGATTGGTATTGCCATCAACTTAGTTTTCTTTAATGGTACCCCTTAGTTTGTTTGGCTTAAAGGAAATAATTTCTCCTATGTTGGGAGATGATTTGTATCCTCTTCAGACGCTTTGTTTATGCGTCTATTGTACCTGATATTAGGTTCATTTTTTCATGAGCACATAAGTGATACTTGTGCAATCTTGCTCATGGACATTTAAAAAAAAATAAAAAAAAATTCATTTTTTTTTTTTACAGGGGGGTTGTAGTAATATGTTGCTGTCATTTTTGACGGAGTCATCTGTCAAGTTATTTGCTTATGTTTTTATCATAAGAATAATTGTGTCTTTACCTGCGATGTCAGGTTGATTAGGGGTTGTCTTCCCTTGTTTATTCATTCATCGTGTTTGACCTTTAGGGTCAAAGGTAGACAGTTCTGGCGTATGCCCATAGGCAGGGTTTTTTAAGCGGGAGTTGAGTTAGACTTCCGGCAAGCCGTGAAGTGTCCTGGTTTCTGAAGGGACGAGAGTCCATTGTGTTTTTCGGAGAGAATCTTCGAAGTGACTGCGATGGCAGTTTTCCCCAGTGAATCTCTGTGCGTTGGAATGACAGCAGAGTTCCTTGTTATATTCTGTGGACTCGGTTACAGGTAATACCGACTTTTTCCATTACTATGCTTTCGGTGGCAGAACATGTTAGAAGATTGCCTAGTCTGTGAACTGCAGCTCACCGATCCTCCATTTCAGAACTTATATTTTGTGCTCGAGGTAGCCATCCAAGACTATTAGTCTTTATATTGTCCAGAAATCCAGTGACGAAGATATATTGTGGGAACCGCAGATTGGCGGTATTTATGTCTACAATAAGCATTACTGCAGGGTTGATGGTAACCTGCTTATCAGAAGTACACAGCTGACGTCAGAACGAGGACTGTGTTTTCTGCTAATGTACTACAGCCTAATACAGTGCAATTGGCGGGGAATGCCAAGTTGCACCTATGTGTCAAAGTGATTAAGGTATCTGACGCGTTTAGTCAGTGATACCAGGGCGACGCCACGAACTGTCATTATTGAAGAACATTGTATTGACCATGCACGAATATTCAAATGTTTACCAGCTTGTTGAATGCCTAATGTATACCTATCGATTTCCGGTCAGCATGACCTTGTTACACTGACTGTTCCTGTTGATACCATGTGTGTTCTCGTCAATAAATGTTTTGAAACGTGCCTGCAGTGTCCAAGCATCCTTGACTACTGCATGTGAGTGTATGGGTTGCAGGGTCTACATATATACGAGCCTAAACACATTCGCGCCTTCATTCGCACTCACACTCAGTTCATCATACGCTCGCACTACACACCTAACAACATGTATACTGTCTTGGGCCAGTGATCACCTCAACAAGAGAAAAAGACAGTTACAGTCTCACGCAACTATTACCATGAATCCTTATCGTATATCGCCATAATTCTCACACAACTATCACCACAAATCCTACATATGTCTCCAAAGTTCTTACACAATTTCCATCATCAATCCTTCACACATATGGCCTTCATTCTCGCTCAGATATCAAAATAAACCTTTATCACATATCTCTATCATTCTCAAAAAAAAAAAAGCATTCTCATACAAATCCTACAAAAATGTCATCCTCATTCTCATAATCCAATCATTATCGATCCTTCACACATTTTGCTACCATTCTGACACAACGATCACAAAAGTTAAAGACAGTCCCACTGCAAAAACTAACGCAGGGAAGTGTTAAATGTTAGAGACTTCATTATACTACGTCCAGTTGTGAGAGGTAGCTTGACCAGTTCACTTCCTCGCTGTCTTTTCCTTCCCTAACTCAAGAAGTAGAGTCAGATACTCATTTACAGCTGGATAGACTGAAGTGTAAACAGCGGCAGATGGATCTATTTGTTGTTGCCCTAAAGACGCCGCTAGGCGTGATGGGAAACTACAACAGAGAAAATCAATCTGCTGTTGCCCTTAAGACGCCACAAGGCGTGATGGCCTCTGACTGCTTGGTCGGTCTTTGGCTAAGGACGGAAGAAGAAGAAGAAGACTGAAGTGTGAAGTCATCGTGTTTCGAACCCGGTACCTTTGCCGCGCAAGGCCAGCGCTCTGACCAGCTGACTATTACCAGCATAATTACACAACTAGACCCTATCTCTATTAACCTCACACAAGTGACACTTTTAATCTCGCACGAAAATCACTCTACGTTGATGTATGTGTTCATATAGCCCATGGTACTTCCCGAGGCCCCTGAAGAGACAAAGAAATAGTAGGACTACTACACCCTCATGCATGTCGTATGTGGCGACTAGAATGAGGTTGTGCATGAGACCTGTTATTTCTCTCTTGCATTTCGTTTTTGAGGTAATGAGGTATACGAGGAAGGTGGTTGAAGTAACAAGAAGAGATATGGTCCGCAGCCAGACGATACGCCATGGCCTAAAAATCCAACCCCTGCAGACCCAAGTAGAACAGTCCCAACTAAGATGGTTTGGCGATATCTGCAGAATGGGAGAAAATTGGCTACCACGACAAGAGGGGAAACTAAGAGCCAGGGATCCAGACCTTCAGGACGACCCACAGTCCGCTAGGAGGACATTAGGCAATCTCTGAAGGACCGAGTACTAGAATGGAACCAGGCCAGCCCGTCCATAAGTTAAAACAATTATACTTGGGGGTTTGACAAAAATATTACAATTATTGCTTATTAGTTGAAAGGGGGCCCCAAACACCAAAAAGCCCTTCTTGGCTTAATCCGGCCCTGATGATGACGTTCATTTAAGCTACACAAATCCTTAGCCATTTCAACATGGTCATTCCAAACACCGAACTAATGAAACGTTGGGCCATGCACGTACAACGGAATACAGAAGAGTAAAGGGTAATATACAAAACTAATGCAAAGTGACACAATCACGATAAGAATGCAACGACGAAGAAGACATACAAGGTAAGCTGAACCTACTAAGTTTGGATACGGAGATATGAAGCAAGAGGACATAAAACAAGGAGAAAATGAGCCATTATGCAGCAAAGACACTCATTTGCCCCCGTCCAATGAAGAATGAATGATACATGGTAGCCAGGTGCCAGTAAGAATTCTGATTTTAATTACATTATGCAGTTAACATGTATTTTTTTCAAAGCACAAATCAGTAATGACAACAGCCAGTTATGTTGTTGCACAATTACTTTAGTTTCATTCAGCATGCTATGTTCTAAAACTTATATCCTGGTGCACTGGATAGATTTAACGCTGAGACGAAATTTGTACAGAAAAAAGCAGACAAAGAAAGCATTTATTCTTGTAGTCTGCACATTAACCGGTATTGCCAAGTAGAAACCTCCGAGCCATATTTCCCTTTTGTGGCCTACTCAAATTGTTTATAGTTAAGGTCTGTCCATATTTCTAAGTTGTCAGACTACGTCTTTGCCCCTTACTCTAAACTCCCGATCTCACTTTTACATCCAGCGACGCCGTGTTCTTCAGCTACATTTGAGTTGGCGTCTACAGTATATTAGTTTGCTTCAGAGGTTTAAAACACCGGTCATGCATAGCATCATGCCTATTTGGCACTTAGTTAAACAAGCACTTCATGCTAAGTTTGGTGATAATTCACTATGGTAGACTTAAAAGCGCGTGTGAAAGACAAATGACATACCTTGCGCTCTGTTAAGAACAAGAAGTGCCAACACAGATATAAACGCCTCCGTCCACATTTTTATGAGGTGACACGTAGTCCCAACTCTGAATTTTTCAGCTTGGGACGCTGGTGTGTCATCTAATTAGGCGGAGGAACTGCGTCCTAATCGTGGTCAGTATTTTGCGTTTGAAGTCCCTACAAATACACAAGAAACACCAGCCAACTTCCGAGTTAGCCTGGTGGTTTGCTACAGTTGATACAACGAATATTTTCCTATTAGCACAACTCAACTGGCAAAGCAGTCAGACGATTACAGTCTGCTGCCGTAAGCCAGGGGTTCTGGTGCCAAAATTTTATTTTATATGGGCAGGTTGGAGATTTCACCAATCGTATGCTTCGTTACAAACAACCCCATCTTTTAGGTGGAGCTTTCTAAAGATTGACTGACGTGATTTACAAGACGCACGAAATAGCAGAAATAAACATCCCGCTGAAAAAAAAAAAAAACGGAAAGTTTACCAGAGAAAGGAGTGGGTGGTGTAAAATAAAAAGTCTGGAAGAAAATCAAAAGAAAAAACGCAGAAGAAAACGCTTGATGGCATGGGAAAAGAAGAAAAAAGAATCCGTGCGGGAGGAAACGTCGTGGTAAAACTTCATGCAATTCGCCTGTTTTGCGTTAGTGATATAACCTCCAGTACTCCCCTCCTCCCCACCTTTAAAAAAAAAAAAACAGCCTCCTGCCTGCTTGCAGTTTGTCTAGAAAGCTCATCGTGCCCTAAGAAGCCACGTAGAGCAGAAAGGTTACGTCTGGAAAGGAACAAGCCCAATTTCACTAATATTATTTAATGAAGTAAATTCCTTTGTAGCATCCGTGCTGTATAGCGTAGGCTGACTTATAGTCAAAATATGAGAGCTTAGAGGTTTTAATGTATTTGTAAAAATGGTGAAGGCACGCAGCAAATCTGAAAGTGCATTTTTCATTTTGTTTATTGCTCTTTCGTTAGCTTATAATTACTCAAAATAAGTGCTTGCATAATAATAATAATAATAACAATAATAATAACAACAATAATAATAATAACAGAAGAAGAAATTGTAGTAGTAATAGAAAAAGTAGTAGTAGCAGTAGTTGTTACCAGATTGTATAGTTTTTTTACTGTCTGTAGACGGATCTGGCGATCTGTTTATTTCTCTCTCTCTCTCTCTCTCTCTCTCTCTCTCTCTCTCTCTCTCTCTCTCTCTCTCTCTCTCTCTCTTTCTCTCTCTCTCTCTCTCTCTCTCTCTCTCTCTCTCTCTCTCATGAGTGCAGATTATATGCCACCCTAATTTAGTTATGTTCCTAAATAATTACAAGTATATAACATCATATGCAGGTTTTAAAGATAATTTTTCCCAGTTCAGTACTAATTATGATAAGGTACCGTACTGTAAATGTGTGTAATTGTTACTATGTTGGGATTTTATGTAATTGTATGTTATTTTGTTTTTTTATTATGTAATATTTAAAATACATGTGAGAATAAATGGATTCAGTATGGAGGATGAGAGAAAGGAAGGGCAGAATGTTAGACGGCCTGCGTGCCCAATTCTAAAACCCTTTGAAAATAAAGTTCGTTCTTTCGTTCTCTCATACCTCCATATGTACTATCTAGCTGAATGCAGGCTTGCATTTCCTTATGACCCCATACGTGAAGTATCATGCATACATTTTACGCACATGATTCTCATTTCCGCCCCACCGCCCCATGACAAACACGCCCATGTGAAGCTAAGAGCAGACTGCACAATATATGGAATGTAATCTTCATTACATAAATATTACAATATTATTTTCAGAATACCAAACCATCCTGGCAAGTCAATTTCCAGTAACGCAGAAGTCTGTGCCAGGTCTATTTTCAAAATCCAACAAAACCCTTCTCTGTCTATTTTCAGTCCTGTTTATCATCACCCTTTTCCTTGGCGCTCCTCGCAGGGCATGGCGCCTCCTCTGGAGTTGGTTCCCCTGCAGGAATTCTGCACCAAGCAGTCACGTGCTCTTGCTGTGATGGTTTCTGTAACATTTTGTTTTACATAATGAACTTGCAATCCACATACACAACCTCACACTAGTCGCCTTGTGCGCCATGCATGAGCATGTAGTAGGCCTATTCTTTCTGTGTCTGACAGAAAGAAATACACAGGCGTCAGTAAAACAAGAGGACAAGAAGACGCTGGCGATGGATAGAACACACATTGGGGAAACATGTTAATAGCATTACAAGGTAGTACTCTTCTGGAGTCTCCATGGTAAGCGGGGTAGAGGGGAACCGAAAAACACGCACAGTAGAGAACACGGGACATAAATGAAAGAGATTAAAAAGTCAATGAAAGACTTTAAGTGGATGACTTGGCTTGATTTTGTTGAAAGCCTATGCTTCTTAGGGAACCGAAAGATAATTAATGAATGAATGATTGAATCAATGAATGAATCAATCAATACCATTTAGCTACCCAAGGAGCATAGGCCTTCAACAAACACATGCTAAGTCCACATGTCACGTGACATAGGCCTTCAACAAACACATGCTAAGTCCACCTGTCACGTGACATAGGCCTTCAACAAACACATGCTAAGTCCACCTGTCACGTGACATAGGCCTTCAACAAACACATGCTAAGTCCACCTGTCACGTGACATAGGCCTTCAACAAACACATGCTAAGTCCAACTGTCACGTGCCATAAGCTCAAGCTTTTTCTACGTTTTCCTCGTCATTTTCACTTCTGTCTCCAGCTCTCTTCTCCATGTGTTTCTGGGTCTACCTCTGCCTCTCTTTCCCTGGGGTTTCCAGAACAAGGCCTGCCTTGTAATGCTATCAGTAGGTTTCCTCAATGTGTGTCCTATCTATCGCCAGCATCTTATTCTCACCACTGGCGCTTGCCTGGTTCTTGTCATCAGTTCCACATTAGTGACTTTGTCATACCATTTTAATCAAATGAATGAATGAATGAAAGTTATTAATTGCCATGCTTCTTCATTGAAATGTTTGGTGGTGTCAAATTTGTGTCAAATTAATTAATGGATAAAAATATCCGGGTCAGTCCCACATGGATTATAATGAGGATATAGGGTGTCTATCTTAGCATTTGAGTTGAAGATTCTGATTTTTGTGTTGGACTTGATTTCTCTCGATCCCCATTTATTTCCCAGTGCAGTGAAAACACCCGTTGCCTTTTGCATTCTTATTTTGATATCATTCTCTATCCCTCATACTCTGTCTATATTGCTGCCAAGGTAAATGTATGATTCAACATCTTGTAGGGGTGTTTCTTCTAGAGCAGTATGTTTATAGTTTCCTGCATTTATTCCCATTATCTTTGTCTGAGTTATTGTATAGATGTGTTGTTTGTTTGTTGTTTTGCTTTTTTTTTTTTTTTTTTTTTTTGGTATGCCTTTTTGTTGTTTTTTTTTCTTCTTTTCGTTACGTTCTTGTTTGTTTTAAAAAAAACATACTTAATTTTGATTATGAGTGGGTACTGTAAATGTATGCTGTTATATTACCTTTATAATGTTGCATGCCTTTAAATTAATGCTTAAAGTAACATGTGGGAACGAAAGGAAATAGTATGCAATATAAGTGAGGGTGGAAGGGCGGAAAGTTGGACGAGCCTGCGCGCCCAGTTCTGAACCCTTTGAAAATACAATTCATTCGTTCGTCTGTCTTTTCGCTGTGTATAGATTGGATGAACACGTGGGCACAGGCTAAAACAGGAAGAAGGCTCTACGTATATCTGAACGCCCCAAATAAGAAAGATGCTATTAACCATATTGAACGAAAATATCAAACGAAAATCTTCAAACTGAGAACAGATCATTCATTCAACACTTAATGGCCACAGAAACAGAATATGTTCACAAAATATAGAAAATGTAGACACTGCCCAAACCAGTTGGAGACAGTAGAACAGCATCTACTACTATGCCCTGCACTCCAGTGATTGAGAAAACTCCTGCTACAACACAACCAATCCATAGGCAATACACTTTAGGGCAGCCCAAAACAGCTTATACGAACTGCGCAGTACCACATAATTGCATCAAGGTCACCAAGAGCTCAGTGACAGTGAATCAAAGTCAAGTCAAGATCAACTTGCTGTGTGTAGCCTCTCATCAAGTAATTTAAATTTTGCCTTGCATCTGATTATGGTTACTGAACAGAAGAACCAGGTCATGGGCACAATCTAAATCACTGAATTCCATTTCTGTTGGCTGAAGTCGATGTTTTCATAACTCTTATGATTTAAGTCGATGTTTTCATAACTCTTACGATTTAAGTCGATTTTTTCATAACTCTGACGATTTAAGTCGATGTTTTCATAACTCTGGCGATTTAAATTTTGCCGATGACCTGTACTCAAGCGCTGCACTGGCAAATACCAACCTCAGGCGAGAACCCCTAGTATATATCAGCCAGCATGTGAAGCCCTGAAGAGGACTGCCATCTGCGACTTTTTAGAAAATATTCTATTAAATATTAATACACCACGCGATTCTACTAAAACAAAGCTGTATTAAGGAATCAGTTTTTCAATTTTGCATTGATTGACAGCGCCTTGATTAACCTGAGAACTGAAAAAATAAGCTCGAACGAAGAGAAAGAAGAAGAAGAGGAGAAGAAACACAAGATAAAATAATGCACGTGCTAAATTTTGTGTCTTTCTTTCTGTTTTTAATTTTTGCATCTATAAGAACAGAGTTGGAATGTCGGCTTGTACCACTTCTTTCATAAGGTCACAATATTGCAACGTCTGCAACAAACCGGTGTGCCTCGACTGCTCTTTACCGCGGGAAAAAAATTCCACAGAATGTGTGCAAACATAAATCCTGCTGAAGAGTGATAGGTCGTCCTGCAGGGGGAAAGGAAAAAAAAACCAGTTTCAGTAGAATTCTTGTCTACCAGAGTTGTCAGCGGCAAATTTACAGTTATGAGGGCGTTATTCACTGACCTATCTCTGCGATCCTGGGCCTTGTTCTCTGATTTATTTATGAGGCCCCCATCCTACAACGGTATGAAATAAGTCCCGTGTAGTTAAGGGGGCCTCTTAGAATACAATGAAAGAACATGACTACTGCTCCATCATGCATGTTACAAGAAGCAACTAATATGAAGCATATAACTGGCAACTTCATCGCATCAAACAAATTGCTAAAGAAGACCACCAGTGCAACATCGCATTAATGTTAATTAAGGCTCATGTGTTTAGTGGTTTTTTTCAAGATTATCCTCGAGTTCAAGGGATTTTCCCCTCACTTGTCATATGCCATTATTTTCTTAATTTGTTGTCTTTGTTATTTCTCGTTTTCCATGTCTCAAATTTGAGTAACAGGATCCAAGGAAGAAACTGTATAAACTGAATTAAGACTGCATATTTTATATTATTAATCTCCATATTGTGACGAGTCATAATTCGATCGTTACATTTCGCAGTGACCATCTTTGCTCCCCGTGTACTATGCCAATCCTTTTCTCTCATCAACTCATTATTTTACTCGACGCCTTTATCTTTCGATGTTATTTTCTCCTGGAGTTGACACACTTCAAAGTTGACCTGACCGTTTGACCTGTTTGTCTTTCTTTGCGACTGTCGGTGTTTAGCGAGTAGGGCACAACAAAGCTTGACTCGTGCCGTGTTTAGACATATTTCCAGGTCAAGTTGTTTGGTAAACAGAGAAGTCGGATAACAATCTTGATATTCGAGCACGAGGGGTGATGTAACACTTCCGATGTCTGTGTTGTAATAAAGAACTATGAGGAAGTAACATCTTGGAAGAGATTATAAGTAATAATCTACGGCAGGTCGGTGATGTAATGAGTTTGAAAATAAAATGTAAGAGGCAATGCCATAGATTGTCATGTAGTAATGTTCAACGTGAGGGTGGGGGAAACCCCTACCATAATCTGACGCCTTGCTTATGGTTGGCTTGGTATTGGAAAGCTAAACTGGACTACTTCTGATTCGATCTTTACCCAACTGTTGTAAGTTTATATTGGTGCAACTACACCATTAGTTGTCGCTGGGGATGGCCTATGGAATGTTATCAAGAAGATCTCCAGAAATTGGCTCGTTAAGAAAGAGACCTATTCGAGATAAGAACAAGAAGAAGAGAATGTGAATGCTCTCCACTAGATAGCGTTTTCTAGTAAATTATTCTATTTCCCCACTACCTTATATTCTGCCCCTAGATCTCGACAAAGAAAGAGCCCCCAATCTCATCTAAATGTTGAATGTTACCTATAAGTAACTATTTAATACCGACAGCACGAGTGATACATTAACGAACTAGATAATGATCAATCGGTTATTGGGTTTATTAATTAAATATTTACACATATAGGGTTAGCAGAGAAATAAAAAGTGATGACGGTGAAAGACAATTCCCACACCCACACAAAGATGAGATATAAATAATGTAGTTATTTAACTTTGATGGGGGGGGGGAGGATGGGGTGGGGGGGTTGGGGGGGGGTAGGGGGGGCTGGGGGGAGCGGGGGGGGGGAGGGTGAGAGGGGGAGGGTGGGGGGGGGGGGGGGGGAGGGGCGGGGGCGGGGGGTTCGGGGGGGGGGGGGGAGGGTGGGGGGAGGTGGGGTGCGGGCTGGGGGGAGGGGCGGGGGTGAGGGTGGTGGGGGGGGGGGGGCGGGGGGTGGAGGGGGGGGGGGAGGGGGGGAGGGAGGGAGGGTGGGGGGGAGGGAGGGGGGGGGGGGGGGGGGGGGTGTCATGAGTGCAAGATTATATGGCCACCTTAATTTAGTTATGTTCCTAAAATAATTACAAGTATATTCATCATATGAGGTTTTTAAAGAGAATTTTTCCCAGTTCAGTAATTATGTATGATTATGGTACCCGTACTGTAAATGTGTGTAATTGTTACTATGTTGGGATTTTTATTGTAAATTGGGGGGGATGTTCTATGTGTTGTTTTTTTTATTATGTAATAATTTAAAATACATGTGAGAATGAAATGGATTCTGTATGGAAGGATGAGAGGAAGAGGAAGGGGCAGAATGTTAGTCGGCCTGGTGCCCAATTCTAAACCCTTTGAAAATAATAGTTCGTTCGTTCGTTCTCTCATACCTCCGATATGTACTATCGGAGGCGTGGAAGGGCTGGCTTTGCATTTCATTTATGACCCCATTCGTGAAAGTATCAGGCATACTTTTTTAGCACATGCTTTCTCATTTTTCCGCCCCACGCCGATGACAAACACGCCCATGTGACGCTTAAGAAGCGGACTGCAACAATATATGGAATGTTAATGCTTCATTAACATAAATATTACAATATTATTTTCAGAATACCAAACCATCCTGGCAAGTCATTTCCAGTAACGCAGAAGTCTGTGAGGTTCGTATTTCAAAATCCAACAAAACCCTTCTCTGTCTATTTTCAGTCCTGGGGTATCATCACCCTTTTCCTTGGCGCTCCTCACAGGGCATTGGCGCCTCCTCTTGGGTGTTGGTTCCCTGCAGGAATTCTGCACCAAGCAGTCACGTGCTCTTGCTGTGATGGTTTTCTGTAACATTTTGTTTTACATAATGAACTTGCAATCCACATAGGACAAACCTCACACTAGTCGCTGGTGCGCCATGCATTTGAGCATGTAGTAGGCCTATTCTTTTTCTGTGTCTGACAGAAATACACAGGCGTCAGTTAAAAACATGAGGACAGAGACGGTCGCTGGCGATGGATTAGAACTCACAAATGGGGGAAACATGTTAATAGCATTACATAGGTAGGTACTCTTTGTGGAGTCTCCATGGTATGGGGGGTAGTGGGGGGAACCGAAAAAACAACGCACAGTAGAGAACACGGGGGGGATATATGAAAGGGATTAAAAAGTCAATGAAAGACTTTAAGTGGATGGACTTGGCTTGGATTTTGTTTGATAGCCTATGCTTCTTAGGGAAACCGGATAGATAAGTATTGAGTATGATTGATTGATTCAATTGAATGAATCAATCAATTACCCATTTAGCTACTCCAAGGGAGCATAGGCGGACTTCAACAAACACCATGCTGGGAGTCCACCATTGTCACGTGACATTGGCCTTCAACAAAACACATGCTTAAGTCCACCTGTCCAACGTGGAACATAGGCCTTCAACAAACACTGCTTAGTCCATCTGTCTCGTTGACATAGGCCTTCAACTAAACATCTATGCTAAGTCCACTGTCCACGTGGGGACATAGTCCTTTCAAAAAAACACATGCCTAAGTCACATACTGTCCACGTGCCATAGGCTCAAGCTTTTTATCTACGTTTTCCTCGTCATTTTCACTTCTGTATCCAAGGCTCTCTTCTCCATGTGTTTCTGGGTCTACCTCTGTCTCTTTTCACTGGGGGTTTCCAGTAAACAAGGCCTGCCGTGTAATGCTATCAGTAGGTTTCCTCAATGTGTGTCCCTATCTATCGCACCAGCATTCCTTATTCATCTCCACTGGGGGGACGCTTGCCCCCTTGGTTTCTTGTCATCAGTTCCACATTAGTGACTTTGTCATACCATTTTAATCAAGATGTAAGGAATGAATGAAAGTTATATTATTGCCATTGCTTCTTCATTTGAAATGTTTGGTGGTGTCAAATTTTAGTGTCAAATTAATTATATGGATAAAAATATACGGGTGCAGTCCACATGGATTATAATGAGGATATAGGGTGTCTATCTTAGCATTTGGGTGGGGTTGATTGGGGCGGGGGTTGTGTTTTGGGGCTTGATTTCTCTCAGATCCACCAATTTATTTCCCAGTGCAGTGAAAAACACCCGTTGCCTCTTTGTATTCTTACTTTTTGATAGCATATTCTCTATCCCTCATACTCTGTATATATTGCGGCCAAGGTAAATGTATGATTCACACATCTTGTAGGGGGTGTTTCTTCTTGAGGCCAGTATTGTTTATAGTTTCCTGCATTTATTCCCATTATCTTTGTCTGAGTTATTGTATAGATGTGTTGTTTGTTTGTTGTTTTGCTTTTTTTTTTTTTTTTTTTTTATTTGGTATGCCTTTTTGTTGATTTTTTTTCTTCTTTTCGTAGGTTCTTGTCTATGTTTTAAAAAAAACTGGGACTTAATTGTTGATTTTGAGAGGTACTGTAAATGTATGGGGTTATATTATCTTTTATATTGTTGCATGCTTTTAAAATTAATAGCTTAAAAGTAACAAGGTGGGAGGGTAAGGATATAGTTATGCATTTTAAGTTGGGTGGTGGGTGGAAGGGCGGAAAGTTGGGACGAGCCTGCGCGGCCAGTTCCTGAAACCCTTTGAAAAAATACCAATTTATTCGGTCGTCTTGTGCTTTTCGCTGGTGTATAGATTATAGATTAGGATGACACGTGGGCACAGGCTTAAAACAGGGAAGAAGGCTCTACGTATCTCATGCTTCGACGCCCCAAATAAGAAAGATGATATTAACCATACTTGAACGATAATATTTCAAACGAATAATATTAAAACTGAGAAACAGATCATTCATTTCAAACACTTATTGGCCACAGAAACAGAATTATGTTCACAAAAATATAGATAAATGTAGACACTGCCCAACCAGTTGGAGACAGGGTAGAAACAGCATTCTTACTTACTATGCCCTGCCACTTTCCAGTGGATTGAGAAAACTCCTGCTTACCAACTGGCAACTATGTCCATAGGCAATTACACTTTTAGGGCAGCCCAAAAACAGCTTATGATCTGGGCTGTACGGGGGTGGGGGCATCAAGGTGGGGAAGAGCGGGGGTGGGGAGGGGGGTGGGGGGGAAGTCGGGATCAGGGGGGGGGGGGTGGTGGGGGGGGAGGGGGTAGGGGGGGGGTTGGTTGCGGGGGTGGGGGATGGGGGGGGGGGGGGGGAACCAGGGTCATGGCAGGGAGGGAGGGGCGGGGGGAGGTGGGGGGTGTGGTGGGGGAGAGGGGGGTGGGGTGGGGTGGTGGGGGGGGGGGGAGAGTGGAACGGGGGGGGGGGGGAGGTGGGCGGTGAGGGTGGAGGAGTGGGGGTAGGTGGGGGGCGATAACTGGGTGGGCGGGGGCAGAGGCGGGGGGTAGGAGGAGGGGTGACGGAGGGGGGGCTTGCCGGATGGGGGGGGGGGGGGTGGGCGTGGAGGGTGGGGGGGCGGGGGGGGCGGGGGGGTGCGTGGAGAGGGGGTGGTATATATCAGGGGGGGGGGGGGAATACCTGAGGGAGGGGGGGCGGGTGGGGAGGCTTTTTTAGAAAAATCATTTAATTAGGGGGAAATTACGGAGCGATTCTACTAAAACAAAGCTGGATTTAGGGCTCGGGGGGGTGGGTTGGTGGAGGGGGGGTGGGGGGTGGGTGGGGGGGGAGGGTGGGGAGTAGGCGAAAAAATAGCTGGGGGTGGGGAGGGGGGGGGGGGGGTAAGGGGGGGGGGCGGACGGGTAAAATAATGGGGCGGAGGTGGCTAGGGGGGGTGGGGGGGGGGGGGGGGGGGGGGAGGGTGGGGGGGAGGAGACAGTGGGGGTGGGGGTGGGGTGGGGGGGTCGGGGTGGAGGTAGGGGGGAGGGGGGAGGGGAGACGTGGGGGTGCAGGGGGGGGGAGGGGGGAGGCTCGACCTGGGGGGGGGGGTGGGAGGGGGGGGGCTTCACAGGGGGGGGATGGGGGGGTGGGAGGGGGGGGTAGGGGGGGGGGAGGGGGGGGGATTGGGGGGGGTCTGGGCCGGGGGGGGCTGGGTGGTGGATGGGCGGGGGGGGGGTGGAGTAGATCTTGTGGGGTGGGGGGGTGTCGGGCGGCAAAATGGGGGTATGTGGGGGGGGGGGTTCACTGACCTATATCTGCGGGGCGGGGGGGGAGGGGTTCACTGATGGAGGCGGGGGGGGGGGGGGGGGGGGCGGTGGGGTGGGGGGGGGGGGACGGGGGGGGGGGTGGAGTGAATGTAGAGGCGGAGGGGAGGGTTGGGGGGGCCTGGGGGGGGGGGGGGGGGGACGGGGGGGGGGGCCGGGAGGCATGTTACAGGGGGCAACTAGGGGAGGGGGGGGGGGGGGTGGGGGGGACTTGGGGGGCCCCGTTTTATTTTTTTTTTTTTTTTAGCACCACCAGTTTGTTTTATTTTTTTTTTTTTTTTTTTTTTTTTTTTTTTTTTTTTTTTTTTTTTGTTTTTTTCCAGATTTCAAAACTGAAATCTAACACATATTAATTGACCTCCCCCCCCATACTTTTTACAAAACCCCCCCCCCCCCCCCCCCCCCTCCCCAACGTTTCACTTTAAAACCCTCCTTACATTTGTTTTTCTTTTTATTTTTTTTTTTTTTTTTGCCATTATTTTGTTTTATATTCTTTTTCCTTTGTTTTGTCTGTGTT
The DNA here is from genome assembly GCA_024509875.1 of Oreohelix idahoensis. NCBI lineage: Eukaryota > Metazoa > Mollusca > Gastropoda > Stylommatophora > Oreohelicidae > Oreohelix > Oreohelix idahoensis. Next base: position 40,447 of record JAMPIV010017850.1, on the reverse strand, counting down.
TTTTGTTTTATTTTTTTTTTCTCAAATTTGAGTAACAGGATCCAAGGAAGAAACTGTATAAACTGAATTAAGACTGCATATTTTATATTATTAATCTCCATATTGTGACGAGTCATAATTCGATCGTTACATTTCGCAGTGACCATCTTTGCTCCCCGTGTACTATGCCAATCCTTTTCTCTCATCAACTCATTATTTTACTCGACGCCTTTATCTTTCGATGTTATTTTCTCCTGGAGTTGACACCACTTCAAAGTTGACCTGACCGTTTGATCTGTTTGCCTTTCTTTGCGGCTGTCGGTGTTTAGCGAGTAGGGCACAGACATCGTTTTTGTTAAGTAAGAGGGACGAGTAAGAGATAAGCAGGGATCGTCTTAGCACAAGCTGGTATACGGCGACTAAAACCAATAAGTGTCGGGGAATGCAGATATCGAACGTTTGATTCGTTGACATGGTTTGCAGAAAACTGCCACAAAACAATGTTGCCTCGGGTTTTCCAATCTGGACAACAGATGGCATTTTAAGATTATGTGTTAATTTTGCAAGCTTGACTGGTGCCGTGTTTAGACATATTTCCGGGTCAAGTTGTTTGGTAAACAGAGATGTCGGATAACAATCTTGATATTCGAGCACGAGGAGTGATGTAACACTTCCGATGTCTGTGTTGTAATAAAGAACTATGAGGAAGTAACATCTTGGAAGAGATTATAAGTAATAATCTACGGCAGGTCGGTGATATAATGAGTTTGAAAATAAAATGTAAGAGGCAATGCCATAGATTGTCGTGTAGTAATGTTCAACGTGAGGGTGGGGGAAACCCCTACCATAATCTGACGCATTGCTTATGGTTGGCTTGGTATTGTAAAGCTAAACTGGACTACTTCTGATTCGATCTTTACCCAACTGTCGTAAGTTTATATTAGTGCAACTACACCATTAGTTGTCGCTGGGGATGGCCTATGGAATGTTATCAAGAAGATCTCCAGAAATTGGCTCGTTAAGAAAGAAAGAGACCTATTCGAGATAAGGACAAGAAGAAGATAATGTGAATGCTCTCCACTAGACAGCGTTTTCTAGTAAATTATTCTATTTCCCCATGACCTTAGATTCTGCCCCTAGATCTCGACAAAGAAAGAGCCCCCAATCTCATCTAAATGTTGAATGTTACCTATATGTAACTATTTAATACCGACAGCACGAGTGATACATTAACGAACTAGATAATGATCAATCGGTTATTGGGTTTATTAATTAAATATTTACACATATAGGGTTGAGTGTTACCACACTTATGTCCAATCTACTCTGTCTATGTGTCTCTTAATGCTCCTCCACTGTATGATGATTGTCACGGTTTGCCTCCTTGTAGCTCTGCGGTAGTGGTCCAACAGTGGCCAAGACTCAAGAGTAACTGATGCGGGTCTTCAAAGGTGTGTAACTTCACTCAAGATTGCTCTTGGCAGAGTTGTAGGTAGAAGGATAATTTTGCTTCTACCTCCAGGGAGTCTTCACAAGATATTCAGAAAAACGAGAACAATGCTGCATTGGCTGAGCACGTTAACTCTAGTATCTGCCGTCAACTTTTGTGAAGGATAGGGTTATCTTATAAATCGTTTGCTCGTTCAAGCCCCAAGCTGATTTAATTCAGCGAATTCCTCTTATTATTATTGTAGAGCTCTGTTTAAGTGTATTTAAGAAATTGTCTGAGACATACGGATACAACACATTCAAAATGATTAAAGCAACTTTAAATTTGGATAGATATAAGTAAAAATTTAATATTCAATTAGGTTTTACAGTTAAAAAAAGAATAATTCTTTAACAAAAATTGGTCATCATCATTTGATGTTAATGGGGATTAATATAAGGGGAAGTTTCACTTGGCAGCTTTTATTTGTACACTTAGCTGCTGGGGTTTCTGCTCCCGCTGGTGTTTTGATTCTTAGCAGATAGGTGACTGGATCGCTCGCGTCCCTGGTCAAAATTAAGTGTTGCAGCACGTTTCAATTATAATCAGGGAGTAACAGCAAAGCTGGTCCCGCGTCTCTAAGACCAGTCTGGTGATGGTGTCTAGCGTTCACTTCAGGCCACTTATACCCTCACTTGTTCCAGAAATAGTACCCTCAACTAATACCACCAACTAGTAGGGCAAAAGAAGAGAAACAAATACCCTCTGAGTATTGAGTTTCCCTACAAATACTTACGTGCCCCCTTCTTTTCATTCCACCCTCCATCTACCCTCAGAACTTTTACCCTCTCTGAGAATTAAATTTGATCCCAGTGGGCGAAAAACTATCTTTACATTTAAAATGAATAGTTTTATATTTAACTTTAGTTGAAAATGTTAACTATATAGTTTGAATTTGTTTACATTCACATCGGTTGATAAGATTGTAAACTTTCATTACAGTTAGAGTGAATATGTTTTACATTTACACTGGTTGAAAAGGTTGAAACTTTCATTACATTTAGAGTGAATATGTTTTACATTTACACTGGGTGAAAAGATTAATAATATAACAAGTATGTACATCATTTCTTTCATCATTCGATCCCTGCTCCATATGGAACTTGGGACTACCTCTGCTTTTGGTTCTTTATAAGAAACTCGCAATAAAGCAATCACCAGCCCTGGCAGTGGTGGTTCATGAAATCATCATTCTATATGCTGAGGTTGCCAGCCTCAAATGACTTGGACATCCACTAGCAATTTTCACATATTAATATTCGCATGTCAATATATACGTAGTAGTTCACATGTTAATAATGAAAAAATATAGATTTCAAAATGTAAAACTTACGCCAATCTTTAGGCTCACAGACTGCTGGCTCAAAGAATTAAAGGCACTTGTATAGGCCTCTTACACTTGGTCTGGGGGTGTTGTTACTTTAGTAATAGGTTCCCACTTTGACTTGTGTTTCAGTTCCCTCAGATTCTGGTTTTCCGTGTTAAAATATTAGAGTTTTCCTGGGCTCTAAGTCCTCAAGACGCTCAAACAAGGGTCGGTCCAATAAATGAAAGCTGATTTTAGTCTTAACTCTGGCAAGGTCTGGTTGTCTTCTTGGCGCGAAGACAACACCCGCGACACATATTTTACACAAGAATTTAACGGCCGATATTGCAGTCTCTGTTTTCGTGTATATCTGTGTTCCTGTTTTTAGCAAATTCGTGTCACAAAATGAGTCGTATTGGCTTCCTACGAAATGGTACATTATTTCCCCAAGGGAGCCTTCTCCGCCCCATTTGGTTATAATCAGTTCTGCTCCTATCTGCACTTTCATTATCATCATCTTTTGCGCTCCTTACAGATAACGGAGTAACGACTGTAGTTGGTCACCTTGCAGGCAGCCTGCATCAAGCATTCACATGCTCTTGTAGCGGACGTTTCTGTGGCAATTAGTTTTATACTACGACGTTGCCTGCCCCAAGCACAGTTGTAATATTTGTCGCCTTGTACGACATGCATGAGGGTACAGTAGTTCTATTCTTTGTCTTTTCAGAGACCCCCGGGAAATACATGGGGGATGTCTCCACTGTAGTCAATATAAAACAAACTTTTAGACTGCGTTAAAGACGTATATATTTTAAAATATTCCTCAAGCCAATTTAATTGGCAGAAGTTTGCTGGAGGTGTATGATCCTTTGGGCGCTGAAAGCTGACAAGATGGCATGAAAATTTACAATTACATGATATATATTATAAGATATTTTACCATGTGCAGTTCCCAAAATGCCTATGAGCAGAGGCGTCCCTAAAGTTTTTTTTCCCCCGGGGCAGATCCTAATTTTGGCACTCCCTCCTCATGAAGGAACACAGTTGCAAGTACATTTTTAACAATAAATACTATCTTAATAGTATCATAACAGTACCGCCGCCCTCGTACCTCCTTAGTGCGCCACTGCCTATGAGGATACAAGAAAAAAATAGGTCTACTGATATCTCAGACATGTCGCTGGATGCGAGTAATAATAGTTTGGATATGGGTCTGGCAACCGTATGATGTCAAACTGACTACTACAGAAACCACTACTGAAATAGCACATGAATGCTAAGATGACAGGCATCCTGCAAGGGGACAGGTTACATTGGTGTTTCCAGGCTCCACCACAGAGTGCGACAGGGGAAATGAATGAGATAGTTTCTACCTCTCACACACACATATATATACCTACTTACTTACTACTGGGTCGACCCAGCCCCAAATGGGTACCAGAGCAACTCTGGGGAGGTTAAGGCGGCCGGCGTGATGCCGACCACATCACCCCTCGTGTGCCGACGGTCAAGATAATATGGGCCTAACACCATATTCCCAATATGCCTCAATGGGCGTGTAACGGGTTCCTTTACCTTTTACTTACTACATACTAATCTATCTACCTACCTGTCTATCTGCCTGTCTGTCTGCCTGCCTGTCTGTCAGTCTGTCTATCTATCTATCTATCCATCTATCTATCTATCTATCTATCTATCTATCTATCTATCTATCTATCTATCTATCTATCTATCTATCTATCTATCTATCTATCTATCTATCTATCTATCTATCTATCTATCTATCTATCTAGCTAGCTATCTATCTATCTATCTATCTATCTAAATTATCAGCCATTTTGAGCCTGGGATAGAAAGAGTTAACATAAAGTAAAACACACACACATACACACACACACATGTAGACAAGAGACTTCGGGGGTTATGAAAATAATATATGAGGGACTGAGAAAGATGGGAGCAAAATATTCAGTAGGCGTAGACGTAACGGCGATATAAGACTGTCTTAATGGTTGAATTCCTCGCGAATTTTATCTTCCAGCTGCCACTTTTCTTTTAAACGGAAAGGGGTATGGAGGCTGGGAACATAACAGAAGTTCTGCTGGAAGAAGCGGCATGAATTTTAAAACAGGAGAATTGGGGTGAAAATAAGTGCAAACAAATATGATAACAATCACCGCAGTTTTGTTTTTGTTTTTTTTAATGCCTTTTTTCCTTCTCTTTCTTCTTCTCTTAATCATTACATAACATGCGCCTTCTGCTAATTTCAAAATGACTGTAATTTATATAATAACCATTCACTTCTGACGATCACACACTATTTATATTAGTAAAGTGCTGACGAATCATTTAAATATGGCTGTAGAACCTTCACGTCAACTTTTTCTCCTTCGTGAAATATTCTTTTCGTTCGTTTTCTTATCTCTTAATCTTTAGGGTGTGTGTGCGTCCGCGAGCGAGTGCATGCGTGTGTGTAACTAGCGCTGTTGCCTGCGAATTTAGAATATAGTTTTTTTTAAATCTCTTTTCTGTTTTTCCCCCTTTTAAACCCCAGAACTCCTCAGTAGGTCTGTAAATAAACAGAGGCTGGCGAGAATGTGCGACGCCAGCCAATGATAAGGGCTTGAGTTTTTCTTCCAAGTTCACGAAAGCGTCTACACCCGTTCTTATATAAACTGCTTGGTATACAGTAGGCCAAACTCGTGAACATAAAAATTTGACATGACTTGTAGAAAAAAAATGTTTTGATACTAATTTTGTGCTCATGTCTGCAAAACTCGCATACATTCAAAGATGCAAAACGCGCTAACTTGCTAATCTAGTACTGTACAACTCTATATTTTCAAATTGTTCAGCTTAAATTGTTTATACTTCAGCTTACAAAGTTCTATAACTTGTTTATGTTACACTTTACAAGTTCTATAACTTGTTTGTGTTACACCTTAGAGGGTCTATAACTTGTTTACGTTACACTTTACAAGTTCTATAACTTGTTTATGTTAATCTTACATGGCTCCAAAATTTGTCTATGTTACATCTTATAAATTCAATAACTTTGTTTATCTTACATCTTACAAGCTCTATAACGTGTTTATCTTACATCCTCCATGGCTGTATAACATGTTAATGTTACATCTTACACAGCTCTATAACTTGTTTCTGTTACATCTTACTTGGCTCTATAACATGTTTATGTTACATCTTACAGGCTCTATAACTAGTTTATGTTACATCATACAGGATCTATAACTTGTATATATTACATCTTAAAAGGCTCCATACCTTCTTTATATTACATCTTACAGGCGCTATAACTTGTTTATGTTACATCTTACAGGTTCTATAAATTGTTTACGTTGCAACTGACGTGGCTTCTTAAGAACGCATGAATGCAAAGTCACGTGCTGTCTCTGATGTCTTTCATTTTCCTTATCGTCCTCTCCTGTAAGCTTATGATTACGTTTTTACCCCGACTGCGTGGCTAAACCAAAATAAATTCGGAGCACTGTGTTCCAGAGCTAAGGGGATAATAAAACAGGCCTACCACTATTTCAGAGATCTAATATTTCGCTGTAAAAGTAAATTTAGTCTTCCCATATATCGTGCTAGTGTTTTGGTGCTGAATGTGATGTGGGACGATTATTTTTGCTTAAATCTTTCTTTCTTTCTTTTTTTATTCCCTCCTACACTAATTACAAATATTACTTACTTACTTACTTACTTAGTCGTTCCTCTTCTACCGTGAGGTGTAGAGGTTTGGAAGAAAGAGCGCCAGACTATCCTATCGGCTGTCTTCTTCCTGGCCTGGTTCCATTCTAGTCCTCGGTCCTTCAAAGATTGTCTAATATTGTCCTCCCAGCGGACTCTGGGTCGTCCTGGAGGTCTAGATCCCTGGCTCTTTGTTTCCCATGCTTGTCGTGGTAGCCGATCTTCTCCCATTCTGCAGACATGGCCAAACCATCTTAGTTGGGACTGTTCTATTTGGGTCTGCAGCGGGTGGGATTTTAGGCCTTGACGTATCGTCTGGTTGCGGACCATGTCTCTTCTTGTTACTTCAACCACCTTCCTCAGATACCTCATTTCTGAGGTTTGAATCTGGCTTTTGTGGGTTGTAGTCATTGCCCATGACTCGCATCCATATGTCAAGACTAATTACAAATATACATGTATATAATCCATGCCGGTTTTTGGGTGCTGCGGCCGCGCCGGGCACCGACTGGTGAGACTACATTTTAAAAAGTGTAATACACTATATAACTCAGACATCACGGTCTTTTATATTTTGATATGCGCCCTAATATAACCGACAGACCTTAGGTTGAAAGTGGCGCGCCTCGCCAAAACGAGGCAAAATGTTATTAAAAGACAAAAACAAAAAAAAACCACTTGTGAGGGGCGCCAAAATGTATTTTTAAAAAAATATAAACATTAAAATGTTTAAATAGAAAAGAATAATAAAACAAAAAATGTCAGTCAAAAATTATTTGTTTGGTTTAGTTTGACCATCTTCACTGCACAGGAAGACTCCATCAGTGCTCCAATCTCCTCCCTTAGATCACACAAAGAGGATCTCAGCACAGTACACGAGCTCCGTAGCACCGGCGAGGATCCCAATGTGTGTATACAGGAATCACACATTCTATTAATATTTTTGTGGTGCTTTGACGGTATTGCCTCCCCTGCTTTGCAGTAGTGGTCCAACAGTGGCCAAAACTCAATAGTATCTTATATGGGTTTCAAAGGTATCTACCTTCGCACAAGATTACTCTTGGTAGAGTTGTAGAAAGAAGGGTAATGACACTTCTATTATAAAGGGAGTATTCACAAGATATTCAGATAAGCGAAAACAATGCTGCTTTGGCTGAGCATGTTAACTCTATAATCTGCCGACAAATTTTGTGAAGGAATTAAGCACTTATTAAGTTCAGCTCGTTCAAGCCCCCCACCCCTGATTTACTCAGTGGAATTCATATTATTATGGTATAGCTCTGTTTAGAGTGTGTGTAGTAAATTGACTGAGACAAACATGCAGTAACTTTAAAATGATTAAATCGAAGTTAAATTTGTAACATTACAAATAGCAAAATTTAATAATCACTTTAGGTTTTAACAGTTTGAAAATAAATTGAATAGTTTAGAAAAAATGTTTCACCAACGATTTATAGTAGAGATGATGGGGGAAAAGTTCACATTGGCAGCGTATATTTTTCACTTAGCTGCCAGTAGTAGTTTCTGCTCCCGCTGATGGGTTCGGTGTACACTGCTCTCGCTCGTCAAGGTTAAAGGCTCCGCACGTTCCTAGATCGTCAAGGAGTAACGGCCAAGGTGGTCCTGCGTCTGTCTATAAGACCCTCCTATGATGACGTCTCGCACAACATCAGTCGACTTCTACCTTCACTTGGTTCCAGAGATAGTACTTTCTGCTGGTACCACCAATAATTATGGTAAAGAATAGAAACGAAACGCTCTCCTCAGTATTGCGTTTCCCGACACATACTTATGTGCCCCCTCTTTTATTCTACCATCCCATTTTATCTCAGAATTTGCCCTCGATGAGAATTAAATTTAATCCCTCGGGATAAAACTTTCTTTACATTTAAATTGAATAGCTTTAGCTGTATATTACATTTAAATGAAAAAGTTAATAATACAAATATAATATGTTTGCATTTACATTTCTACTGATTGAAAAGTGTTTACAATATAAATTGAATATGTTTTCATTGATGTTTACACTGATTGAACAGTTTGAAACTTTCATTAATTTAAAAAATGAATATTTTCACAAAGACATTTACACTGGTTTAAAGCTTGAAAACTTACATAAATTTTAAAGTGAATATGTTTATATGGACATTTACACAGCTTGAAATTGAAGGTATTATAATTAAAATGTACATACTTTCTTTCATCTTGTTCCTCTCTGCTCCATAGGAACCTGGGACTACTTTATGCTTTTAGTTCTTTTTAAGAAACTAATACTAAAGCAATCACCAGCCCGTGCAGTGGTGGTTCATGAATCATCATTCTATACGCTGAGGTTGCGAGCCTCAAATGACTTGGACATCCACGAGCGATTTTCACATGTTAAAATGTACATGGCAATATACATAAATATGTTAGTTCACATGTTAGTAATGAAATATAGAATGTTAAACCGATAACTTACGCCAATCCTGGCTCACAGACTTGTTGCTCAGATGAATAAAAGAGACTTAAATCGGCCTCTTACAAGCGTCTGGGGTGTCGTTAATTTAATAAGTTCCCTCTCTGACTTCGTGTGTGGTCCTTCAGTTTCCTCAGTCCCGATTTCCTTATTTAATATGAAAGAGATTTCCTGGGCTATGAAAGTGCGTCCAAAATTCTCCAATAAAAGGTGTCCGGTATGTAAAGAAGAAATTCTGAATTCTAGGCTTCACTCTAGCAAGGTCTGGTATCTTGTCAAGCGATTTTCACAGTGGAATAACACTGACTGAAGCGTCAGATTATATTCACTGCCTTCCCACGCATTCGTTGTTATGGCGCACAACTGATCAGCCAATCTGATTTGAATATTTTGCATGACTCATTGTTACCGGTGGGTTTTCTTTACTAGACTGTCTCTGATGTTGTCAGAGTTGTCGGGCTTACAACATGTGGCCAACGTATTACTTGATAACGCGAATATGATGTGGGCCGTCAATTTGGCTTATGGCTGACAATGGAGCCCGGTAACAATGTTTAATGGGTCAATGCAGGATGACCAACTGGCACGGATAAACACTGTACTCGTTGGGAGAGTTAGTGTTAACAACATTTTTATTCATGACGAACACTTTACATCCATAGTTTACAGACATTCGTCATCAGCAATGGTCATGGTATAAAAATGTACACAGCATAATTACGATTCACCAAAGGCGTGGACTAACTGTACCAACCGTTACCACATCAAGATTAACGGATTATTGATATACATGGTTCTGACAAAATGTCCATGTTAATATTTTTTACGTAGTTATCAATATTCCTTTACGTTTCGATCTATTCCTAGCGTTAGTGGGACGCACTAGAACTTGACTTTGCTGGCCAAGTTGAAGCTCTGCCATAACGTTTACAGAAACCTAAGTATTGGAGGCAAGATACTTAAAACGAGACGTTTTCTGGCTCAATATTCCAATCACAAGCTTCTTAGCATAGCTCCCTCAAGAAGAGTGTATTCATCTTTCAGATGATCATAATTACTACATATTCGTGTCTTCCCTTGACTTGGGTAAGAACACCATAATCAATCACGCCTATACCCGATGCTAGTTATCTCGATCTGCCTCAAGTACGTTGCCCAGATAGCAACAAATCACCGCGACAAACCACGCCATACCCGTTTAAGAATGGTGCACGGTCGTACGCAAATAATCAAACATACAATTAACCTAGATGCGCTCAAATGTGCGTCTACAAAATACTAGACGCACTTGTGAGGATCTCAAACATTTAACTCCCCCTCTATGAATATAAAATAACTTAACACTCATCTAGTGCAAAATTTCAAACATTACTTTTCTGAAAATGGGCGGTATACATCCGATTGCTCTGTGTACCGGCTTACAAACGGTAACCTCACAGGACAATGTGTTCCAAAAGTAACTATTCATTACTTTATCAGAAAGTAATCTCTTATCTGTGTCTGTCCATCAGTTGTCTCCCCGTACTCTGGCCTTTATCAGCGCTTAGCAAATACACTGGCGATTTTCGTGGGGCTAATCCTTCGTGGCCAAGATTTGGTACAAAGGAATTTTACCATCCTGCCTGTCCTTAATATTATTTCTGCTCCTTGCAAAGCTTCGCGAAGGGGCAGGAAACAAACAGACGTAATAACTTATCCCTGAGAGGGGTGTAAGAAAGAAAATACATAATATCTGCTACACATAGCAGAGAACGAAAGAAAGAAAGTGCGACAATTGAAAGCACGCAATAAAAATCAGTACCACAAATGTACCGATACTGCCGGAGTGAAACAGAGATCATGAGGGATCGCTCCATTCTGTCACAGTGCGTAGGTTTCTAATTTTTTAAATTTTGTCAGCCATATGGCCTACTCTTTACGATTTCCAACTGCCAGGGGATTTTTAACGTGCGCAAAATGCACTGGACCTCCTATTTTTTCGTCCTTATCCGAGATGGCTGGGCATTCGAGCTCACTATCCAGGAGATCGGGAAGGAAGGAAAGGGGGGGGGGGGGGGGGGGACATTATTAGGAACCACTGGTTTTGAAAAAAAAATTAAATTTGTTGTTGCTAACATGAAGGGCTGTGGTAAAGTGGGATGTTATAAATATTTATAGGGGACTTAGTGTACTGACTGAGATCAGCTGTGAAGGTATCTATATCTAATAAGAGTAGTGTATTATAGATAACCTTACTTGCTGCCACATATGTATACCTCAGTCAGAATTATTCTGGAATAGTGTGATGACTACGTTATATGTCTAGGGTATGTGTATGATGAAGTGTAAGTCATAACAACAACAGACAGATAAACAATTTAATTTATTCCACCACACTTGACAACACTGTGACACTCACATACATAAAACACTCTACGAGGATATCTTAAAGGAGTCACTGATAACTTTTCAAATAACAATATGTATTCAGTGCTGTCATGAATGTATATGTGTCCTGATTCAAATACAAAGGGAACCAGGAATCACAATCAATTTTAATTACAAGTTATATGTACATAATTTGTCAATATGAATCTTGTAGTGACATATATTATTAATAGTATCCTATGTGTGTCAGTTGTGTAGTAGTAATCTGAGGTAATACTGGTTTTGTTTTGTTCAAGCTCTGTTGGTATTTGTCATCATGACTTCAATAGTTTGTCTTTGTTGGAACTAGTATTGGAGATGTTCTCAGTTCCTGGCATTAAAACAATTAAATTCCCCTCTTAATTTTATTTTACAGTGTCATTTTAAGATGGGGGTACATAATGTTGAGCTCCATGGCCACACTCTCTTATCTTTCGTGATGACTGCAGTAAAAGACTCCTCTGCTCTATTACTTTAATGAGTTCTGGAGTCACCCCACTGGTTGCTATATGGACCAAGGAGTATGCTGTCCACCTCTGGCTTTAGCAAAGCTCTGACCAGGTGCTGCTCAATAACTTTAAGACCACGGTCCCTGAAACAAGAAGGTTGTACCTCCTACTTCAGAACTATTTATACTCTATGTCTACACTGAGCACAATACATCACAAACATTGAGTTCAGAGCGTTAGGCCAACTGTCAGCTTCATCTGAAATACTTTATACCAGTATTTCCCTCCCTAATGGTTACTACGCCTCTGCAATTCCAGCATTATTTCTTTCTAGTCAATAATCTAGGTGTCAGTGTACTGTTTGGCCATTCCATGCAGTTTTACTTTCCTCCGACACCTTCTGTTCAGGCTGGAGCTCTATAGGCTTTACATCATGTTCGCTACTGAACTACACATATATACAGACATAAATTATCAATTTACATTCAATTTTCATTAAAAGATATTGAATATTTCAAGCTTACCACAATTCATAGAAATAATAAACAGTTTCGTTGACTGGCAATGAATATAGCACAACTCCGATCTGCCGATGTCCCAGGCTTTATTTTATAAAAAATATACACTGGTGCTCAACGCACTGCTTCTTAGTAGGTTTATTACAAGATGTGGCAATGAACAGACGCTCTGAATTGAGTATATTCGCAGCTCTACCCAATCAAACCATGTCTACACATCTTTTCAAAAAAAATACTCCTTTTTCACGTTTCCCCTGACAACACAAGATAGTATTTATAGCCCGACCAATCGTGTTTAGTCTTATATTTGTTGCGCTCCAATCAAATAGGAGTTAACATGGTAGGCTATTTCCGTAACGTAATGTTTTTTCAAACACGTTATAAAAAAAAAATTTTTATGAGCAGAAATGATTTCATGCTGTCAGGCATCCCCACTATTTTATTTTGGTTATAATTTATTAATTCCTGGACTATTTGCGTAACACTTAACATATTCTGTGTCAGCAAGCCCTAAGGAATCCAAATATCTCAATCTAAGGGAGCTAGGTGGCTGCGTTCAAAATGTGCATTTTCTACCACCTCCTGTTCACTTCCATCCCCATGTGGTGTCTGGGTACTGTCATGTTTTCAAACGTAAACCCATCTAATGTCATCTTTCCTAATAAGCGTTTTCCAGGTTTTTTTAAAACCTAACTCTGGGAAGGTTAGTGTTTTTATCACTGTCCGTCTGAAAAAAAAAGTTAGTGCATGTGGCCTTACACGCGTGATGGCAGCAATTGTGTATCGCGCGACGCGTGTTTAGTATTGCATGCTTCCTGCCTTCATTCGCCCCTCTCTCTCTCCTGCTTTATCTGTCTTTTAGTTACGCCGTGTATGGAATGAATGAAATATTAAATCTAGGTCATTGATCAGCTTGCGTATCTCAAGGTCAGTACACGTTTCATTGAAGAAAGCGGGTAATAATACAGTAGGCTTTTACTATCAACGTGAAAGCGTTACAATTTGCAGACGAAGCAGAAAACAAGGGGATTTCGAGTACAGTCATTGTGACAGCACTGTTCTTTTACCATTTCTCTTTTCTTTATTAAATGTATTTGTTAGGCTTTATATTTACCTGATAATTTATATATGTGGATTAGAATATTCCACGACATCTCCCCTCTTAAAACAGACATTATATGTCAGTCCTTTATTCTATATACACATAGAGAAATTTATTATTATTTCTGGGGTTTAGGGTGATTCTCATTACACGGATGGCGGCTTAAAAAATCCGCTCCCAAATTTGTTTTTCCAGATATATACTCAATGCTAAAATTATATGGAGCCAAAAGTAAGGACCATCGGAGTAACCTAGAATTCTCATGCCTAGCCTGTGCTAGAAACGATAAAGGTTTGTGATCCGTTTGCAACTTAAATGCCTTCCCATACAGATAAATATTGAATTTCTTTATTGCCCATATTACTGCAAGACATTCTTTTTCGCTAGTTGAGTAGTTGATTTCAGCTTTATTCAACTTTCTGCTAGCATATGCCACTGGGCTTAATTCCCCATCCAATGCATCTGATTTCTGTAGTAGAGTTGCACCTAACCCAATATTACTGGCATCCGTCCTTACTATGAATTCTTGACTTAAGTCAGGTAATTTCAAAATAGGTTTGCTTGTGAGCTTTTCCTTCAATTCCTGGTAAGCCATTTCACATTGTGGTGTCCATGTAATGCGATCTGGATGTCCTTTACGTGTCAAATCAGTTAACGGTGCACATATGGAATTAAAGTTTTTGATATACTTCTGGTAGAAACCACATAATGAGACAAAGGATCTCACGTCCTTCTTGGTTTGTGGTCTCGGGGCTTTCTTTAATTTCTCTAAATTCTTTGGGTCAGGGGTCATGTTTCCCTGATAAACTGTGTGTCCCAAAAATTCCAATTCTTTACATCCAACGCAACATTTGGTTGGTCGGGCTGTTAAATTTGCTTCCCTAAGTCGATTAAACAGCATATTCAGAGAGTCAATGTGTTCCTCAAATGTTTCTGTTGCTATAAGGATATCATCCATGAAATTTGTTATATATGGATTATTCAGAGGGTCCAATAATTTTCTCATCATTCTAGAGAAGACACTAGGCGCATTCTTCAATCCAAATGGCAATCTATTAAACTCATAGTGTCCTTCTGAGGTACTAAAAGCTAGGTATGGTCTAACCTCAGGCTTTACTGGAATCTGATAGTATCCTTTACTCAGATCCACTTTTGAGAAATATTTAGCTTTATTTAGTCTGGCAAACAGCTGATTTGTATCCGGCAATGGATCCACCTGTCCTTCTGTAATAGCATTCAGTCTCCTGTAATCTATACAGAGTCTATGTTCTCCAGAGGGCTTCCTTAAGAGTACAACACCGGAACTATACGAAGATTCACTGTGCGAAATAATTCCTTCCTTCAACAGATAGTCTATCTCTTCCTTCAAAGCTTTCTCCTTAGCAAACGGAATCGAATATGGTTTCATACAGACAGGTGTGGGGTCTATCAGTTTCATATCATATTCCAATAGGTTTGTATGCCCTGGTCGGTCTGTTAACACCTCTGCATGATTATTTAGAACCTGTTGCACTCTCTCTTTCTGAGTTTTCGTTAAATGTGTACTGATTTTCACCTGTGCTGCTGTCTCACAGGGGTGTAATGGATATTCAAATGATGAAAGTGGTTCCTTTTTCATCTCCATGGCGATGGACAAGGTCAACAAGTGTGTCTCTTCCTGATGTTCTCTTTCCAAATATTTCTTCAGGAGATTCACATGATAGATTTTTTCTTTCCCCTTCTTATCTATCTTATAATTTGTTCTAGACACCTTCTCTAAAACTGTATATGGACCTTGCCATCCAATCTGTAACTTATTCTGACTCCCGGGGAGAAGAAGCAGTACCTTCTCTCCCACAACCAAATCTCTGTCT
Source organism: Oreohelix idahoensis (assembly GCA_024509875.1). Lineage (NCBI taxonomy): Eukaryota > Metazoa > Mollusca > Gastropoda > Stylommatophora > Oreohelicidae > Oreohelix > Oreohelix idahoensis. The sequence continues at coordinate 25,179 of JAMPIV010017850.1, read as the reverse complement.
TTCGCCTTCCTGTTATAATAGGCAGCATGTTTCTTCCTGGCTTGTTTCAAATTTTCATTGGCAAGTTTCCAGCCAGTTTTTAAACGAGTGGTCAGCTCATTCACATATTGGTATGAAGATGTAATGTTTTCCTCTGCCTTTTCATCAGTCCACGTTCTTAACAAAGCTTCGAGTGGATCTTTTATTGGCCTTCCAAACAATAATGTTGCCGGGGCCATACCGGTTGAACTATGGGGTACCTCCCGATAAGCAAAGAGGGCGGCGTGCAGGTACTGGTCCCATGTATCTGGTTTTTCGTGTGCCAACTTTCTCAGGATCGACATCAACGTGCCGTTAAATCTTTCCACTTGGCCGTTCCCTTGGGGATGGTACACACTACAATGGAAGTGTTTGGCCTGGAAGATCCTGAAAACTTCTTCAGTTAGTTTCCCCTTGAACTGAGAGCCATTATCAGTCAAGATTTGATTGGGAAAGCCTAACCTTGTGAAAATTGTGAGCAATGCCTCTGCCACATGTTTAGAATCAATCGATGACAGGGCTACTGCCTCTCCCCACATAGAACAAGTGTCCACCAGAGTCAGAATGTAGCTGTTCCTTCTCTTGGTTCGGGTGAGAGGTCCCAAGATCCACGGCAACTCTCTCAAAGGGTGTTCCCACTATGGGCATTTCCCCCAGAGTTGCTGGTGCAGTCCAATGTTTAGGTGCTACTCGTTGGCACTCTGGACAGGATTTTACATATCGTTTGATATCTTCAGTTATTCCTGGCCAGAAATAGTGACAAGCTATTCGCTGTCCTGTTGCGCTGATTCCCATATGACCACTGAAGGGAATCGCATGCCCTAGTTCCAACACTTTAGTCCTATATGAAGTGGGAAGGACCAGCTGTCCGTGACCATTGGATTCAGATCCAGCCTTCCTATATATCAGTTTGTTCTTCATATAAAACTCTCCCTTGCCTGGAGGTGTATGAGATTTGGGCAACTTCTTGAAACATGGCTTGAGTGTTTTGTCCTCAGCCTGTGCCTTCCTCATCTCATCTGGATGAGTATTTATTGGATTATCCTCCTCCTTTTTAGACTGTGATCTGGTCTGCACTGTTGCCAATATCACAGGTCTCTTGGGATTCCCCAAGAAGACATATCTACACCCCAATATCAGAGGGTAGATTGGCTCATTTATCACTGCTGCTTTTATGATTCCTTCCACATATCGCGTTTTCACTTTTATTCGGGCGACTGGAAGTGTCATGGTAGCTACATCCTTGGTTGCAGTTTGAATCTCCACTGTTTCTGTGGTGTATTGATCGGCCTGCACCAGGTGAGAACTCACAACGGAATCGTAATCTAAACCGGTATCATATAAACACCTTATAGTGACACCATTACAGATGACATCTTCACACACTGGGGGGTGGTATGGTTCCTGTAGTTCTTCAGGTTTGACCTTCTTTTCCTTTTTCCCCGATGTCATAGCAGCACAATGAGGAGGTTTCCTTCTACAATGGTCAGTGTCATGATTGTTCATCTTACAATTTTTACACCACCTTTTTCCTTGGTTGAAAGATTTTCTTTCATCATATTTCCTTTCATCGAATTGTGGGAATTTATTTTTATTTTCATACCGTGGCCTATCAAATTGGTGCTTACCTTTGTTTTGATCCCTAGGATCAAATTTATTAAAGTTCTGTGGCGCCCTAAAGTTATCCACCTGTTTCTTTTTATTACCTGTTACCTCTGCTTGAGCTGCTTGATACCTTTCAGCAACATTTAGCAACTCACCCAGCCTCTCTGCACCTTGTTCCATGAGAAACTTTCTCAGGTCTGGAGCCATGGACTCTCTTAATTGCTCTATAAGGACCATTTCTTTAAGATCTTGGGTTTTCCCCAGAGAAGTCCATTTCTCCAAGTATGTCTCTATTCGTGCAGAGAACTGGTGATAGGTTTCACCTGACAGTAGTTTAGCATTCCTAAATTTTTTCCTATAAAATTCTGCATTCTTTTCATATCTTAACAAAAGAGCCTGCTTTAGCATGTCATAATTTTCCTGATCACCTCTGCTCATTTTTGCAAAAACTTCATAAGCTGCCCCACGAAGTCCTTGAGATAACTTTAAGCTCCACCTTTCTCTCTCTAACCCATATGTGGTAGCTAATAATTCGTATCTATTTATATAGCTCTCAATATCATCGTCTTTCTCAACAAAATGATCTAAATGAAAATTCATAGCTGAGGTTGAGGCTCCCTGGCTAGCAGTGGCATCAGAGGCAAAGGGACTGGCACCATTTTCAGGAGCATGGCCTTGAAACTCAAACTCCCTTAGTCGTAACTCATGTTCCCTTTGTAATCTTTTATCTTCTGCTTCCCTTTCTGCAGCTAATCTCTTCTCTTCCCTTTCTGCAGCTAATTTCTTCTCTTCCCTTTCTGCAGCTAATGTCTTGTCTTCCCTTTCTGCAGCTAATTTTTTATCTTCTCTTTCTGCAGCTAATCTTTTGTCTTCTCTTTCTGCCTCCAATGCTTTAGCCTCTTTGTCAGCCTCAATCTGCAACCTCTTAGCCTCAGCCTCAATCTGCAACCTCTTAATTTCTTTTTCAGCCTCTAACCTTCTTTCGGCCTCTTTTTCTAATCTTCTTTCTTCCCGTTCAATAAATTTGTCACATTCAGTAGTGACATAGGTAATCATAACTTGCCCATCTAATCCCAACTCTTTTGCAGTCTGTACAGCAGCAGATCGAAATTTTGCCAGGTCAGCCATTGTCTAACAGATAAATGTCTAAAATATGTAACTAAACAATTTTATCTATGACTAACTAACTTAGGACAACACAGGCACTGTGAGCTCAACCTTATTTATTTTCACCCAAGGATACCTTTTAATTCTTATTATTCCCTGAAGTGAATTACCCCCAATATTTGTAATAGGGAAAGATTCAAAATCCCGAGAGCGAGACCCCAATATATGTGGTAAAGTGGGATGTTATAAATATTTATAGGGGACTTAGTGTACTGACTGAGATCAGCTGTGAAGGTATCTATATCTAATAAGAGTAGTGTATTATAGATAACCTTACTTGCTGCCACATATGTATACCTCAGTCAGAATTATTCTGGAATAGTGTGATGACTACGTTATATGTCTAGGGTATGTGTATGATGAAGTGTAAGTCATAACAACAACAGACAGATAAACAATTTAATTTATTCCACCACACTTGACAACACTGTGACACTCACATACATAAAACACTCTACGAGGATATCTTAAAGGAGTCACTGATAACTTTTCAAATAACAATATGTATTCAGTGCTGTCATGAATGTATATGTGTCCTGATTCAAATACAAAGGGAACCAGGAATCACAATCAATTTTAATTACAAGTTATATGTACATAATTTGTCAATATGAATCTTGTAGTGACATATATTATTAATAGTATCCTATGTGTGTCAGTTGTGTAGTAGTAATCTGAGGTAATACTGGTTTTGTTTTGTTCAAGCTCTGTTGGTATTTGTCATCATGACTTCAATAGTTTGTCTTTGTTGGAACTAGTATTGGAGATGTTCTCAGTTCCTGGCATTAAAACAATTAAATTCCCCTCTTAATTTTATTTTACAGTGTCATTTTAAGATGGGGGTACATAATGTTGAGCTCCATGGCCACACTCTCTTATCTTTCGTGATGACTGCAGTAAAAGACTCCTCTGCTCTATTACTTTATGAGTTCTGGAGTCACCCCACTGGTTGCTATATGGACCAAGGAGTATGCTGTCCACCTCTGGCTTTAGCAAAGCTCTGACCAGGTGCTGCTCAATAACTTTAAGACCACGGTCCCTGAAACAAGAAGGTTGTACCTCCTACTTCAGAACTATTTATACTCTATGTCTACACTGAGCACAATACATCACAAACATTGAGTTCAGAGCGTTAGGCCAACTGTCAGCTTCATCTGAAATACTTTATACCAGTATTTCCCTCCCTAATGGTTACTACGCCTCTGCAATTCCAGCATTATTTCTTTCTAGTCAATAATCTAGGTGTCAGTGTACTGTTTGGCCATTCCATGCAGTTTTACTTTCCTCCGACACCTTCTGTTCAGGCTGGAGCTCTATAGGCTTTACATCATGTTCGCTACTGAACTACACATATATACAGACATAAATTATCAATTTACATTCAATTTTCATTAAAAGATATTGAATATTTCAAGCTTACCACAATTCATAGAATAATAAACAGTTTCGTTGACTGGCAATGAATATAGCACAACTCCGATCTTCCGATGTCCCAGGCTTTATTTTATAAAAAATATACACTGGTGCTCAACGCACTGCTTCTTAGTAGGTTTATTACAAGATGTGGCAATGAACAGACGCTCTGAATTGAGTATATTCGCAGCTCTACCCAATCAAACCATGTCTACACATCTTTTCAAAAAAAAATACTCCTTTTTCACGTTTCCCCTGACAACACAAGATAGTATTTATAGCCCGACCAATCGTGTTTAGTCTTATATTTGTTGCGCTCCAATCAAATAGGAGTTAACATGGTAGGCTATTTCCGTAACGTAATGTTTTTTCAAACACGTTATAAAAAAAAAATTTTTATGAGCAGAAATGATTTCATGCTGTCAGGCATCCCCACTATTTTATTTTGGTTATAATTTATTAATTCCTGGACTATATGCGTAACACTTAACATATTCTGTGTCAGCAAGCCCTAAGGAATCCAAATATCTCAATCTAAGGGAGCTAGGTGGCTGCGTTCAAAATGTGCATTTTCTACCACCTCCTGTTCACTTCCATCCCCATGTGGTGTCTGGGTACTGTCATGTTTTCAAACGTAAACCCATCTAATGTCATCTTTCCTAATAAGCGTTTTCCAGGTTTTTTTAAAACCTAACTCTGGGAAGGTTAGTGTTTTTATCACTGTCCGTCTGAAAAAAAGTGCATGTGGCCTTACACGCGTGATGGCAGCAATTGTGTATCGCGCGACGCGTGTTTAGTATTGCATGCTTCCTGCCTTCATTCGCCCCTCTCTCTCTCCTGCTTTATCTGTCTTTTAGTTACGCCGTGTATGGAATGAATGAAATATTAAATCTAGGTCATTGATCAGCTTGCGTATCTCAAGGTCAGTACACGTTTCATTGAAGAAAGCGGGTAATAATACAGTAGGCTTTTACTATCAACGTGAAAGCGTTACAATTTGCAGACGAAGCAGAAAACAAGGGGGATTTCGAGTACAGTCATTGTGACAGCACTGTTCTTTTACCATTTCTCTTTTCTTTATTAAATGTATTTGTTAGGCTTTATATTTACCTGATAATTTATATATGTGGATTAGAATATTCCACTACAAGGGCATCGTTTTCATATATGTCTATATTATAATTTTGTTGTTGCTAACATGAAGTTTTCATATATGTCTATATTATTATTTTTTTGTTGCTAACATGAAGTTTTCATATATGTCTATATTATTATTTTTTAAAACAAAAGTCACTACATAAACCACCAGAGAGAGGCGACTTGTAAGCAACACATTTTTTGCCGATGTCACGGAGGAATTTTCCGTCACAGGTGGGGAATATGCCTCACCAAAATGTACGCTAGTTGCATGCTATTGGCTTGGCATTTGAGATGTAAAGGTACACCATTTCTGATTGGAGCCTTATCATATGGTAGCAATCTGGATGCGTGCCGAGTGTTGCTATACAATCTAGCGCCTTTTGAGTACGGCACTGTGAAATTCAACTCGTCAAGAAGACAGCCAGAAGAGCCATAATAAGAAATAGGATCAGGATTTCATTTTAAAGGACCGGACAACGTGTTTGAGCATCTTGTGGATTTCCAAAACGACAACTCTACCTTTATTAATACGGAAAGCCCGGAATCCTAGGACCCTGAACACTAAGTCATTGTAGAAGACTATTGTAAAGTAACACCCCCAGACCACGTGTTAGAGGCATCTTAATCAAGTTGCCGTAACTATTTCTCTGAGACAGAAGTCGGTTTCCCAAAGATATTTGGGGGGAGTTGTACATTTTATAATTCCATATTTTGCATTTATTAACATGTGAAAATTGTTAGTGGATGTCCAAGTCATACGAGGCTGGCAATCTCAGCATTTAGAAGGATTGTTTCACGAACCACTACTGCAAGAGCTGGTGACTGATTTATGCGGGTTTCTCATAGAGAACCAAATGCTGAGGTAGTCCCACGTTCCATACATATGGTGCAGGGAGCGGATGAATATAGAACTGAGGTACATACTTATTACATTAACCTTTTCAATCAGTGCATATCAATGTAAACATGTTAAATATAAATGCAATGGGTGTTTTCCGCTCACTTGGTTAACATTAATGCTTAGAAGGGGTAAAGTTCGGAGGTAGATGGATGATGGAATGAAAAGTGGGGACACCTGATTTTGTGTCAGGAAACCCAATTCTCAGGAGGGTATTTGTTTCTTATTTCATGATACTAGTCGGTGGTACCAATTGGTGGTGCTATCTGTGGAACAAGTGAGTGGTATAAGTGGCCTGCAGTCAAAGCTAGACACCTACAGCAGACGGGTCTTAACAGATGGTGGACCATCTTCGCAATTATCCCACTATACTACGAGGGACGTATTGCGCCACCAGACTTGACCAGTGACGAGAGTCCATAACCTGCAAATAACAAGCATCGGCTGGAGCAGAAACCAACCGATATCTTACTAGCAGCTAAGTACCCATTCAAAGCTGCCAAGTTAACTCTCTAATAACGAATTTTTTTTTCAAATCAGACCATCAGCTGTGATGAAATTTTAAAGACGCTAAATTATTCATCTCACCCTTATTTATTTTACAATTGTTAACAATAATTGACTATTAAATGTTGTTATCTGTAAATAGACAAATTTATAGTTGATTTAGTCATTTTGAGTGAATTGCACACATATGTCTCATGCATTTTAAATACCTATAACAGAGGTATTAAAGTAATATTTTAATGAGTTAAATCAGTTGGGTGCTCATCAAAACTGACACAAAATCCTTACTCATAGAAGGTCAGGAAAGATAAAAAGTTTACATGGCCTGGATTCTATCAACCGTAGTAATTAATTTCTTAAATTCCTATGAGGCTCCCTAGAATTGAAGCACCATTCTTCAATTCACATCTCTGCCAAGAGTAATCTTGAGTGAAAGATAGACACCTTTGACGACCCTCATTAGATACTCTGAATTTATTTTGGCAACTGTTGGACCATCACTGCAGAGCAAGAGGAGTACATCTCGTGACAATGTCAAATTCCAACAGTCTTAACCTTGATGATTCATCTAGGTACCACAAAGTGATTTTTGTTTGCTTAATCTGCATACTACACAGATACATCCAAATTTTTTTCAGAGGATTTGAACACCTGTTTGTTCTTTTATAATTTTTTTAAATGTGTCGAGATGCCAATTTGTCGCAGGGGAAGACTGGTTTGGTTTGGTTTTGTGTGTGTATGTTTTTAAGGAATATCTTCATTGCACACGGACAACGCCATCAGTGCTCCGATCTCCTCCCTATGATCACACAAGGAGGATCTCAGCGCAGTGCACGAACTCCGTAGCACCGGCGAGAATCCCAATGTGTATATATAATGTATAGGAATCACACATTCTATAAATATTTTTGCGGTGGGTTGGTGTCCTAATTTTTAAATTTTGAGGGGAAGACAAAAATGTGAAAATTAAGAAAAAACAATTTTTGAAGATATTGTCCATATTTCATGAAAAATCATTTGTAGGCAATAATTAACAACATTTCAATGTCCCTGTCTCTGACTGAAAAAAAAAAAAAATTGTTTTCCAGAACTCTTTTTCTATCATTAAGATACTTTTTTTTGTTTCCTTAAATAACAATTTCTTTTGCATATTTTTGAATATTTAACATTTGAAAGTTGAATTCAATCAATAGCCTTTAGCTCCCCAAGGAGCATAGGCCTTCAACAAACACATGCCAAGTCTTCCTGTCCTGTGCCATCCCCTCAAGTTCTTTCCATGTTTTCCTCATCATTTTCACCTCTGTATCCAGTTCTCTTCTCCATGTGTTTTTTGGTCTACCTCTGCCTCTCTTTCCATGTGGACCAGAACAAGGACTGCCTTGTAATGCTATCAACAGGTCTATTCAATTTGTGTCCTATCCATCACAAGCGACTTCTTCTCAACTCTTGTTCCACTGGCACTTGTCTGGTTCTTGTCATCAATTCCACATTTGTGACTTTGTCATACCATTTCAGTCTTTCTATTCTACGCAAGCACCCGTTTATAAAATTGACAAAAAGCCAGGGGCGCTGATTCTACATGAAATTAACTTCTGCTTTATACTTTATTAGACACTTATAGATAAAATATACGGTAAGCGCTTAAGCGCCCCACGCTTGTTGTCAATTTGATGTTACATTTTTTGACTGCAAGCTATAAACTCAGCGAAAAATTATTTGTGTATTTTTAGTGCATTAAAACTCTTACAATCCGGCAAGCCCCGTGAAGTGGCGCGGGTTTAGTACCAATTTTACGGCTCGCCCCGTGAAGTGGCGCGCGACGTTAAAGATAGCTAAACTAGCGCGTAAAAATGCGGTTTTAGCTCCCGTATAGTAAGAGTTAAAAGCCTGTGTTTAAAACATTTTTTTTTCTTCATGGTACTCAATTCTATATTTCGTTTTGGAAAAGCTGCACATGAAAAGACGCAAAACAGTGCCAAATCAGCAGATTTTAATCAAGGAAAAAAAATACATTTTTGTGTGCGACGTAGACGCGAAAAGAAAGCCTAAAAATTAAATGCACGTCCAAACATGCGGGATCAGGCTCATCGAAATTACACTCCCCGAAAACACCAACCTTGCAGGGATTGACCACCCATCGCATGTTTATGTTATTAAGTGTGAAAAAGTCTGTAGCGAGACAATTACAATAATGTACAACCTGGCCGCGTGAAAGCAAGCCTGATGTATTTGTATAGATTTAGACGGGGGTAGACTACAGTATTGTTATCATGAATTAAGTTATATGACAACACATTCAGACTACGTATTTGTTTTCACTCAGGTGAAAAGAATGAGACCAACAACTGTTGCAGATAGTCACTTAAAGATAACATGTGTTTAAATTTGCGGTTATTGACTTGCACGAATCGCCAATCCTTATGCCTATCTTGATTACGACAATGTGGACACTGGGACATATGACAATGATTTCCAGCGAGATCTTTTATCTTAATAAAAAGAGACAATAATATGGAAGAATTAGGGCAGGTCATATGACTTAATTCTTTCCAACGAGGTTGATAATTAGTTACACTTACCATATATGGATCTGTCAATAATTATAACGATGTATAGGTGGTAATACACTAAAATAATACGGCTTATATGGTGATTGGCATGATGCTGACCACATCACCCTTAGTGTGCCGATGGTCAAGAAAATATGGGCCTAACACCATATTCCCAATATGCCTCAATGGGTGTGTAACGGGATCCTTTACCTTTTTTACCTTATATGGTGATTAGCTTTAAATTGAAAAATAATCTAGCCTGAATTATGATTGGTTTTAACGTGAATAAACAAGCAAAATTAAATTTCATGTGGGCAAAGTTTTAATTATAAGACTTGAATGTCTGAAGATTCCTCAGAGTTTTCAATTCTCATCAGAAAGGACCAGAAGTCAGAAGGCGACAGGTAGATTTTGCTAGGGAGTGATTAGAGCAAAAATTAGCTTTTGTGAAATTAAAACTTTTTAAAAAATCCATAAAAGCCTTTATAATCCCGACCACTAGAACTCTTCCCCAAGTGATAAAGCTAGGAATTGTAGAGTAGCAATTATCCGTAGCTCATCCGGAAAGACTGCACCTTTACGGCTGCAATGAAGTGCTATCGGCCATCCTTTGCACAACGTCTACATACTTATTCATAACGAGGAGGTAAGTCTGAAAAATGTATATTTTCTTATTCTTATGTGTATATTTACGTGTATAAAAATGCTTATTTATGTAAAGTTGTGTATGGGGCTGGCAGCCTCATCATGTAAAATAAATAGCCACATAAACCACCACTGCAAAAGTTGGTGGCTGCATTGTGCGAGTTTCCTCACAAGAAACCAATAGTAGAAGTAGCTCCATGCTCCACAGGGAGCCGAAAGAGAATGATGATGACATAATTATGGCATATTTCAGATGGCAACATTCCTATTTCAGATTAATATGAATACATAACTATGATTAATTTTCACTCTTTTGCTCTCCTAACACACTTTCATCTGTCTCGAGGGTCTGAGATTTCATACTCATAGGCATCGGGAAAATTCAGAAGAAGATGAAATGATGGAGGAAAGCAGAAGTCGCCTGATGCTTACATCAGGAAATAAATGACTTAAGAGAAGCATTTTTTTTTTTGTATATTCTCTCAGTTCCTGGTACTCGTTACTAGTACACAGCTCTGGACACCACCCAGAAGAGACGGATCTAGCGAACACTCGGAGCGGTGACATTTTGGAGATTTACGCGAGCAACGAATGTGATCCAAAAAGCCATTGGACTGCTGACTTGAGAAGAAACAGCCAAGACTTCACTGAGAACCAGCATTGACTACACCAGACATTGCTGCCACCTGCAAAGCTAAGTCAAATCAATGACTCAGAGACTGGACTAAGAGCATTCCACTGAAGTTCATATTCTCCGATGAAGAAAAATAATAATTTTCTAAACGATCATATACCAATTATTTAACTGTTTCTAAAGTTACTCATTTCTAATTTTAACTTTGTTTCAATTATATTTCATAAATAAATATGCTTATATATATATATATATATATATATATATATATATATATATATATATATATATATATATATATATATATATATATATATATATATATATATATATATATATATATATATATATATATATATATATATCCTTCGTTGGAGTTGATAACTCAGTTGATTGAAAGTAATGGTTGAACCTAAATTACTAATTTTTGTGTGTGTAAAATACTTATATACAGAGCAAAACAAATTAATGCTTTGCTGAATTACCTTCGGGACTCAATAAATACGAATCAAGTGTTACACCGTGACACAAATACCTATTTCACAGACGTGGACAGGGGAAATGAAATTTACAACTGTCACGGGTTGCCTCCCCTTTTCTCTGCAGTAGTGGTCCAACAATGGCCAAAACCTAGAGTAGCTAATGTGGGTCTTCAAAGGTGTCTACGTTCGCACAAGATTACTCTTGGCAGAGATGCAGATAGAAGGATGATGATGCTTCTACCTCGATGGACTGTCACAAGATATTTATGAAATCGAGAACAATGCTGAATTGGTCTGAGCACGTTAACTCTTTATCTTTCCCACCGCCTTTTGTGGAGATATATAATATTAGCTCGTCCAAGCCCCCCAACTGAATTAACAGTACAATTCCTCTGCTTATTATTATTATTGCTTGTATTGGCTCTTTAGATGTAGATATAACTATATATATATATTACAATACTTATTCACGCGTGTGCACTTTTCTTTGTAATAAATAATTCAACTATGAATTTGTAAAAAACAACATATACAAATTTAATGATCAATTACTTAAACACTTGTAAATAAATAAGAACTGGTGATTAATAAAAAGTAAGTCTCATCATGAAATATATCAGCTTTCGTAAGCTTAATTTTAGAAAAGAAAGTTCTTTGTTTGGCCAGCTAAAAATAGGACTTCCCAAAGTGCTACAGTGCCGACGCTGCTGGTTCCGTAGATTCGTCTCTGTGGTGAGGGCACGCTTCCAGATCAGTCAGGAAGTAACCGCTCTTGGTCAAGGCAAGAATCTTCACAACCCGTAGAATGTAGGTTTCAAGTGTCAATTACAAGCTTTGAGCCACAGAATGGTAGTACAGCACATGGTCTCTTCGGGTCGTACCACAAATAGTTGGGTCGCCTCATGCTGGTACCACAAACTTTAGAGGGAATAAAAGAACAAATTCCGCTGCTAAGTCTTTGTTTTCATGATGTTAATCGGGCGCCTTTCCCGCTGTCCGTCAGCCGTTTGTTTTCTCAGATATTTTTTACTCTCCCTGCGCGTATATCGTTTCACTCAGGGCATGTGATGAACAATCACCAGTATGCCAGTTAATTTAATGAAAAATTTGTGTCTGGACAGCGGCAGGGGCTTGTGCATGAAGGAACATATTAAGTTTACATACATTCACAAAATGATAATATACAATTATGCACAGGTTGATGTAATCATCACTCACTCCCTGCTCCATTCGGAGTCTGGGGTTACCTTTGCTTTTGGTTCTTCCGTGAGAACTAGCATGAAGCAATCGCCAGCGTTTGCTGTGGTGGTTCATGAATGTATCCTTTTCATATACAGAGGCTGCCAGCCTAGGATAAATCTTTAACACCACTAACAAGTACAAACATGCAAAATTCAAAGTATAGGAAATATATTACAACTCACCTTAGTAACTAGGAATCTTAGACTGCTTGCTCGGGTAAATAGTCTTGGCAATTTGATATAGATGCCGAGAACACACGTCAGGGTATTTAGTTCTAGTAAAGATCCCTCTGCGACTTTGTCCGTAAGTCCTGTATAAGTCCGGTTTTTGTATGAATAACTTAGGGTTTCCTTGCTGTAGTGTTCCACTAAGTCCGGTCCTATTTTAAGTCAGAATCTTTACTTCTATTGTTTCCTGGCTTCAGTCCGAGCTGTCTACTTGAAGATACCTCATTTCTGAGGTTTGAATCTGGCTTTTGTGGGTTGTAGTCATTGCCCACGACTCGCATCCATATGTCAAGACTGGGACATAGGTGGAGCGGTATACAGCCATCTTCGTTTTCTTACCAACCTCTTTCTTGCTGAGGAATCCACGATTTATGGCCTGAAAAAGTCTCCCAGCCGCTGCTTTTCGAGTGGCCAACTCTTCTTTGATGCCTCCCTTTCGGTCTATAATCTTCTTCTTCTTCTTCTTCCGTCCTTAGCCAAAGACCGACCAAGCAGTCAGAGGCCATCACGCCTTGTGGCGTCTTAAGGGCAACAGCAGATTGATTTTCTCTGTTGTAGTTTCCCATCACGCCTAGCGGCGTCTTTAGGGCAACAACAAATAGATCCATCTGCCGTTGTTTCCGTAATCGGTGTGACAAGCCAACGGGTGATCAGCCCATTGGGCAACGGTCTATAATAGCTCCGAGATATTTAAAGTGGTCGACCTGCTCCAGAACCTGTTCTCCCAACTTAATCTGATGTTTTCTTTCTTCTCGTGATATCACCATGGATTTTATTTTAGAGCTGCTTATGACCATCCCTCTCTTCTCCAGCTCTTCCTTCCAGACTTGCAGGTTGGATTGGAGATGTGCCTCTGATTTAGCAATCAGGGAAACATCATCAGCAAATGCCAGCTCCGAAATATAGACCTGTCTCATCTTCCAGTACCCCACTGAATACTTTCTTGTTCTCTCCTTACATGCCTTGATGACATCGTCCATAAGGAGTATGAAGAGGTACGGTGATAGGATATCACCTTGTCTTACACCAGTGGTGGTCCTGAACTCTTCTGACTTATGGTTTGCTGTCCTCACATAATTTCTGCAAGACTTGTAGAAGCTCTGTATAGCATGAATCAGAGGTGCTGGAATATTCTTCCTTGCCAAACAGTCCCAAAGTTTGCTCCAGGGGACCCTGTCAAACGCCTTTTCCAGATCTATGAAACAAAGATGGATCTCACTCTTATACTCAAGGGCCTTTTCACTCAGCTGTCTGAGTGTGAAGATTAGGTCTTGAGTACTTCGGTTTGCTCGGAATCCGCACTGGACCTCATCCAATTCTGTCTGAAATGTGCTAAGTTATATTCACAGCTTCCAGTCCGCGCTCACATGTTGGTTACTTCATGGCATTTCCGACAGCCTTCCAATGAGAAGGAATGTATATCAGCCTCGCAAATGCTAGCTGATGGCATTCAAAAAGTGCTGATTATGACAGAATATTCTTTATGGAATTTTTTTCTGCGTGACACCGAAGTAGTGAATTCAATCGTCACTTTCCCTGTATGGAATTGTGATTTCCGCATGTTTCCATTATCACATTTGCAAAATCACTTCTACGAATATCTCCCAAGATTGAGATTACCCATAATGTTATCTCAGGTAATTTCGGCAGTCTGGGTATCTGGCTTATAAGACATTTCCGCTCATTTGTATCAAATGGTTTGTCGCAAATCCGACTTCCTGTCTAGACAAATCGTGGTTTATACAATTAAACCCGTATTTCAAGTCCATTCTACGGTCGGGTCGGAAAGGATTACGCAATCTTGAGCAAACACTTCATGCTCGCATTACCTGGAGTAAATGTGGTATTATCACGTATAGAGTTATTCGACTTATCTCTCGTGATAGGCAATACGCTTGTCTGGACATAAGAAGTGAAGTGTGACAAAAGGAAACAATCACTATATTACTGTGCAGCGAAAGTGAGAAATAATGGGGGTGGAAGAAAAATTTAACGATCCAATTCCTTACAGACCCTCTATCCTAAGATATTTGTTGAATCTTCAGTTTGGAGCGTTCAACTCTGGTAGTTCTCTCCCGTTATAATCTCGTCTTAAGGCTACACCCTTCTACATTGTTGCTTTTCCGTTCCTCTTTTAAGAAGAATTACAACTTTCAAATTCGCGAGTTTTATTTTTTCAAACTAGTTCGCATTAACTCTACACACTGCCAAAGGTTTGGACTGCCGCAATGGTAAATTATTCTCTAAAGGGCCTTCTGGTACGCTGGTTTGATTGTAATGTATATCTCTCATGTATGTGCCTTCCACGACATAATAATAAAAAATATTTAAAAAAAAAAAAAAAAAAAATGCACTGGTTGAATACAACACTTCAAAATATTATGTAGCCGATTTACAACATATTTGTTCATGGGTGTCTGTCTGTGTTTACTGATTCTTTTAAATATCACAGGCGGGGAAGTTTGGCATCCACATTTTAGCCTGAATAAAACCTAAAAATACAAGGGACATAAATAGTTGAACTATAAACTTCACAACTTTCTGTCATGGGCTTAATTTAACTAATCAGAATTGCTCGTTTGCAAGTGAAAGGACTGTATTCATTTATGGATGTGGTGATATCTTTCTCGGTCATTTGAAGGCAACATGCAGCAAGTTTATGGAGAACAACAAAAACTGCAAACAGAAAGTTTTAGATTTTAATAAATGGTCGTTTGATTAAAATTTAAAAAAATGCTAGAAATGATATGACACGATCAATGTGGAACTGATAGAAAGAACCTGGTAGAGACCAATTAAACAAGGGGTGAGGAGAAGACGGTAGTGATCGATAAGACACATATTGTGGAAACCAGCTGATAGCATTACAAGGCTACGCCAAGGTAGAAAAGGAACGACTAAGTAAGTAGTCTCTGATGACAGAATATAAGTAATTTAAAAAAAAAAAAAAAAAATTTGTCTCGTTTTGGCGACGCGCGTCCCGTTCAACCTAGCCGGTTATATTAGGGCGCATGTCCAAATATAAAAAACCTTCAGGTCTGGAGAATTAGTTGAATAGAACTAATGCTTTCTCTGGCATTACAAGGCATTCCCTTGTTCCGTAACCACCAGGAAATAGAGAAATGGGCTGAGATGACAAACAAACAAAACACACACACGCAAATAAAGGAACTGGAGACAGACGTAAAAGAGATAAAACAGACATGGAAAGTCTTTGATGGATGGCACAGGACAGGACGGTTTGGCGTGGTTTAGTTTTAGGCCTATGATCCACGCGGAACCGAAGGATAATGTTCGTAATATACCAAGGTCACATATCAACATGGTCAAAGAGAGGCAACTCAAAATTTCATAATCAGTAACTCGAGCTGATCACAGTTGTATATCATTCTACACGTTTATTTATTTTTTCCTGGTGCATGGAGATGTCGAAATCATTACTTACTTACTTAGTAGTTCCTCTTCTACCGTGAGGTGTAGAGGTTTGCCAGAGAGAGCGCCATACTTTCCTATCGGCTGTCTTCCTCCTGGCTTGGTTCCATTCTAGTCCTCAGTCCTTCAGAGATTGTCTAATGGTGTCGTCCTGGAGGTCTGGATCCCTGGCTCTTAGTTTCCCATACTTATGGTTGTAGCCGATCTTCTCCCATTCTGCAGACATAGCCAAACCATCTTAGTTGTGACTGTTCTACTTGGGTCTGCAGGGGTTGGGTTTTTAGGCCATGACGTAACATCTGATTGCGGACCATCACCTTCCTTAGATAGCTCATGTCTGAGGTTTGGATCTGGCTTTTGTGGGTTGTAGTCATTGTGTCGAAATCATACACATCATTGTTCACGTTTAATCGAAATCAACAAAGCTAAGATTGCTAGAATTTCACATCAAACGTAAGACTGGCAGGGATGGACGTGTGAGAGGAAGCATCAGGCGTATACAACCAATGGCACTACAGGAGCAAATAGCATTCATACCATTCCACACTTGCAGAAGGAAGCATAGCACTTCTAGGGTTTGTCATGACTGCAATGATGTCAATTCTGAACAATAACTGCAACATTACAAGTTTTTCTTCTTTGTTTTTAAAACACTTTTGATTGCAGTGTATTTTGTGCAGAAAGATTAATTAGTTCCAAAAGATTAATTAGTTCCGGACACTCAAAATCTTACCTTTATTATGAGAACATCGAAATGACACTTTTATTTTGGCAGGCTATTATAAATCTTTGTTTTACTCTGAGCGAATTCTCGCCAGTGTGCTTTGTTTGTGTCCCATTTGTAAGACAGTTAAAAAATTTGTGGAATTACAAAAGTGGTCTCTTACTAATATTTAAAAAATGTGGTTTGGTTTGTTTGGTTTTAAGGTCTATCTTCATTGCGGACACGGACATCCCCATGAGTGCTCCGAGCTTCTCTCTTAGATCCCACAAGGAGGATCTCAGCACAGTGTAAGAACTCCGCAGCACCGGCAATGTGTGTATTATAGAAATCACACATTCTATAATTATTTTTTCTGGTCTGTAGGTTTCTAATTTTTAAATTTTGCCAGGGCAGTGGCCGTATGGCCTTCTCTTTACGATTTCTAACTGCCGTGGGATTTTTAACGTGCGCAACTTGCACACTGGGCCCCCTATTTTTGTCGCATTTATCTGAGAAGGCTAGGCATCTGATCTCACTACCCAGGATACCAGGAAGGAGTATGACATCATTAGGACCAATGGTTCTGAAAAAAATATTTCCATAAATTATATTCCTCTAGGAATCGAACCCGGTACCTTTAGAATTCGAGGCCATACCTCTTAGCCACTCAGATCCCCTTAAAAATTTACAAATGAATAAGACCAACCTTTAAATTGTGTCTATACATTTTTAAAAAATGCTTAGTTTTTAACAACTTGACTTGTCTCCTACATCTTGGTTCACTGGGGCATCACAGATGACCAGTGGGTGACTAGTATTCATCACTTGTGTCTAAAGATTGTTAGTATGTTTAGTTCACGGACAAATGCATTTCCCCATTCTTTCATGTTGTTTAACCCATTCATTATTTTGTCTGCCCTGTCTTATTTTTGTCTGGTACAGTGCCTTGAAGGAGAAATCTTTCGAAGCATCTGTGTGTTCACGTCTGAAGAATACCTTTTCACTTGGAAAGTGTTGGATGCCAGGAGTGAACTTATCTCAACAAGAAGTTGTTTTTAGCTCATGCACAAGAACTATGAGGTATTTCTCGTGCATGGAATACCTGGTTCAGTCCAATGCGGGTTACAGTTTGGATATTAAGTGTTCTTTATTCTATATAGTATATCTTTGTTGTTTTTCATTTGTTATTTCATCAAGGCTGCAGTTTCTGGTGTTTTTTTTTTTCCTGTGGTGTTTCACAGTGTCTCTAATGTAAATGGGATTTCCTTTCCCGGGTTTCTAATATATCTCACATTTACACTTTAGCAGTTTTTCTTTGTTTTATCTGTTTGTAATTACCACAGTCTATTTTACAATGCAGTCCTAGCTCTGGAATCCACAGAATAAGAGAGTTAGAGAAAAACTCAAGAACACATGCAGAAGAGAACTGGAGACAGACATGAAGGGAATGAAGAAGTCAAGGAAAGACCTTGACAGACGGCACGGGGACAGGAAGACTTTGGCATAAGTTTGCAAAAGGCTAATGCTCCTTGGGGAGATAAACAGTCTGTCCCTCTGACACCAACAGCTAGTAACAAAGGGAGAGGTTTTTTTGTAATTACTTCCATATTAACCGTAACTTTTTCTCTGACACAATGTTTTGTGAAATGTTCACCATGGGTACCACGTGTTTCAGATAATGAGAGAACAGTACATAAGAAAGATGGGTTATTTGAGATGATGAGAGAAGAAATACAGCAAGAATGGTGGTTTATCAGAAATAATAAGAGAAGAGTACAAGAAGAAAGATGAATTATTATAAATAATAATAAAGAGAAGATTACAACAAGAATTATGGGTTATTATAAATAGGATGAGAAGAGTACAGCAAGAATGATGGGTTATTAGAAACAATAAGAGAAGAGTATAGCAAGAGTGATGGGTTACTAGAAACAATAAGAGAAAAGTGTAGCAAGAGTGATGGGTTATTAGAAACAATAAGAGAAGAGTATAGCAAGAGTGTCCAGGAAAAAATGGATAGACTTAATAAATTTAGCCAGCAGGTGGGCTTGAACATCAATTTAAAGAAGTCTGAGGTCATGACGCTCAATGTGAGCAACCCTGAGCCCATATCAGTAAGGAATCAGCAACTGGTACAGAACAGATACCTTCACATACCTAGGAAGCATAGTAACACCAGACGGTGGGGCAGGCAAAGACATCAACATCAGAATGAATAAGGCAAGAACAGCCTTCTTTAGCCTAAATAACATCTGGAAGTCCTCCCAATACAGCACAAGCACAAAATTAAGATTATACCAGAGTTGCGTGCTTTCTGTGCTTCTCTATGGTGCGGAATGCTGGAGAGTCACAGAGAAGGAAATGTCAAAATTGTCCTCCTTTCACACAACATGCCTAAGAAAAATTCACCGAATCTTTTGGCCGAATACCATCACCAATCAAGATCTGCTTACTCGTAGCAAGCAAGAGGACATGCACACCATCATAGCTGGCAGACGCTGGAGCTGGGTTGGTCATGTCCTCAGAAGAGACCCCGATGCCATCACAAGAACAGCTATGATTTGGACCCCTGAAGGAAAGCGAAAGAGAGGCCGACCAAAAACAACTTGGCGGAGGACTGTGGAGGCTGAGATGCAAAGAATGAACCAGAGTTGGGGCACTGTACGAAGGATGGCCACCGACCGTGCAAAGTGGAATCAATTTGTTGTTGCCCTACAAGACGCCACTAGGCGTGATGGCCACTGACTGCTTTGACGGTCGGTGGTTAAGGATCGAAGAAGAAGAATAGCAAGAGTGATGGGTTATTCAGCTTAGAGTACAGTAAGACTAATGGGTTACTTGAGATAATGAGATGAGTACAGCAAGAATGATGTGTTATTTCAGATGATAAGAGTACAGCAAGAATTATGGGTTATTATAAATAGAAAGAGAAAAGTAAAGCAAGAATGGCGGGTTATTTGGGATGATGAGAGAAGAGCATAACAAGAATAATGAGGTATTTCAGATGATAAGAGAAGAGAACAGCAAGAAAGATGGGTTATTTGGGATGATGAGAGATGAGCACAAGAAAAGTGGGTTATCTGAGATAAGAGGAAAGTACAGCAACAGGCTATTTTAAATAAGGAGAGAAGCATAGGCTACAGCAAAGCTAGATGGAATATTTGAGAAAATTAGAAAAAAGTACAGAAAGAAAAATGAATTACTGATTGTCCTCAACTTAAGATGGGGTTCTGTTCTGACCACCTTGTCGTAATTCAATTTGGCCGTAATTAGGAAATCATCGTATAGTTTACTAAATGATATGTTAACAATTAACAAGCCTGAATGCTAAAATGTGTAAGTCTGTTTTGTTACATGTTAACATCTAATATTCCTCTTTGTTTATAGTGAAATAATACAGTTTACATATTGTAACATGAAAACTACTGTACTGTACAGTAATAAATAACAAATACATAGATAAATCACCAGTGTGTTACCGGGGCCCGAAAGGGGAGCAAAGAATAGTAAACACTGTTTCCTGTCCAAGCAGGTCGTAGAAAGCGACTAAGGAGGGTTGGGCATGGGCTGGTTACCCCATCCTGTAAAAAAATTTAAACCACAAAAAAACTTCAACAAACATGGACAAGTCAATTAAGGAAAATAATGATAGGGAGAGCGTGGAGGGAACTTGAGATGATGGCACGTGACAGGAGGACTTGGCATGTGTTTGTTGAAGGCCTATGCTCCTTTGGGAGTGGAGGGTTATGAATGAACATAGATAAATAAATAAAATTTACAACCGAACATCTGGAGTTGAAAATACTGTAAAAGGATTAATGGAACGGCCATCATAAGTACAAGTGATCATAAACTACTTATGTCGTTAAGTCAAGGACAGTCTTCTGTACTTGAGACAGAGTGTAGCACAGAAAGAGAGATGGCACGAGGTAAACATGCTGCGATGACGATTATTTTGTGTTTGGTAACTTTATTCTGGCATTCCCACAATAAGAGAGGTAGAGAGAGGACTGAAAAACACACGGAGAAAGGGAATTAGAGACAGACATGATGGGGGTACAGAAGACATGGAAGGATCTTGAATGGATGGCACAGGACAGAAAAGTTTCGCATGAATATGTTAAAGGCTTAAGTTTCATAGGGGGGTTGAAGTGTAATAATGATTTTGGTAGCTATTAAAAAAAAAAAGTGAGGTACACAATGGAACAAACAAGAAAGACATAATCAAAGTTGGCAACAAACATCAAAGATTTACGCAAAATGCAGAGCCCCCCAAAAACACTTCAGCTCAAATAATAACAACAACCAAGATCAAGAATAGCATCACAGTAAGCTGCACAACACTTTGATTTCACAAATGTGTACATGTTGTCTCATATATCACGCTGGTACACAGTCAAAATTGACACATGCATGAGTCCACCAAAAACTAAATAAATCATATTATCTTTGATCGATTGGTGTTTCCTGATGTCTCAAAAATTAATGCTAGATACACATGAAACTTGACTGTATTGTGTTTCAACAAAAAAAAAAAATCAAAGTCAATCAGAAACTTTTTGAATCCAGTAATGTTGTACTTAATATAGCAAGATATTATGCGGGTAACGCATGAAACCTTTTGGGAGCCCGCGGTAAGCAAGTGGTTAGTGCACTGGCTTCCTAGCGCAGTGGTCGGTATTGGTTCGATCCCCAGATGAGAGCGGAAAAATTTTTAGGCCACAAACGGCTCCTGGGTCGACCAGCCCCAAATGGGTACCAGAGCTACTCTGGGAAGGTTAAGGCGGCCGGCGTGATGCCGACCACATCACCCCTCGTGTGCCGACGGTCAAGATAATATGGGCCTAACACCATATTCCCAATATGCCTAAATGGCGTGTAACGGGTTCCTTTACCTTTACCTACGCAAGAAACTTGACTCCTTTGTGTTTAAAGTTTTCACATACCAAAAAAACTAAATGAATCATAGGAACTTTTGATTCCACGAAATGATGTACTTTATTATAGCAAATATTATGCGTGGTACACACTGAAACTTGACACTCTTGTAGTTTATGTTCACCAAAAAAACTAAATGAATTCATAGAACATTTGATCCCATAAATGTGTACATGATAAAGCAAATATTGATGCTGGTACACAACATGAAACCTTGACTCTTTGTGTTTAAAGTTCACCAAAAAACTTAATGAATCATAGAACTTTTTGTGATACATAAATGTGTACAAGAATAGGCAAATATTATGCAGGTACGAACTGAAACTTTGCTTCTTTGTGTTTATGCATCAAAAAAAAACTAAAATGAATCATAGAAATTTTTTGATCCACAAATGTGGTACATATGATATAAGCAAATTTATTATGCAGTAACACTATGAAACTTGAACATACTCTTTGCATATGTCCAACCAAAATCTATGAATCAACAATACTTTGATCAGCAAATGTTGTTACAAGCTATCTACGACTCAAATATTCTAGCGGGTATATATGCAGCTATTATACTTCCTTGGTGATGTGTATTCCCAACTAAAATAATCATATAACATGTACGAGCCACAGATGTGTGCCATGAATATCTTAAATATAATCTGGTACAACATTAAACATGACTTCTTGTTAAATGTGTCCCACAACAAAAAAAAAACTAAATTAAATCAGTTTTGATCCACCTACATATGTACTATGAATATTTTCCCTCGTAATATTTCCACTATTGCACATGAGACCTTACCACCTTGATACATATATCCACCTAAAAAACCTATAATAAAATCATGCAATACAACACGTTGAGATTCACAAATGTTGTCCCTGATATTTTCAAAAAGTAATTTTTGTACACAAGAAACATAGCTCATTTGGGTACATGTTGTCCACCAAAATGCCTACATGAATTATGTATGCTCTGATCCACAAACCAGTATCTTAATAATATCTAAATATCAAAGCCTGGTAACACATCAAAAAACTTGACATCCAAGATACTGTGTCCACCAAAAAAAAAAAAAACCAAAATGAATCAAATAATAATTTGGATCCACCATATGTGTGCTTGATATATGTCTCCAATATTTCATCACTAGAGCACAATGAGACTTAAACACTCCTTGTACAAGTGTCCACACCTAAAAACTAAATAAATCATGCAACTATGAACCACAAATGATGTTAACTTTGACTTCTCCGAATATTATCCCTTTTACAAGTCCCTCCAAACCATAAAAAAAAACTAAATGAATCAAAAACTTTAATTCAAAATGTGTAACGCTACATATCTCAAAATATTTAATGTGGATATGCGGGTACACATGAAACAAGACTTCTACAAAACAATGTGTTCCACTAAAGAAAAAAACTAAAATGGGATTCATACAACAACATGAACCCGCAAATCTGTACTCTTAAAATTCCCCAATATTATATTAGAACACATGATAACTTAAACTCCTTGTATTAATGTTTACAAACAACCCCAAAAAAAAAAACTAAATAAATGAATCCAACAATTTTTTTTTTTTTTTTTTTTTTTTTTTTTCTTCAATCAAGTGTTCTATGGATCTATAGGTAGTTTTATCAAAAGCCATTCCTTAAAGTAAGGGAGTTTTTGCAAGCCATCCCTAGAGTACGGCGTATTTCAAAAAGCAAGCCATCCCCAAAAGTAAGGAGTATTTTGCAAGAACACAAACAAAACAAAGGCCCATCCCCAAGAGTAGTGATTTGCAAGCCATCGCCAAAAGTAAAGAGTTTTTGCAAAAGCCAATCCCTAAAAGTAGCCGCCTGGCATACTTATCTACATTATAGTTTTTTTTTTTTAGTATATTATTTATATAAAATTAAATACCAATTTGTGACAAATTTTGAGGTGGTGGTCCAGCAGAATTTGTGACTTTATAAGGGGGGTCAACAATCATCCTAAAAAAAAATATGAGAGAAAACGGCGTCTATTGTAAATAGCAATGAATATCTAGAATCAACTGAGCAAAAAAAAACAGAGATATGATATATCCTTTCCAGGAAATTAAATATAACCGAAATACCCCTGATTCCCACTAAAAAAAACAAGGACTGTTATAGATATGGCAAAAAAAAAAACACGAAATATTGAGTCTGATAGACGAGAAAGAAATTTGACCACATTAATAACCCGCTTCAACTTAAGGACTCAGAGGAATTAAACATTTAATAGAAAAATGAGCACGTACCCGAAATAAAAATAGAGATTACAAAAGGGCCAGGGTCATTCTAATGACAAGCAAAAATGGAGATGCCAGATCCCTTGAATTAGGTTTATTTTTAATTTTAACCTCAGATAAACAAACTCTACTGAAATTAATTGCAGAAGTATGGTTTAATAATTTATCAAATATACCAACAATAATTTAATGTGAAATGAAGAATATTGAAATTTTTTGGTAATATATAACAGAAATGTCAAGATTGATGAGTGGTAAAAATGAAGTAGAGAAGAGGGCAGCCTAAGCTTTCGGTGATAAGGAAGGCCCTGCGTAAGAAGGTAAGACTACATAAGTATTAGCTGTATGGTGTATAGCACCTTCCTATCACTGAAAAAATTTAGAGATTTTGTTTTTGCGATTATAAACATGCAGCCACTTAACAAAAGAAAGGTCCTTGTGAGACAAAAATCTGATCTGTCTCCTCCTCTGTCCTATCTAACAAAAAAATCTGGAATATCTGTCCCCCTGAAACTAAATGCTGCTGTCTTCTCTGTGGGAGACAAATACAAAATCTGTCTTCCAATTTCCTTGATTATTCCCATATTTTACTTTTCTTCTTAAAATCTGTCTCTAAATCTGTCTATCTGTCTAAAATCTGTCCCTTTAATCCTGTCTGGAATCTTGAATCTCTGTCTAATCTGTCTAAAAATCTGTCTCTCCTAATCTATCTAAAATCTGTCTTGTCCCTCCAATTTTTCTTATTTCCTTTCCCAATTTCTAGCCCATAGATTAATATAGTAACTAGATATCCAGTTTTATACTCGTAAACAACAATTCTTCTGTTTTACCCTCTTTCCCATTTTTAAACATATTCCACAACACAAAATTGTTTGTTGACTAATTAATTTTTTCTTTAAATTGTTGTTAACCAATTTTCCAATAGCAATTTAAAATTTCACAAAATTTTTTTATTCAAATCCAATTTGTTCCAATTTTTTTTTCAAAGTTTCATCTTTTTTAGTGAAACAAGAAATTATTTATTTTTTTTTTGACAAAAACATAATATTTACAAAATTTTTTTAATAAACAAATATTTTTACATAATTTTTCACAACTTTCAATATTTATTTTCAATTTTTTTTAAACATTTTTCGCAATTAAATTTTTTCAAATTTTTATAAAAATTTTTATTTTATTGTAAACAATTTTTTTTTTTTTTTCTTGTTTTTTTTTTTATTTTTTTTTTTATTTTTTTGTTTTTTTTTTTTTTTCTTTTTCGGGCCTCACCCCACCTAGCTCACCTAGGGGGGGGGGGGGCTCACCTTATATGCCATAC